>OX359246.1:15417241-15745241 GCA_947179485.1 Allacma fusca | reverse complement strand
TGTAGAACATTATTAATTAGCAGATATCGTCACATTTTAATGAAAAGTAATCCCAGAAACATGTGCATTAATGATTTCCTCCTCAATGAATTCCTCAAGCAGAGTAGTTGGCTATACAGTATTCAGCCTAAGGCAGGCATTTTTGCTATGTTCTCGAGAATTGTTTCAATATGTTGCTTTAGCTATGGATCTACTAACTTTGCATACTAAATCACAAAGCAGTATGTTACAAGTTGAAATAGACAACTTTATGGAAAATATAATAATTATTTTTTATTTATTTTGGTGTAAGAATTCGTTTGTACCTAATCATTTAGCGTGCAACCACATTTTTGCAAAAATGTAACAAACAAAGATTAAATAACTGTTATCTATATGCAATAATTTTTGCATTGTCACATTTTTGACTCCTAGGTGTAGGTTTACTAACTTGGGCTGTTAAAATTCAATTTTCAAACACGACCCAAAAATTGCTACATAAGCTCCAAGTTTTGAATTGATTATAAAATGTATGTACTTTTGTTAAAAATATTTAAATTTAGTCGTCATCAAAATTTGGAACTTTCACAGGTACTGCGCTAATTTCAATTTCAAAACCCAACTCTTTTTAAATCCTTAAAAAACTAAATTTTTTAAACCAGTAACCATGTAATTAATTATGCCTATTGATTTTTCATAAACTTAATAAAATTTTCTAAAACTGTATGGGTTCGATTATATCAAAATGCTCCGAAAAAACGCTGATCGACCAACAACAGTGTACATGTTTCTGCTAACGTCACAAATACGCTAAAAATTCCCAAAATACCGGGCGCTGTCAGACTAGCGCATTTTCAGTGCATTTTCAGGTGGGTAGGCATTCATAAAACCAATGACATTTTCATTTGAGTAACCCTGGTTGTACTTATGTACATCATAGGGCAAATCTCAATAGTCCAGTTTATGCGTATGTATAAGTGATTAAATATTGAGTGAATATATCATATCGACAACATACATACAGATGCGGCATGATGGACGGATTACTTTTTGGGGAATTTTGTTGAAGGATATATAAATATGTACGTAAAAACTTGAATTTCATTGAAATAGCGAAAATCAAAATTTCATCGACTTTCAAAAACTCAAAATCCTTATGGGATTTAACATTAACTTTTTTTGAAAAGACAGGTCCCCACCTGTGGTATCGTTTTAAATTTTGAAACTTTGGAGACGTGTCCTAGGAGAACGGGGCAAAATGCACTCGAGTTAAATGAGTTTTGAAACATACTAGGTGAGTACTAAAACATGTGCTATGCTTTGTTTGAATCGGCTTGTACCATCTGAAAATCTTACCTTGTGAGTGAGTACCCATACCCGTACCTGTACCCACTTTATTCTCTAAAATCCAGAATACACGGGTAGTACCTGCGTATTTGCGAGTACTCAACTTGTGTGCCCGGGTAGTACCGATACCAGTACCCGTACCCGTTTACCCGAGTAATACCCGTAGCCAGTCTGAACACTGTTCCAAATTAGTTTACACGTAATTGCTATCAACATTACATTAGCAATTGGGTCAAATCCTGTTACACCTCTTTGCTCAGAATGTCCTTGAAATTGTTTAAATTATATTTTCAATCATTTTCTTATTTTCGAATTCAAAATCCTTGTATTTCCTTGAGCTGAATGAAACCTCCTGTGACAAAATCCAGATAAAAATCTATTGTTGAAAATGTGGGCAAAAACTACATCGGAATATTTGCTCAGATATTTTATAGAAGAATTTCTTGCGCTATAGATTTATTAATTGAATGAAAAAGTGATTTTGACCACACAAAAGACACCCTTAAAATTGGAAGAAGTAAAATATAGCAACAGTTGACTTGATTCCTTATCATAGTGCGATTTAAATCACCTGTCATTTAATCTCTAAACAATTTTCTCCCGAAATAATTCCCCACTTCAGACGTTATCAGTTTTAAAATTTATCTCATGTGCATGTGGCTTTGACGCATTTTCAATTGGCTGCATCACTCGTACTTAAAGTGAGTTTTTTTTCACACTTTGGTTCCTTCCATAAAATAAAGTCAAGTGGAAGAGTAAATTCAATTTATATTTTACTTCATTTTGCCTAAAGTCATTGGTTCGCAAATAATTCTACCCACATTTTTAATGGACCGTGTCTGAAATTTGACCTTGTCATTTGCTCTCTCGTTCTTCTTCGTCGTCACCGAAATGTAAGTCCAAATTTTATTAAAAAACTTATTCAGAGACACGATTCCCTTAAATCCATAAAATGAGGGAATGCAAAAAGTGAAAATTATTTTCTCTCAATATTTCTTCTAGATTTTGTGCAATTTGTTGAAATGTCCGTAGCACTCGAATATTTGGTACAGTTTTCAAGGAATCGGAGTAACGTCGAAAAATTTTTGAAACAAATTAAATTGTGAAATTTTTGAAACATTAAACGAATTTAAAAAAGTGACTTCTGTGAAAATTTTTTGAGCAACCGTTGACCCGAATTAGTGATGCGTTTTGATTTCGGATATTTGACGGAAATCTTCATCACTCTTTGGCACGCGTCAACATTTTTCAGCATATGAAGTTTCCGTTGCGTTGCATTTGAAATATCGGTGTATTTGGCAGAACCGAGCGTCAAATCAATTTTTTGTATAATTCTAAAATTTGAGTAAAAATTCGAACATTTTAATTTCCCAAAAAGATGTCCAGCCTGCATCACTTCCTTAACCTTTGTAAACGCAGCTTTTCAACAACATGTATGCAAAAAATCTTGTGAAATCTGGAAAAGTATTTTTTGTAAAATAGGAGATTTGCATATTTTTTGTCCTTGTTCCTTAATTGTGTTAGGAAAGTCAAAGGATATGAGTCACCCTACGAAGGATGAGACTTTACATAAAAGTTCGAAAGCACTTTCGGCTAACTTCAACTTCAGCCGTTAAAATATAAAAATTATTTCGTTTCAGAAAAGCACAACGTAAAATTCTTATGAGGAAATGCCACCTATTCAATATTCAATCTCGATAAAAAAAACACCTGGAGGGTGCACCTTGAAGAGTAGATGATTTTTCTAAATATTTCCAAAGATGCGTGAAACCACGACTAGGAGATATGACGGGTTGAAGTTATTGAAAAATTAGGGTGGCTCATGGGGTGACAAAGAATGGTAAAATTGACGCTAAATATCGGTTCCCAAAACCAAGTTGTTGACCTGGAGAGGTCACCAGGGGTCAGTACTCATTTTTCAACCCAAAGGATAAGAAAATTGAACCAAAACGGACCTTAATTGGCTACACACATAACAAACGTGTGCCGTGTTTTGATCTATTTAATGATTTCATGACCCCTCCTCGTCCAGTACCTCACTTCGTATTCAAAACGTACTTGAATCGGTCCGGAATATACTCGGTCTATCCAAAAATTCACCCAGTTTGATTATCTTTCTAGCTTAATGACCTGTGAATGACCTCATGGGTCAATAAAGTACATGCACCATGTTTACAAGCCAAAACGTACATTTTGGGATAGATCGAGTATATTCCGGTGGGATTCAGTACGTTTTTTATTGGAAATCCGGTATGGGTTCAATTTTCCAAACATTGGGTCAAAACTCATCATTTTAGTTGAAAATCCTGTATTGATCCCCGCTTATTTGTTGAGGTGAATAACTCAGTTTTGGAACCAATATCTTGCGTGTTATAATATTTTTGGCTGTTATTGTATTCGTTGGTTTTGTATTTTTTATTATCAATTTGCACTATATTGATTTTTTGGCACCCCATGAGCCACCCTAATTTTTTGGTAACTGGAACCCGTGATATCTCCGATTCGTGGATTCAGGTCTCTTTAAATCAGTTATCAAAAATGGTCTCCACCTTATGTTGCACCCTCCAGGAATTATCGTATCAAGATCGAATAGGGGTCATATTCTCGCAATAATTGTGCGTTTGTAATCTTCGTAATAGCAAACAAAACGTGTAAAGTCTAAGGATTTCATATTTGGAAGCACCTGCTGCTTTTAAATAAATATTTTGAGCATTTGGTAAAAGCACGCCGCACAATCCTTACGAGAAAATGGTCCCGTTTTGATCCCACTAAAAAAATTCCTGGTGGGTGTACCGTGAAGAGTAGATCATTTTTGATAATTCGCCCAAAGAAATCGGAAAACAGGAATCGGAGATACGTTGAAGTTACTGAAAAAGTAGGGTGGCTCATCGGGCGCCAAAATGTAAAAGTGGTGAAAGTTAACAATAAAAAATAATGCACTTCTCAAATAACAAGTCAAAATATTTTTGGCGAGATATACTTATCTAAAACCATGTTACCTCCATAAACAACATTTTTTTAAATTGCAATTGATTGCAAAATGAGGGTGGCTCATAGGGTGCCAAATAAATGTGAAAATGGACAATTACAAATAGCATCCCCAAAATAAATTAACAGTAAAAATGTTATTTGAGTCCGGATAATGGTTCCCGAGAGCAAGGTTTTGACCTCAAGAGGTCACCGGGGGTCAATACCTGTTTTTTGACCTAAATGATAATGAAATCGGTCCAAATTTCACCTAATTTGGCTAGACATAATTAACATGTGATCAATAACATGGCATTGGGATCCTAGATCCCGTAAAAAAGCATTTTGGCCTGTTATTTTATTCATGTTCTATTTTGGACTGTTACCTTTCCCAATTTTTATAATTTCACACTCCATGTGCCACCCTACTGTTTTAGTAACTTAAACGCAGGATATCTCCAAATCCTGTTTTCAGATTTCTTTTTACCAAACCAATTATTAAAAATGCTCTACTCTTGAAATTCCGTCCTCCAGGAATATTTTGATCGAGGTCTAAACAGGGGACGTATCGTCGGTGAAGAGGCAAAATGATCTAGGTGCATGATCGATTAGAATCAAAATGATCTACATGTTGTTTCTCTTAAAAGCAAAATGATCTAGATGCAAATTATGATAAAAACAATACGTATAAACACATTAAAATATCAGTATATGAATATGTGAGGAATTACATATCTTTTTTATTCCGAAAAAAGTTAGTTATATTCTACGTTTAAATGGTATCATAAAATACTAAATAAATACTAGGAGGCAGTAAACCCAAATTTGTATTTTTTATGAAAAGTAATGTGTGATAGAAGAAGAGTCAATTTCGTTGCGAAGAGAAATTTAGGACAGCACTTAGATCATTTTTCTTTAATGGAAAACTGTATGTAGGTCAGTTTGCTTTTAAAAAGACTTGTACCTAGTTCATTTTGCCGTTAGGGAAAAAGTTATGTAGATCATTTTGATTCTAATCGATTATGTACCTAGATAATTTTGCCTCTTCACCGACGATATCCTCGTAAGGTTTAGGGAGTGTCCTTTGGTAATAGAAAAACATTCTCAAGCAAAAAAAACTAAAAAATTGCTAAAAAGCTTGGCATTTAAAAACAACAGAGATTGGAAAGAAGTAACTTCAGCGAATTTTGATACTTCTTTGATTAGAGGACCCTAAATTATGACATCCTTTGTAAATGCACAACTACAGGGTTTCGTTTTTATTCTATTTTTTGTACATGTAAAATAGTTTCCTTGTGAGAATTATTTCTACAAAAGAAATTGACACCGGAAGCTGATTTGACGGAAATTTTTGCACGTTGTTCATTTTATTCGGAGGCATTCACTAAAGGATTTGTTTTTAATTCCAAATATATCCATTGTCCACTTTGCATCTTAACCAAGATTACGTTACACATTCCCTGAAGTATCAAAATTTTCTGCTTTTAAAATATCTCTCGAAGCGTCGGTGCATCGAAAAGAAATTATGAATCGCTTATATTCTGCTTTAAAAAAAACCAATGAGAGCGATCGAATTAATTCGAGTTGTAAACAGAAACTCATTGCAACCGTCAATCAATAATTCTTGTTCTCATCGAATCAAACGTGAAGCAAAAAAGCACGAACTTTTTTTTTTATTTTCAACAGAACATCTTCAGAAGGGAATCAAACCTTTGCGACACAAATACTTTTCCGTTGATACTTTAATTTTGGCAAAATAGTTTTTTTTAATTGCAAGCAAAATGTAAGGACGAATATTTTTAAATAATTTTTTCTTTTAATAAATTTGAAAGCAAAAATTGTGTTAAATCCGTGTAACTGATTTGAAAGGGAAAAAATTCTCCTTCGCATCGAATTCCGATTGGATGAATTAACGAAATCTTTTCATCAGCTGAAAACCGAAAATGAAATCTTGCGAAAAGAGATCCTCGGAGTTTCATCTTCTGCAGATTCCGAGGGAACGGGATTAATGGAAACCAGAACTTTGAGAGAAATTGTCGAAAAAACAGAATTTTTTGTTAAAAATATCAAAGACAACAATTCAAGCCAAGAAATCAAAAAACAAAATCCGAGGAAATCAAAATCCAAAATCGAAGCGAAAACAATTGTCAAAGAAGAAAGTTCTGAAGAATCAGAGGAAGAATTTGAAATTGTGGAAATTTGTTCCAAAACTGAAACTGAGGAAAGAGAATTTTTGAAGGCAACTTTCAATAAATTGATAAAAGAAAAAAAATCCAAAGATGGCAAAAGTCTTCGAGGAACTTCTGTTGAAACGATTTCCAACTCAATTCCCATTTCAAAAAATGTAAAAACATCTTGCACGATTAAATTGAGTGAGTTTTTCGAATAGTGAAATCCCAACTCGTTGTCGTAAATAATTAAATAATTGAAAACAAAAATTTGTTGATACTCATTTTCAGCCAACTTTTTAGACTCCGTTCTCACCGATCCGCAGTATCATTTTTGGTATGGTTCAGAAAACAGCGGTCCTTCGAAAGTCGATGGAAGTTTCAGCGAAGTTTTTTCTTTCAAAGGAAGTTCGTAAGTTAAAGATTTTGCACCGTTTTTAAAACCACAATATTATGCTTCGACTTATTTCTTGAGTGACTAAACGAAGGAAATGAGGTTAGAATAATTAGAGAAGCATTTAAGAAAATCTTTTGAAAATGGTGCAGTTTAAAAATATTATTCCAACTGGGATTTTTTTTGTTGGTTGTTGTCGTTTTAATGCACTGATTTGATCCAGGGGTGTTTGTCAGTTCTTGTGCTCTTTCGCAATTTCCGGCATCTTGAGGTTAGTCATTCGTTGCGCCAGTTATTCTGAAGGTTATATTTATTTGGGCATTGGATTCACCCCTGCGGACATTTTTATGAATCGATCATTGGATGACAAATTATGGGAAATATCGCCCGCGCCGGATGTTTGGACTAATGTGAGAACTTTTAAATTGTGAGAAATGAAAAATGATTTCGTTCAAACCAATTCCATCAATTAATTTTCCTCCAGAAAAAATCAACCAAAGTCCCACTGGAACATGTCGTGACCCACGGAAATTTACTTTTGAGAGGTCACATGTCAAATGGTCCAAGATCTATCGTTCATGTCGAAATCCTGGAATTCAATCCCATGTTTGGATCTCTTCGTTCTCTGATTGGAGGAAAACAACGGATCGTGGATGGAAAAAGTTTGGAAATGCTTCGATCTCCTCAAAATTCCCAAACAAATTCAAAATCAGCTAAAAATATCCAAAGGTTTTCTTGCGTTGTCGAAATTGGTTCGTTTCTTAAAACTTTCATGTTAATTTCACTGAAACCAATTGGAAATTGGAAATTTAAAGTTATTCCGAATTGATTTGTTATTTTAGTAAACTGCCTGAGCGTTCGGTTGAGTAAACGGAACAATTGGTACTGTAATTCCAAAGAAAATAATGCTTTGCCACTTGAAATTCTTCCACTGCATCGAGAAAGTTTGTTTGTATCGGGTGAAACGTATGAACACTTTTTATTTGATTTTCCAGATCAAGGAATATTTCCTTACATTTATTCGAATATTATTGTTTTTGAATATCAATTATTTAATGTCAGTTCACGAAGCGAAATTGTGTTTACTTTATTTACGCAGGAACTTGGAAGCAATGTTTTGCTACGAAATCATTTCAACGGATCTCGCTTTGGTAATTGCTCTGAAAGTGGGATCTGGAGGGAAATCATTTGCTGCAGCATTTGTGCCAATTCCAGCTGTCACTGAGAAAAAGGAACTGAAAGCGTTGATGGACGAAAATCAATGGAAAACTCATGATTACAAGAAAAATGCGAACGTAAATATTTTTGTACGAATAATTTCGTTTGTCAATATTTTTTGAACTCTATTTGAGAATTTATTTTTTTAGGCAAACGAAGGATTGCAAAGAATTGCAATACGAAATATTCGAGCGGAAATTCTGATGTCCGAGGTAGAGAAATCGCTTTTGAAAATACGAATTTTCGCTGTTTAATCATCGTCTTGGTGTTTTGTATTCACTCTTAGGTGTTAACATATGTATGTCAAATATGTAAAACAAAACAACGAATATTTTGTGATGCTGTTTTTGAAATCTTCCATGATAACATTTTTTCTCGCGAAAATTCAAATCTACTTCCTTTTTATAATTAAAGTGGAATCCCAACCAAGAATGAGAACTTCAGTTCGAGTCCAAGTTATAATTCCAACAATTCCAAAACACGTGTTGATTAGGAGTGACCATAACGCGAAGTTTAAATTAGGGGTTAGCAAATAGACAAATCGAAATGACAATCTCCTTGATCTTGTGTCTTCTTTGTGTATAAGCAAATGAGGACGGTTCTCGTTTTATTATAGAAAATAATGTGGTTTAAAATTAAATCTTACTTGAGTTTGTTACAAATGGAAGATTTTGGCGTTTTGCTTTATTATTCGGATAACAGTGACATGTTTTCAACACTTTGTTCTAATTTTAATTTCTGGTGTTATTTCTATTTTCAACATCTTTATTGATACTGAATGTAATGGTTACTACCCAAATATGTAGCAATTGTGCTTTGTGCTTGCTTTGATTAGTAAAATTTAATAAACGTCTACCGTCAAATCTTGTGAAAATTGTAATGTAGCTGTTTCTCGTATTTTTCAAAAGCAATAACTTGAAACCTCAAGCTGTTTTTCTCCGTTGACGCCGCTTTACAATTATTACAAAACACACTACCTCCTTCAAATTTTGTCTATAGCAACTACTCAAATCTTACATTATGAAACCCAGTTGAAAAATCCGGTCGCAGAAGATAAAATGTAGCCAATGATAAATACACCGTACATATTTTTCTCAACTTTCGTTTTTAGAACCTGGTGTAATATTTTAGCACTGGAAGTTGGATGTTTTTAAAGGGCGCGTTTGTAAAGTCTGCCTAGTGCACCACATCAGAGCTTCTGTTGGGGACAAAATTCTTGTCCCGTCCCGATATTTTTTAAAAACCTTTGTCCCCAGTCCCGTCTCGACAATCAGGACACGGTGACAAAAACCATGTCCCCGTCCCGTCCCCAAAAATTTATAAACACGTTGTCCCCGGTCCCGTCCCGAAAGTCGGGACATGGGGACAAAAATCTTGTCCCCGTCCCGTCCCCGAAATTAAAAACAATATTGTCCCGTGTCAAAATATTGAAAATCGTGGCATGTGAACAAAATTCCTGTACCGTCCCGATAATTACTGAAAACAGTTGTCGACATTCTCATACCGAAAATCGGAACATGAGGAAATTTCGTACAAAAAATATTTGTAATTACCAAAAACATAAAAAACACATTTGTAAAATCCTGGCTCCAAGATTCTTCCTTAACTTTTTGAGCAACAAGCCTCATTTTCTACAACCTAAAATCGAATGTCTTACATTCGGTGAAATAGTGTTCACAGAATAGTTTACTCATGAGCATTAAAGCTGAAATGTTATCCTTGTTCTGATATGCTTGCTCGTCCCGTCCCGTAATACACACGACCAAAAAGCATGTCCCGTCCCGAATATAATGGGGAAAATTGTTTTTGTCCCCGTCCCGTCCCGAATATAATGGGGACAATTTTTTTTCGTCCCCGTCTCGTCCCGAATATAATGGGGAATTTTTTTTGTCCCCTTCCCGTCCCGAATACGACATGGGGACAATTATTTTGTCCCCTGGGACGTCCTGTCCCGGTCCGTCCAGTGTCCCTGTCCCCGGCAGAAGCTCTGCACCACATGCTAATGTAAAGCTACTGTGGACGATTAGTGGGGTAAATTTTACTGATTAATTTAAATTATGTCCAGTGCACTCGCTCACTCACAGAAATATAAACTTATGTTTCATCTAGAACATCACGTGTGCCAACGTGTATTTCATATAACAGTTAATCATAACAGTCCATTATTGTCTTATCCTCATAGAAACGATACTCAATAGAAATGACACTGCTAATGTCAAATTTTGTCTCCCAATCGACCACCCCCCGATGTCACTATCAGCCTTCTAATAATAATCTCCTGTGCAAACCAAATTAATACTTGAACAAAGAAAGTACATGGAGTGAAAGTTGGTTGTAAACAACTCGTGTAAATCCGTTAGCTCAATTCGGCAATGAATTGCATATTTGCTATTAATTGCGTTCCCCGCCAACCTTCCATTCAACAAAACTATGGTTTTCAAACCAAATTCCTGCCCTCTATATTTTGAATACAAAATCCCTGCCCAGTTAAGATTTTGCAACACCAGTTCCATTCCACTCACCAAAAATATTGACGCCACTGGATAATAACTTAGACAAATAGGAAAATGGCTGAGGCACATCTGCTATGACAGTGTCAATAGTATTCATGTAGGACGATTCCTTGTCAAATCAAAATATTGTGTTAACATTTAGAAAAAAAAGTGTAGATGTTCCACCAAATAGCTGTATTTGTACGAATGTAGATTGACAAATTTGTTGTTGAAAAAAAAAAGTAGATCCATTGCCAATGGAACCAAAGTTCAGATACTGCCTGCAAGAAATAATATTGTCCAAATTTCGTAAATACACGATGCAAATAAATATGCGAAATGCCAAAGTTTTAAAATAACAAAAAATGCCTTTTCATTTTCAAATAATCATCCCTGCCAGCAGGTGATTTCAATGCCACCCCACGCGTGTTCACAACTACAATGTTGTTTAATAATTACACAAACTATGGGACTATTTTGGATCTTCCCCAAGTTAACGTTACCTGTTCCTGGAAACGTCTATATTTTCGGTGTTTTAAAGATAACTTGAAACGACTTTGCACTGAATACAAAATATTTTTCGTTTACAATCTGCGCTCAGGAACTAACTGTAAGCATCACCTACATTGTGGGGCAAACTGATATTTTTGCACTCCAAAGAGTACGATGTAGTTAATTTAAACGAACAACTGAAAATCATTGTCAGCTCTTAGTACTTAATTCTTGTTTTTTATCCGATTCCCAAGTTATGCTAAAAAACGTAACTAGGTTTTTCATTTCAAAAGGCATAATTTAAAAAGTCAATCAAATTTATCTCACAGAAATACGCACATCCAATTCTAAATTATTTCCTCCGACCAAATATTCTCACGCTTATTGAATTTCTATTGATACTTGACGTTCAATGCTTACAAAATCATTGTTCCTAATTTCAAGCAAAATTTAAGTATAAACATCTTAAAACAATTTCTCTGTTCCATAAATTTCATTGTTTTATTCAATCCTTGCCGTTGAAGTAACAGGTAAAATATTATCCTTCGTAATGAATCCTGATTGGATGATTGTACCAAAGCTTTTCATCAGTTGAAAACATAAAATAAAATTGTTCGAAGAGACATTCTGGGAGTTTTCCCTTCTGTGAATTCCAATGCTATGGGTTTAGTGGAAATTAAACCAGAACTTTGAAAGAAATTGTGGAACAGAATAAATTGTATACCCAGAAATCAACAGCTAAAACGGGAAAAATCGAGGATTCATACCCGTGGAGGTTTCTGCGAATCAAACATTGAGTGACACATTAACGGAAATGTCACCTTTACCGGTTTTTTGGTTTCATGTCAATAATTAATACCAATTATGCTGTCAGTGGGGTTAAAATATATTTGGTTTGCCTTACGTATGTATATCCTTATTGTCAGTACCAGTTCTCATTCAAGTAATACCAATTATTGTAGTCTGGGTGCTTCGGATCGGATCAGTAAAATAAAAGTTGGATAATTTTCCGAAATACATTCTTGTGCTACTTTTTGTTATGAACAGTAGTACTAAGGTCAGTATTTAATTAATCATCAATACTTCGCCAGTGTTGGTCGATAATTTTTATATTTTATATTATAAACCGATGCGTTTCAAATTGAAAAAAATATCGTTATATCGTCCTTCGATATCGTTATCGTCATTTTTAGGATAAACGGTGACGACATTAACGATGTTTAAAAAATAACCGATATGCCAATGCCTAGCTTAAATCCGGCCACCCTCTCCGTAAAGGATGCCCTAATAATTACACTTGTAATAATTACATATTCATTTATTTCCTCATTTTTGAAATTTCGTGTATTTCCTTCGTCTGAATAAATCCTCCTGTGACAAAATACAGATTGAAATCTACTGTTGGAGATTTTTGGCGAAATCTACAGCGCAAAATGTGCTTACATATTTTATTGGAGAATTTCTTGCGCTAGTACGAGGAGTGACAAACAATTCAATTTGCACATATTCAATGCAAAAAATGTCTTGTGTGCAAAGATGTTCTTGTTACGTGCATAATTTCGAAAATCGTCTCTAAGATTTTGTGATTGCATAAGTGAGTGATTTTGTCCAAGCAAAAGACAAAGCTTCAAAAATAGAAGGAGCAAATAATAACGACAGTAGACTCCAGTGCTCATCAGTTTCGCGATCTAGTCCTAATGTGTTTCGCAATCTGATTGAAACCACCTGTCACTTCATCATTCACGAATGCGTCTCTTCCTTTGACGTAGTTTCAATTAGACCTATGATTCGAACTTAAAGTGAGTTATTTTCAGTCGCCCGTGTGTTCCTTCCATTTTTTGCGAGGCATTTTTTGGGACAGAATTTTGAATTTTTTGAATTTTTACTCGAATTTTAAAACGTAAGTTCTGTAAGCAATTCGTGAGCAAGCGTTGTCCCGAATTAGTGATGTGTGTGAAATTTTCCTCCCTCTTTGATATGTGTCTACATTTTTCAGCAAAAGAAAATTCGTTTCCGTACTAATGAAAATCTTGCAGATTTGGCAGATCCGAGAGTCATACCAATTTTTATAACTTTAAAATTTGAGTAAAAATTCGAAAACATTTTAATTTCCCCCAAAAATGTCCAGACTCCATCACTTCCTTATCCTTTGTATCCGCTGCATTTCAGCAACAAGTATGCTATAAATCTTGTGAAATCTGGAAAAGTATATTCTGGAAAATGGGAGATTTACATATTTTTTGTCCTTGTTCCTTAATTGTGTTAGGGAAGAGAAAGGATATGAGTCACCCTGCTAAGGATGAGACTTTTGATAAATGTTTGAAAGCACTTTCGACTAACTTCAACACTTAAAATAAAATCATTATAGCGTTTCAGAAAAGCATAACGCACAATCCTTACGATGAAATGCTAATTATTCAATCTCGATGAAAAAACCTCCTGAAGGGTGCACCTTGAAGAAAAAGATGATTTTTGAAAATAATTCCAAAGATACGTGAAACCAGTGTAGAAGAAGTGGGGCTTTACTGGGGAATGTTGTGCGTACTGTAAAGTCGTATAACAATAATTATTATACAGCCAAGCTAAAGCCACATGTCTTCTGTATAATGCCAGCCAATAAGTAGGAATAATAATATAATTAAGAAATATAAAATAATAATGTGAGTTGCTGATGAGTGAGCCAAAGCGAGGTGAATGCCAATAATACTGGAACGCCAACCAGAGTTTCCAACTAATAACAAGTAGAGTTTATTAATTAGGATCAGGACGCTGCTTTGGTATGGTAGAGAGTTCTTTCCTTCTCGCAGCTCCAGATTGCACTGAGGCTCTCCTCAGAATACATGTAAGAGGAAACTGGAGAATTTATCTCCTTTACATATTCAAATGATCTGCCTTATATTCACTAAGGCCGATTAGCTATTGTACATAGCAATGATACCTTCTCGTTACACCAGGATTTGGAGATATCACAGGTTGAAGTTATTGAAAAATTAGGGTAGCTCATGGGGTGCAAAAAAATTTTGAAAATTGACAATAAGAAATAGCAAATCTATAAAGAAAATAAGAACAAACATATTATTACCGTCCGGATATTGATTCCCAAAAACAATTTGCTGACCGCAAGAGGTCATCTGGTGTCAATAACGCTTTTTCAACCTAAAGTATAATGAAATCGTAACAAACTGAACCGTAAGTGAACACACATCATAAACGTTTGCTCAGTGATCTCGTATATGAAGATGGAACCCATAACGGACTTCCTATCCAAAATGTGTTGGAATCAGTTCGGAATATACTCGATCTATCCGATAACGTACCAAGTTTGGTTAACTGATAAGATTAATTATCTGTGAATGCCGTCTTGGGTCAATGAAGTACATACACAGTGTTTACTAGCCAAAACGTACATTTTGGAATAGAAAATCATCTCTTGTCAATTGACGAAAAAGCAATAAAAAACCAAAGAAGTTGAATGAAAAAACAACAGAGTCCGAAAACGCGGATGAAAGTAACTGCAGTGCATTTTGCCCGATCGTTCATTTCAGGGCTCCAAATTATGACATTCTCGGTAAGCGCACGAGGACAGGGTTTTATTTTTATCTGATTCTTAGACGTGTAAAAAAATTACTTGTAAAATAGTCGTCTTGTGAGAATGGAACTGGCACCCCATGAGCCACCCTCATTCTGCGTAACTTGAATCCGTGATGTCTCCAAATCCTGGTTTCATGTTTTTTGGCCAAATTATCGAAAATCACGTATTCTTCAAGAAGCACGCTACAAGAGTTTTTTATCGAGATTGAAAAACGCCATTTCCTCGTAAGAATTGTGCGCTTGGCTTATCCTGAAAACTTTAATTTTGAATTTCGAACGTGCTTCAAAATATTAATCAAATGTCTCGCCTTTGCAGGGTGACTCATATCCTCTGTGTCCCTAGAACATTTAAGGAACAAGGACAAAAATCAATCCCCCATTTTCCAGATTTTTTTTCCACATTTTACATGCTTTATTTCATACATGTAACCAAAAACCCCTTTTTGTAGGAACTCCAGAAATTTGTGCACTTTTGTTGAAGAAAACTTGAAGGGACGTAACACTTGCAAACTTATTTTAATTTG
This sequence comes from Allacma fusca, assembly GCA_947179485.1. Lineage (NCBI taxonomy): Eukaryota > Metazoa > Arthropoda > Collembola > Symphypleona > Sminthuridae > Allacma > Allacma fusca. The sequence goes on along the minus strand of OX359246.1, from coordinate 15,730,069 downwards.
AATGAAACTATTCTGCAAATGTGTTTCTTCCTTAGATCGTGCAAGGGAGCGTAATCCAATGTTGAGACTATATCATTACTCTCGTGTAATTTTATTTGTTTTATTTTATTTTTAAAGGAAATGTTAGTTCCTTAATATATTTCCAAGAGTGAGTGTGCATATGAAACTGAAGTAACATCGGAGTCAATTAGCCGAAGAAAAAAAGAGAAAATTCTGTAGCTTTTAAAGTTCACAGCATCAGCTTGAAAATTACTCCAGAAATGCTGTTGAATTTCAAACGTGTTATGCGTAAGCGGTTTTGAAGTTCTACAAAAAGAAGGATAGTTGAAGCTTTAAGGTTGGCAATAATTACAGAATTATCTCTTTTCTAAGAAGCATTCAGTGCTCAGCACGGGTATGGGTACTACCCGGGTACCGATTTTGTGTACCCGATCAATTTCGGGTACTACCCGGGTACACTTTGGTAGGCTCAAAATTTCGGGTACGGTTACGGGTATGGGTATGGGTACGGTTACAAGGATTTCAAAATGGGTATATACCCACCGGGTACGGGTATAATGGGGTCGTTTACTCGTACCCGCGACCATTGTACCTGAGTATTTGGATACGTTGAGAATTGAGACATTTTGATGAATTTTTATGCAATCATGCCCGTACGTTGGAAACTTCTGTTCATATTTTTAGTGTTTCTGAATACATATAGCTTAGTGTTAATACTCTTTTAACCTTAAAACATACAGTAAATGTATTTTAGACTGTCTAACTAAAATATATGCTTTTAGGGAACCTGTCCCATGAAATTCTGCTTTGATGAGTTCCATTGTATTAGTCGATAAATGGAAGATCTGATAGATTATTTACGTTTTATTTCTTTATTAGAATCCGGTGAGGAAATCATTAGAAGCGTTAAAATGCAACAACCATCAGTAATAAAAAATGCAACGAAGCTTCGTGGCTCTTTTACTGATTCGAAAATCCGTATACAAAGGAGCAAAGCTGTTTTACACCAAACTCCAGTGTTGGCAGGTCTTAGAAATAGTAATCCATCCCAGTAAGAACCCTTGAAGTACCCAAAAATACTCGGGTACAGCATGCACGGGTACATATATTTAATATAGTGATGCCCGTTTCTATTGGGTACTACCCGATTGCCACTGAGTGAGTACCCATACCCGTACCTGTACCCACTTTATTCTCTAAAATCCAGAATACCCGGGTAGTACGTGCGTATTTGCGAGTACTCAACTTGTGTGGCCGGGTAGTACCCATACCAGTACCCGTACCCGTTTACACGAGTATTACCCGTACCCAGTCCGAACACAGTTCCAAATTAGTTTACACGTAACTACACGCTATCAACATTACATTAGCAATTGGGTCAAATCCAGTTACACCTCTTTGCTCAGAATGTCCTTGAAATTGTTTAAATTATATTTTCAATCATTTTCTTATTTTCGAATTCAAAATTCTTGTATTTTATTGAGCTGAATGAAACCTCCTGTCACAAAATCCATATTAAAATCTATTGTTGAAAATGTGGGCAAAAACTACATTGGAAAATTTGCTCAGATATTTTATAGACGAATTTCTTGCGCTATAGATTTATTAATTGAATGAAAAAGTGATTTTGACCACACAAAAGACACCCTTAAAATTGGAAGAAGTAAAATATAGCAACAGTTGACTTGATTCCTTATCATAGTGCGATTTAAATCACCTGTCATTTAATCTCTAAACAATCTTCTCCCGAAATTAATTCCCCACTTCAGACGTTATCAGTTTTAAAATTTATCTCATGTGCATGTGGCTTTGACGCATTTTCAATTGGCTGCATCACTCGTACTTACAGTGAGTTTTTTTTCACACTTTCGTTCCTTCCATAAAATAAACGGCCGTCAAGTGGAAAAGTAAGTTCAATTTATATTTTACTTCATTTTGTCCAAAGGCATTGTTTCGCAAATAATTCTACTCACATTTTTAATGGACCGTGTCTGAAATTTGACCTTGTCATTTGCTCTCTCGGTCTTCTTCGTCATCACCGAAATGTAAGTCCAAATTTTATTAAAAAACTTATTCAGAGAACCGATTCCCTTAAATCCATAAAATGAGGGAATGCAAAAAGTGAAAAAGAATTTCTCTCAATATTTCTTCTAGATTTTGTGCAATTTGTTTAAATGTCCCTAGCATTCGAATATTTAGTACAGTTTTTAAGGAATCGGAGTAAAGTCGATAAACTTTTGGAACGAATTAAATTTTGAAATTTGCACAACAAAGAATGGTAAAATTGACAACTAGAAATAGCAACACGATAAATCAAATAAGAGTAAAAATACTATTACACGCTAAATATTGGTAAAAACCTCGCAAGGGATTTTCTCCAGGTTGTCCTATAGTTGAATATTCATAATTACCTCATGCACATCTCTACCTCTACTCTATTTCTTCCAAGATTAATACTACATGACTATCTTTATTACAGTTAGTTTAATTTTTAGACAATTGCAAATAGTATCAATATTTACAATTGTCTTCACAATTACGCTAACTGCCATAAACATTTGCATACATGTACATCTTCTCAATTGTCATCCGTAATACAACATACACTGTAGTTTCATGTGGAAATAACATGAAACACTTTACAAAATAAAATTGCATCCACAAGTAAATAAATTCACGTAGGAATTCAAAAAAAAACAACAACAATCACACACTAGTTATAGTTTCCACTTGTCTTACTGTTACTAATTTTAAGTTAAAATTGAAACAAAATAAAGAACAGGTAATTTGATTTGGCGTCCATCCCAACCAAAGAACATGTGAACTTCAACTGCTGTTGATGAGGTATGGAGAATTTGGCTGTTATAATCAGACCTGGATAACGTTATGGTATAACGTTATTGAATAACGTTATTAACGAAAAAATTACAATAACGGTTTTTGAAATCTAACCGAAAACCGAAAAAAAAATATTTACGATAAACGAAAATAAACGATAAATGTGTTTTAGTAATAACCGTAACCGAAACCGAAACTGAAAAAATACGGTTATTTTAGGTTTTTTCTCAACTGTAAAGGCAACCAGTACTCCAACTTCCAACTATCGATTGAACTCAACGTGAACGTACGCCGTTTGAATACGTGGCTAATTGTTAACGTATTTTATATGAGTATGTACATACATATCGGTACGTTGATTACTTACCTAGTACACATAAATTGCTTATTATTAGATTCATTCAATTTAAGCTTATTTCGACTTGTGTATTGTTAGTTTTATGAAAACATACATCTGCTTGTGCTAATTGTTTTTCAATTTCAGCATATTTCGATTTCTGCTAATAGTGCTAATCGTTAGTTCCACTTTATTAACAAGTTGCCGACCAGCTTGAAGCTAATGTTTCTAATGACAAGGAAGACCCGTTTGAGGTATTTCTCAGAAATAAAAACAAAAGCAGAATCTGCATATACGGCTTCTGTTTCCAGTAGAACAACATTGTTGGAAAGTTTATATGGTATTAGATCATAGATATTATATGATATCAGGCATTATATGAGAAAATTCCGAGTGAAAAAAATAAAAAATGCGTAAAGTGTGATCTATTCGAATAATGGGCTAGTATTGCTCCGACTTCATTGAGATATATAGCTAGAGTACTTATTTGGGTTCCTGGGACTCAAGTGAGCGTTGAACGCCTGTTTTCTGCCTTAGCATTTGTTCTATCTGAAAGACGAAGCAGTATGAAGGACGAGGTACTGAACGCCGTTTTGTTCCTTTGAACCAACGGATTTTGAATGGTACATGTTACGAAGTTCCGTGGTTTTGAAATGTTTGAATAATACTTGTGTTATTAGTTTAATCAAATAAATTTAAAAATAGCTCAATAAAATTTGCTGAATACCGTTATTAACCGTTTAACCGAATTCATTTTGCTTGAAAACCGGTATAACCGATAACGGTATTTTTAAAAAACGGTAAACAAAAACCAAAACGGAAAAAAAATTACAATAACGTATGACGAACTAACGGAAACCTTATTTTTCGGTTATCCAGGTCTGGTTATAATCTATGTCTAGTACAAATGCCGAGGAGCGCAGAATCCTTGTCAAAACAAGTACAGGATTTTTCTAAAAATGTCATATGGTACTCCAAACTATAGGATTTTTCTGAAAATGCCCTATGGTACTCCAGCTTGCAAGATATGTGGCACCCGACTTGTAGGATTTTTTTGAAAAACTTCCTTTGGTACCCCCAACTAGTGTTTCTGATCGAGTTCGGGAAACCCGAGGTTTCGAGTTCGAGTCGAGTTCGACCCTAATATTTTTGGTACCGTTTGCTTTCGAGTCGGTTTCGGGTATCGAGTTTTGCCAAATCTACCGGTCCCTACCAAAACTCGAAAGTAAAAACTTATTTTGGAATTATTGATTCATGTTACCTTGACAATAAAAATTGGCCTTCCTGCCACCTCTGATTAAAAAAAATATGCAGTTTTTGTGGAAAACATCAAAGAAAACAAAACAGTCTCTGTACGGAGCAAGTATTTGTACATGACCTTATTACACTCCTCATACCTAAGTTTTATTAACGCACGAAGCTAAGTACCCTAATATGGAAAGGATGGCACGGGAATTCTTGGGTATTCCTGGCATTCCTATCGAGCGTGCTTTTTCGTTGACTCCGACATTTTAACACTGAAATGTTTGGCTCAGTGCTGCGGACAAGTTCAAGTATTACTTGAGTTTTCAAGTCAAGTTCAAGTTCGGGTCAAGTTCAAGTAGGCCAATTTTTTTACTTGAATCTTTCGGGTCAAGTTCAAGTACGTACTCTGCTTGACCATGACATTTTAAGACAAGTCAGGTTAAAGTACAAGTAAGGGAAATTTACTTGAACCTCAAGTCAAGTTCAGGGTCAAGTAATGAAAAGAAAAAACTTGACCATGAACTTGAGATTTCATGGTCAAGTTCAAGTAAGGGAGTATGCACATATTACGTTTCATTTATCACTATTTTTGGACCCTACCCTCCCTATCGTCATCCTAAAGTCATTTTTCGGTGACACCCCCTCCCCTGTAAACGTCATCAAAGCAAAAACGCAGACTAAAACTACTTGACCGATTTCGTTCAAATTTTTTTTATCATTGTTTGTGTCGAAAACTCGTAAGTGTTAGTTATTGATTAAAATCGGTTGGCGTGTTCGTGCGAAAATTTTGAAGGAAGAAAAGAGAAATAATAAAAATACCGAACAAATAATTACCTGTGGGGAAACTAGAGATCGTGGCCATATTATTTTGGTTTCCCGTTCGCGGACAAACGCACAATAGCAGCTGGTGTTTTTGCAAAGAGCTTAATATTATTCAAAAATAAACTTTTAACGTCAGTAGTATGATTAAATTCGCTCTGATTCCAGTCAGCCATATTTCCCATAATTTCCATCGGTAAGTCCGACGAATACTCCGCTACACATGCTGTCTAAAACTACATTTTATAACTTTGAGCAACATATTCAGTGCTTCGCGAGATGTTTTCTAACGAGCTTCTATGATCAGCTCTTTTGTGGGATTCATATGCAACAAAATCCAAAATTAATTATTAATTATGTAATTGCATATATGGTAGGTTTGGCTTTCAAGGTTGTCTTGAATGTAGTAGACGGGATAGTTTTCAGACATATATCATGACAAACCGCCAAATTTATCAGGTAAATCAATGGTTACAAATTATAACTTCGGAAACATGCTGCTTAAAGAGCACAGCAGCCGGGACAAAGTTCGGTATTACAATTTTGACCAAGTTGCTCCGCGAGGGACTAACTGGGATGACAAAGATTTATTTGCAAATCATACTGAGATTTTGTACTTTAGGCACACTAAATTAATTTTGGCCAACAGTTTGTCTGAAATATATTTTGACGCCATTCTTGACTAATGTTTTGATGATTTCCAGGATCACAAGTTTGGTATGGTTGTGGTTAGGGATGCCAATGGTCTGTGCCGGACCATTATTAATGGTCCGTTATTGGTCTGGTCCGGTCTGATCCAACTTTTGGACCAGACCAGATACAATTGGTCCAGCTTCAGGACTAGACCAGACCACAGGACCATGGTGCAAAAAGTACGCAAAATAAAGTTTCTGAGTTAACGAAATCCTATGGAACATATTAAAAATGTAATATCTGGGGCTAAAAGAAGAATTTGACTGGATAAAATGTGATTTTTTAATTGCTCTCAATGATTTTCTGGACAATGGTCCGGACCATGGTCTTTGGTCTGGTCTTGTCCAAATGACTGGGTCAGCCCATTGGTCTGGTCCGAAAAACGGGACCAGACCAGGTTCACAAAATCTGGATCAGACCAGACCATTGGCATCACTAGTTGTCGTGCTTACAGGAATAATTCTAAAATACGTGACACATGTTTGCTTTTTTTATTTCAACGCTTCCTGTAATATTGCCAGCATGTTCACAGTTGACACTGTCAGTACTTGTAGTATCTGTATTGCTAAGACCAAGGGCGACAGTAACTGGAATCGTGAGAATGAAATATTTGCCAAACATACTGAGATTGACGAACGTGATTTTGTAACCATTCCTATATAAGCCAAGATTTTTCGGAATGCTCATGGTTTGCAGAGATTTGAAATAATTTTTGACTTACGTGTGTAAATAAATTGTATCAGTGGTCTTTCAGCAATACAAGTTTGCTACAAAAACACTGAGCCTAACAATATCATTGTTCATTCCTCATATTTTTCTGAGAATAGGTGAAACATCATCAGCAAGGTTACCCCCACCCTCCCCTTCGTATACACAAAATCATCAGATTCAAGACCCCCTCCCTCCCCCAAAAGTGAAACGTAATATGTGCACACTCCCTAATTTTAAATTGCGCATGTCATAATGGACGAAAGCAATTTCAAAATCACAGTCCAATTTCATGTCGTGTTAAGGATATTATGTTTGCACATGTCATTAATCAAAGGACAAAATTCAAAATCAGAGTCCTTTTTATGAAGGTCATGTTTACCAGACGTTGTTCATTGTTAGTTGTTGCAGCAGCCGCTACATGAAATAATAGAATTATCATGATAATTCATACAGTTGCTTAGAATTATTAGTTTCGACTTGTGTAAATAAATTCAAATATAAAATGAACTTGGATGGCCCATTACAAAAAACGTTTGATGAATACGTATGTACTAGTTTATGAAATATTAAATTAAGAGTACTGGTAATACTGAAATAGGTATATGTATATATGAACATTATATAAAACTTGACACCATGTAAAACTTGTCCGATATACAGTAAAAGTTACAAGTCATGTTCAAGTCAATTTTAGAACTTTAGCTACTTGATCAAGTTCGGGTCTTACAAAAGTTACTTGATTACTTGGACTTGACAACTCAAGTAATTACACGAACGCGAGTTATCAAGTTCGGGTTGTGTCTTGAAAATTACTTGAAGTTACGTGGTCAAGTCAAGTTCATGGCCAAGTTTTGAAATTACTTGACCCGATCGCAGCACTGGTTTGGCTACTCAAGGAGATACGATATAGAAGTTACCGCTTTTAATATCTAGGTTAAAGTTGGCATGTAACAAGTTTATCGAAGCAACAGTGAAGAGCATTACGGAGGGATGGCCGGTTCAACCAAATTATAATGAAAATTTGAAATTATATTAAAAAAATGAAAACGACACAGTGATTGCTGCATTATTTCGCCTTTACAAAAAAATGCTTTGTTTGATGCTCATTTTTTGAAACGGTGTGACGTTGTATTTTACGTAAATTTTGTGTCTGGTTTCGGTTCGAGTTCGAGTCAGTTTCGGGTACAAAAAAATTTCCCGACTCGAATGTCCCGAGTTCGAGTTCGAGCCCAAAAGTTGAATTTACACCGGGTTTTTGTTTCGAGTGGAGTCGAGCCCAACTATTTGTTACCGATAGAAACACTACCCCCAACTTAACGGATTTTTCTGAAAATGTCCTATGGTACTCGCACTTGCAAGATTTGTGCTACCCAACTATAGGATTTTTCTAAAAACTTCCTATGATACCCTAACTTATAAGAACTGCGTGAAATTTTCTGACGAGCTGAATGATTTCTATAAGATCCTTTTTCGCTAAAGGGATTTCTGGTACATTTTCTCACAGAACTTGCATCCTACAGGAATCCCATACAGTTTGGAGTGACTGGGGTGTCCTCGTCCAGTACCTCACTTCGTATTCAAAACGTACTTGAATCAGTCCGGAATATACTCGTTCTATCCAAAAATTCACCCAGTTGGATTAAATTTCTAGCTTAATGACCTGTGAATGACCTAATAGGTCAATAAAGTACATGTACCATGTTTACTATCCAAAACGTACATTTTGGGATAGATCGAATATATTCCGGTGGGATTCAGTACGTATTTTATTTGAAATCCGGTATGGGTTCAATTTTCCAAACATGGGATCAAAACACATCATTTTAGTTGAAAATCCAGTATTGACCCCCGCTGATCTGTTCAGGTGAACAACTCGGTTTTGGAACTAATATCTTGCGTGTTATAATATTTTTGACTGTTATTGTATTTCTTGGTTTTGTATTTTTTATTATCAATTTCCGCAATATTGATATTTTCGCACCCCATGAGTCACCCTAATTTGTTGGTAACTGGAACCCGTGATATCTCCAATTCGTGGATTCAGGGGCCTATTCCACCAATCCAACTTTACGTTTCGCTCTTTGCACTTTGCACTTCCCGAGAAGTGAAAAGCGCGGAGTGCGAAGCATTCCACAACAAAAATTTTCGAACTTCGCATTCTCACAGCGGAATGCAAAGTGGGCGTACACTCTTCGCAACGAATCTGACTAAAGCAGCGACTCAATTGGACGCGTGGAGTCATCATTACGTTCATATCTTCACCCATCTCATATTTATTAACCACTTGCTCCTTTCATGTTTCTTGTCAAAATCCTTTAGCTTTAACTCAAGTTATTGAAATTTTCAGCCTAAAGGAAATAATATTAATTAATTTAATTAATTAAAGTGGCGAACAGAAAGGGTTAGTGTTAATTTATTAAAATTTAAATTAATTATAATTAAATAATGAATCGAGTTAAATCCATAATTCTACATGAGAAAGGGCTTCAGTTAATTTTTAAATTTAAGGAAAACTAGACGATTCTTCGAAAATGGTTATCCTGACCATGATAAGGGATATTTAAAATTATTTTGCAAAAATTAAATTTCTTAAATTAAAAAATTATTAACTGCAAAGTAGTTTAATTCCGTTGGAGTAAATGGATGCAAAGCATCTGATCTCTTTGCAGTAAAATCTGCAAAGTGGGAGGATAATTTGCGCTTGCATTTGCGAAAGATTTTCTGGTGGAACAGAAAGTGCAAATGAACGGCTGCGAAGCTTTCGCTTCGCACTCCGCAGAATCCCCGTGCGAAGTGAAACGGTGGAACGGTCGCTTCGCACTTTTGGTGCAAAGTGCGGAGTGCAAAGCGCAAAGTTAGATTGGTGGAATAGGCCCCAGGTCTCTTTAAATCAGTTATCAACAATGGACTACACTTCAAGGTGCACCCTCCAGGAATTGTCTTTTCGAGATCGGATAGTGGTAACATCCTTGCAATGATTGTGCTTAGTTTCGTGGTAATAGCAAAAAAACCTGTCAAGTCTAAGGATTTCATATTTGTAAGCACCTTATGCTTTAAAATAAATATTTATTGGTATATATTTACATATGGTATATATACATTTGGTAAAAGCACGCCGCACAATCCTTACGAGAAAATGGTCCCGTTTTGATCCCACTAAAAACTTCCTGGCGGGTGTACCTTGAAGAGTAGATCATTTTTGATAATTCGCCCAACGAAATCGGAAAGCAGGAATCGGAGATACGTTGAGGTTACTGAAAAATTAGGTTAGCTCATTGAGTGCCAAAATGTAAAAGCGGTGAAAGTTAACAATAAAAAATAATGCATTTCTCAAATAACAAGCCAAACTATTTTTGGCGAGATATACTTATCCAAAACCATGTTACCTCCATAAACAACATGCTTTTAAATTGCAATTGATTGCAAAATGAGGGTGGCTCATGGGGTGCCAAATAAATGGTGAAAATGGACAATTAAAAATAGCATCCCCATATATAAAATAACAGTAAAATTATTATTAGAGTCCGGATAACGGTTCCCGAGAGCAAGGTTTTGACCTCAAGAGGTCACCGGGGGTCAATACCTATTTTTTGACCTAAATGATAATGCAATCGGTCCAAATTTGACCTAATTTGGCTAGAAACATAATTAACGTGTGTTCAATAACATGGCATTACGAGCCTATATCTCGTAAAAAACATTTTGGCCTGTAATTTTATTCGTGTTCTATTTTGGCCTGTTAACTTTCACAATTTTTATAATTTCACACTCCATGAGCCACCCTACTTTTTCAGTAACTTAAACGCAGGATATCTCCGAATCCTGTTTACAAGTTTCTTTTTACCAAACCAATTATTAAAAATGCTCTACTGTTGAAATTTCGTCCTCCAGGAATATTTTGATTCAGGTCTGAACAATAGACTTATCCTCGTAAGGTTTGGGGAGTGTCCTTTGGTAATGGAAAAACATTCTCAAGCAAACTAAAACTAAAAGATTGCTAAAAAACTTGGAAATTAAAAACAACAGAGATTGGAAAGAAGTAACTTAAGCGCATTTTACCACTTCTTCGATTACAGGTGTCTAAATTATGACATCCTTTGTAAATGCACAACTGCAGGGTTTCGTTTTTAATCTACTTTTCTATACATCAAATAGTTTCTTTGTGAGAATTATTCCTACAAATGTAATTGATACTGGAAGCTGATTTGACGGCAATATTTGCACGTTGTTCATTTTATCCGGAGGATTTCCCTAAACCATTTGTTTTTAATTCCAAATATATCAATTGTCCACTTTGCATCTTAGCCAAGGTTAAGTTACAAATTCCTTGAAGTATCAACATTTTCTGCTTTTAAAATATCTCTCGAAGCGTCGGTGCATCGAAAGAAATTATGAATCGCTTACATTCTGCTATTAAACATTAAACCAATGAGAGCGTTCGAATTAATTCAAATTGTCAACAGAAACTTTTTTCCACCGTCAATCAATAATTTTTGCTCTCATCGGAATCAAACGTGAAGCAAAAAAACCTGAACTTTCTTTTTCATTTTCAACAGAACATCTTCAGAAGGGAATCAAACTTTTGAGACAAAAATACTTTTCTCGTTGATACTTTAATTTTGGCAAAACCGTTTTTTAATTGCAAGCAAAATGTAAGGATGAATATTTTTAAATATCTTTTAATACCAATAAATTTCAAAGCAAAAATTGTGTTAAATCCTTGCCACTGAATTTGAAGGAAAAATATTCTCCTTCGCATCGAATCCCGATTGGATGATTTAAACAACGCGTTTCTTCAACTGAAAACCGAAAATGAAATCCTGCGAAAAGAGATAAATTAGTTAAACACATAATTAACGTGTTATCAATAACATGGCATTGGGATTCTATATCACGTAAAAACATTTTCAACTAATTTTTTAATTATTTTCTATTTTGGATTGTTAGCTTTCAAAATTTCTCCGATAAAGCACAACATGAGCCAATCTGTTTTCTCAGCACTCGAACCCCGGATACCTCCGAAACCTGTTTTCAGACTTCTTTGTACCAATTAACAAAACAAATGATCTACACTTCACTTGTCCACTTTGCATCTTCACCAAGGTTTCGTTTCTAATTCCCCGAAGTATCAACATTTTCTTCTTTTGAAATATCCCTCGAAGCGTCGGTGCATCGAATGATAATTAAGGATCGCTTACAATCTGCTATTAAGCATTAAACCAATGAGAGCGACGGAATTAATTCAAATTGTCAAAAGAAACTCATTGCCACCGACAAACAACAATTTTTGTTCTCATCAGAATCAAACGTGAAATAAAAAAAACCTGAACTTTCTTTTTTATTTTCAACAGAACATCTTCAGAAGGGAACGAAACTTTTGCGACACAAATACGTTTCCCTTTGAAACGCCAATTTGGGCAAAATCGCTTTTTTTAATTGCAAGCAAAATGTAAGGACGAATATTTTTAAATAATTTCATTTTCCAATAAATTTCAAAGCAAAAATTGTGTTAAATCCTAGCAACTGAATTAAAAGGAAAAATATTCTTCTTCGCATCGAATCTCGATTGGATGATTTAAACAACGCATTTCTTCAACTGAAAACCGAAAATGAAATCCTGCGAAAAGAGATCCTCGGAGTTTCATCTTCTGCGGATTCCGAGGGAATGGGATTAATGGAAACCAGAACTTTGAGAGAAATTGTCGAAAAAACAGAATTTTTTGTCAAAAATATCAAAGACAACAATTCAAGCCAAGAAATCAAAAAACAAAATCCGAGGAAATCAAAATCCAAATTCGAAGCGAAATCAATTGTCAAAGAAAAAAGTTTCGAAGAATCAGAAGAAGAATTTGAAGTTGTGGAAATTCGTTCCAAAACTCTAACTGAGGAAACCGAATTTTTGAAGGAAACTTTCAATAAATTGATAAAAGATAAAAAAGTCAAAGATGGCGAAAGTCTTCGAGGAACTTCTGTTGAAACGATTTCCAACTCATTTCCTTTTTCAAAAGATGTAAAAACATGCACAATTAAATTGAGTGAGTTTTTCGAATAATTAAATACCAAGTCGTTGTCGTAAATCATGAAATAATTGAAAACGAAAATTATTTTAAACTCATTCTCAGCCAACTTTTTAGACTCCGTTCTCACCGATCCGCAGTATCACTTTTGGCGTGGTTCAAAAAACAGCGGACCTTCGAAAGTCGATGGAAGTTTCAGCGAAGTTTTCTCTTTCAAAGGAAATTGGTAAGTTAAAGATTTTACATAGTTTTTAAAACCACAATAATTTGCTTCTACTCGAATTTATTCCTTGAGAGACTAAACGAAGGAAATTAGGATAGAATTATTTAAGCAATTAAGAAAATGTTTCGAAAATGTTGCGGTTTAAAAATATTATTCCAATGGTGATTATTTGGTTGGTTGTTGTCGTTTTAACACAATCATTTGTTCCAGGCTTAGTTGTTCCTTCTTGTGCTCATTCGCAATTTCCAGAGTCTTAAGGTTGGTCATTCGTTGCGGCAGTTATTTTGATGGTGATATGTATTTGGGCATTGGATTCACCCCCGCGGACGTTTCTACGGATAACACATTAAATAACACATTGTATAAAATATCACCCGCACCAGATGTTTGGTATAATGTGAGAACTTTCAAATTGTGAGAAATGATTTCGTTCAAACCAATTCCATCAGTATATTTTATTCCAGAAAATATCGAAAGACCCTCTTGAGCATTTCGTGACCCACGGAAATTTACTTTTGAGAGGTCACATGACCGAAGATCAAAGATGTATCGTTCATGTCGAAATCCTGGAATTCAATCCCATGTTTGGGACTCCTCGTTCTCTGATTGGAGGGAAACAACGGATCGTGGATGGAAAAACTTTGGAAATGTTTCGATCTCCTCGAAATTCCCAAACAAATTCCAAATAAGTTAAAATTATCGCAAGGTTTTCTTGCGTAGTTGAAATTGGTTCGTTTCTCAAAACTTGCACATTTATTTCACTGAAACAAATTGGAAACTGGAAATTGGAAGTTATTCTGAATTGATTTGTTATTTCAGTAAACTGCCTGAGCGTTCCGTTGAGCAACCAGAACAATTGGTATTGTAATTCCGAAGAAAATAATCTTTTGCCTCTGGAAATTCTTCCAGTTCATCGAGAAAGATTTTTTGCATCGGGTGAAACGTATGAGCACTTTTTATTGGATTTTCCAGATCCCGGAATATGTCCTTGGATTTATTCCTATATTATTGATTTCGAATTTCAATTATTTAGTGTAAGTTTATGAGCCGAAATTCTGTTGATTTAATTTACGCAGGAACTTTGAAGCAATGTTTTCCTACGAGATCATTTCAACTGATCTCGCTTTGGTAATTGCTCTGAAAGTGGGATCTGGAGGGAAATCATTTGCTGCAGCATTTCTGCCAATTCCAGCTGTCACTGAGAAAAAAGATCTAGACGCGTTGATGGAAGAAAAACATTGGAAAACTCATGAATACAAGAAAAATGCGAACGTAAATATTTTTGTATGAAATTTTTTTTTGTCAATATTTCTTGAACTCTATTTGAGAATTAATTTTTCCAGGCAAACGAAGGAATGCAATTAATTTCGATAAGAAATATTCGAGCGGAAATTCTGATGTCGGAGGAAGAGAAATCGCTTTTGAAAAATCGAATTTTCGCGGTTTAATTGCCGTCTTGGTTTTTGTATTTAAAATTAGGATTTAACAAATTTCAAATATTTTATACGAATATTTTGGGATGCTGTTTGCGAAAACTTTCATGAAAAATGTTTTTTGTAGGTATTTAAAAATCTACTTCCTTTCTTTTAACTGTATTATTTCTATTTTTCAACATCTTTATTTGCTTTCGAATGTAATGGTTAATACCCAATTATAAAACTATTGTAATTTGTGATTGCTTTGATTAGTGAAGTTGAATAAACTTCTATAGCTAAATCTTGTGAAAATTGTAATTTGGAAATTTATAGTTCAATAAAAACCATGCTGTTGTCCAACCCCTTTTGCCTCTTTCTCGTTTTCAATGTAACTCTTTCTCGTATTTTTTCAAAAACACTAACTTGAAACCTCAAGCTGTTCTTCTCCATTGACGCCGCTTTACATTAATATATACAACACACTGCGTCCTTCAAATGTTTTCGAACGCAAAAACTCACATTTTACAATATTAAGCCCAGTTGAAAATTCCAGTCGCAGAAGATAAAATGCAGCTAATGATAAATAAACCGTAGGTGTTTTTCTCAACTTCCGTTTTTAGGACCTGGGGCCTATTTCACCAAGGGCTCTTCACTCCTCAATTTTTACTTTTCATTTGGTTTTGAAAAGTTTTTGTTCCACCATTGCACTTTGCATTTGTAAATTGCAAAATGCAAAGTAGTAACTTTTCACACCCGATTTTGCAATTTACGTTTCACAATACTCGCCGGGAAAATGCAAAAGTGCAGAGTTTTGCAAATTTCCATGAAATGAATGCAAAGGGTCTCCACCTTTTGCACTTGGTACATGTACCATTAAATATATGTAGTTTCTCAACTTACCCGTTTAAAAAATTGGTTTACTTATTTAAAATTCCAATCTAAACTCCAACTAAGTTGATTTTGTGCCCTGAAATTGCGTCATAACAATAAGGTACGTATCATATTACCATTTGTTATTATTGTCTATAAGTGTAAATTTATGAAGACGCATTTCCATAATTTTTTAAATGTTTTAGAAGAATCAAAATGAATCTGCTGTTTGATAGCAGTGACGAAGTAGATGATGACACTGCGTATACCCTCAGAGTTTACCGAACCCACATTAACTTTACCATCGAAAAATTCCGAATGAGATCCTCCGAAATAGAACATATCCTAGAAAGAGTAGGACCGTTTTTAAGCCCAAAACAAATATGTCGCCGGAGGAGCAGTTACTAATAGCGTTCCACTTGCTGGGTAATGGGGGACAGTATCATGGCGTTGCTGACATGCATGGTATCAGCAAATCAACTGTTTGTCGTGTTGTAAAAAAAAACTACTAAACTACAATAGTTTAAACTACTCACCAACCATGATCCAGGATAAAACGAATGGTGATAACGAGATCTTCTGGGACTTTGTGAGGCAATATGATATGAACTTAAATATTCCATTGGGTGCTCATCATTGTATGTTTGCACTTGATGCTTACCGTTCGAAAATTTGCACTCCTCACTTTAAATGCAAAGTTGGTGAGTTTGCTTTGAGATTAGCTCCGCACTTTTCACTTTGCGTTTATTGCAAAGTGAAAAATGAAAATTGAAAAGTGAAGAGTTGAATTGGTGAAATAGGCCCCTGGTGTCATATTTTAGGTTTTGCCGCCGCGATTTTCAAAATGGTCTGGTTAGAGCTTCTGTTGGGGACAAAATTCATGTCCCGTTCCCGTCCCGTCCCGATATTTTTTCAAAATCTTTGTGCCCGTCCCGTCCCCAAAATTTCTAAAAAACATTGTCCCCGGTCCCGAAAATCGGGGCATATGAACAAAATTCCTGTCCCGTCCCAGTAATTACTAAAAACAGTCGTCGACATCCTCATACCGAAAATCGTAACATGAGGAACAATTCGTGAAAATAATGTTTGTACCAAAAACATAAAAAACACATTTATAGAATCGTAGCTCCAAAATTCTTCATTAACGTTTTGAGCAAAAAGATTCATTTTCTCCAAAGTAAAATCGATGTCTTACATTAGGTCAAATAGTGCTCACAGAATAGTTTACTCATAGGCATTAAAAGCTGAAACGTTATCCTTGTTCTGCTATGCTTGCTCGTCCCGTCCCGTTATACACACGACCAAAAAGCATGTCCCGTCCCGAATACAATGGGGACAATGTTTTTTGTCCCTGTCATTCCCTCCCCCATTTCCTCTCACTGTTGTAAATAGTCTCGTGCACAATATCAGAGTACTCAGAACAGTGACACTGCTAATCCTGTTTCAGTGTTTGCACGGAACGTTTTCCTCCTCTTCAGTCTCCGAAGTCACTTTCAGCCTTCTTTTATGTAATAGTCTCAATTTCAAATCAAATTGGGACTTGACCCAAGTAAATGCGTACAGTCAAAGCTGGCTCTAACTTGAAATACATTAATAATTTATTGATATTTATGTTCTCCAATGCAATTTCTCATGTTCACAGCGCATGTAATGAACGTTTTTAAATTTTGCACATTTTGGGGGTTTTTACCAAAGAAATTTTGTTATGCTCTTACGAACGGATTAGATTTAATTTTTCAAGGATATGAGCTTTCATAAACACTGTGATGTCAATGTTGTTTTAAAAATTCACATTTTTCTAGAAACTCCAGAAATTCGTTTACTTTTGTTAGAGAAAACTTGAAGGGATGTAATAGTTGCAAACTTTTATTGAATTGTATGGAACTATTCCGCAAAATGTGTTTCTTCTTTAGATCATGGGAGGGAGCGTAAATAGTATCTAATGCTGAGACTACATCATTACTCTCGTGTGATTTTATTTAAGTTATATTTTATTTTTGATGGAAATGTTAGTTCATTAATATATTTCCAAGAGTGAGTGTGCGTATGAAACTAAAGTAACGCTGACACCTGAGTCAATTAGCAGAAGAAAAATAGAAATTCCTGTAGCTTTTAAAGTTACGTAGCCCAAAATCAGCTTGAAAATTACTCCGCAAATGCTGTTGAATTTCAAACGTCTATTATGTAAGCGATTTTGAGGTTCCACAAAAAGAAGGATACTTGAAGCTCTCAGGTTTGCAATTACAGAATGACCTCCTTTCTAGGAAGCAAGAAAGTTACATTCAAATCAGGAGTGGGACAGTCAATCTTTGTAACACTATTAAATGGAATTCTACATGGTCATGAAATAGAAAACTCTCTCTGCAACGGGAAATTTAAATATGCACACTTTTATTTTAACAAGAAAAAATTGATACTGAGAATGCGTATACTCAAATGGGTACTGTTCCTCGGGAAGTAATAATGCTCTGTAAAGGGAGTCTCCAATAGTGACAGTGTACTGTACAGAAATTTAATGAGTCCATTCAAGTCTGTATTTGCAAGTTTGTATTTTAAAAAACAAAACCAGGGGCCTATTTCACCAAGCGCTCTTCACTCCTCAATTTTCACTTTTCATTTGGTTTTGAAAAGTTTTTGTTCCACCATTGCACTTTGCATTTGTAAATTGCAAAATGCAAAGTAGTAACTTTTCACACCCGATTTTGCAATTTACGTTTCACAATACTCGCCGGGAAAATGCAAAAGTGCAGAGTTTTGCAAATTTCCATGAAATGAATGCAAAGGGTCTCCACCTTTTGCACTTGGTACATGTACCATTAAATATATGTAGTTTCTCAACTTACCCGTTTAAAAAATTGGTTTACTTATTTAAAATTCCAATCTAAACTCCAACTAAGTTGATTTTGTGCCCTGAAATTGCGTCATAACAATAAGGTACGTATCATATTACCATTTGTTATTATTGTCTATAAGTGTAAATTTATGAAGACGCATTTCCATAATTTTTTAAATGTTTTAGAAGAATCAAAATGAATCTGCTGTTTGATAGCAGTGACGAAGTAGATGATGACACTGCGTATACCCTCAGAGTTTACCGAACCCACATTAACTTTACCATCGAAAAATTCCGAATGAGATCCTCCGAAATAGAACATATCCTAGAAAGAGTAGGACCGTTTTTAAGCCCAAAACAAATATGTCGCCGGAGGAGCAGTTACTAATAGCGTTCCACTGGCTGGGTAATGTGGGACAGTATCATGGCGTTGCTGACATGCATGGTATCAGCAAATCAACTGTTTGTCGTGTTGTCTACTACTCACCAACCATGATCCAGGATAAAACGAATGGTGATAACGAGATCTTCTGGGACTTTGTGAGACAATATGATATGAACTTAAATATTCCATTGGGTGCTCATCATTGTATGTTTGCACTTGATGCTTACCGTTCGAAAATTTGCACTCCTCACTTTAAATGCAAAGTTGGTGAGTTTGCTTTGAGATTTGCTCCGCACTTTTCACTTTGCGTTTATTGCAAAGTGAAAAATGAAAATTGAAAAGTGAAGAGTTGAATTGGTGAAATAGGCCCCAGGTGTGTTATAAAGCTTGTATGTCTTTGACAGACTGGTGAACCCAAGTTGTAGACACGTGATCGGAGGATATTCAGCGTATTTCAGGTCCTATTAAGAAATCTAACACTTTGTTCCTTCCGAAATGTTCTTGACCTCAAAAAAATTATAAGTACTTAATTTTTTTTAATTCTTAGAAAGTCCAAATATTACGTTCCACTAAATCCCACTTGAGATTCTCATGTCAGCAGATAAACGCTTGTTTTTTCAACTCAATTTATATCGGCTCACTCAAACCAAAATTATTTTCACGCTTTGCCATTTCTTTTCCCGAAAAAAAATTAAATCACAGGCTGAATCATGTACAACGAAATCAGCTTTAACACACCACAGGGGTTTACCAATTAATGTGCATTGGAACGCCGTTGTAACTTTATTCGTAACAAAACTCGTTCTTGAGCAGTCCCAATCGAATTAATCTCAATTAATTAAATTATCCGTTACACTTAAACAAGTTCTGATAACTGATATTTAAGTTGTAAGAAAAGTTCCAGTTGCATAAATTTCAAATTTGGACTTACTAAACAGCAAACTTCCGCTATGAGAAAATTCCTTTTAAAAGATTTGTTCCTTCCATTGAAAAATATTTAGGAATATTCCCACGTATTCCCAGAAATTGTTATGGGATTGCGAAATGCGAAATATTCAAAATTTCAAGTATTTTCTGGGCACCATTACAAAGAATGTGTTCAAGAGTCGGATATCGATAGCTTGATTTTTACGTTATGTGCGTACTCCTTAAGCTATAGGTATAGGGGACTTGGGACTGCCAATGTTATTTGTTAAAATTCTTGTATGCTGGAAGGATAACCAATTGGGGCTTGGAACGAATTCTTTAATACCAAACTCTCCATTATCAATAACTTCCGTTTAGACTTCGAGAACTGCTAAACAAAATTTACTCCTGACTAAATATTTTCCTCAAAAATAAATATATTGTAACGAGATTATTGGATGTTAAATCTCGTGCCCAAGTTCGGAACGAGTCGAGTTATGATGTGTAGTATTTTTGATGATAATAAAATAATCGTTGGCTAAAAATAAGTTTATACTGAATAATAATCTTGTATTAATTTATTCTAATTGAAATCAAAGATAAAATAAACTTGAAATGATAAAAGGGATCTTAAAAATAAATCTTCCGTGTTGAAATTCCTCCATGGGAAGTCTCCATGAATTATATTGGGATCCAGGGATCTTTTCCCAATATAATTCTCCACATGGCTGTGAATCTTCAAGCCTTGGGCAGGGGCTGTAATGGATACGGATCTGTAACGCGAGCTTTGATCCGAACCATACGAGTGCCTCCCAAGAACTTACTGTCTCTTCTTGCTTGACTTAATCTAGAGATTTTGTCTAGGACTATTTACATAGTATGTACATAATTACATTTCAACACAATCATCATAATTATTGTTTGTAATAACAATAGATTGAATTGGGTTAATGGATTTCACATTCCATTCTTCATTCGTTCTCCTCTCAGATTCTGCTGAGTGGAATTGCTGAATGATTCAAAAAGGTTAAATCTTCCCTTTTGAGATCTGTGGACGTGGTCTTTATTTTCTGCTAACGTAACATCACGCGATCTTTTGTCACGTAGCCTCCGTCTTTTGTCACGTTCCTCAGGTGTGCGAATTGGGACGTAACATTCCTCTTCTGTCGGTAGGCTGTCCTCAGCCGTCTTCTCGACTGCATAAGGATATTAGATCAGCTAAACTTTATGTACATGATTAGATTGTCTCAAGTATTTACATTCTTTTTTATGATTGTGGTTCCTATAATTATAAACTTATCTGTGAACTACATGTAGATGTTTGTGTTAGCTTGTGAGCTATGTGTATTACAAGATGTGTTTTCTTACATACTACTTTTTACAATTTGGTTTTAAGCGTAAGTTCTTTCCTTTTGGTTTTCTGGGCATTAAATTCGGACTCCTATGGTCGGGCGGGTAACCTTGCGGTTGATGGCCCTGGCGTGGGTGATGCTCGTACTAGTTTACATCCTACTAAACGTTCGAAACTGTTCTGAACTACTGTTGCGGTATCCGGTGCTGTAATCCTCTTCAATTCCTGGTATTGATGTCTTGATTCCGGTATTGGTCTACGAGCTATTATTCGACAATAATAGGCACTAAGGCTGATGATAGCTATTAGGATGAATATTCCAAAGCTGCTAAGGATAATGATAGTGAGATTGCTGTTTTCGGTTGGTGGTGGTGGAATCCAGGTGTCTCCTACGTCTTGTGCGTATTTTTGTAACCAAGGTGGATATCTGTTAAAGTCAACTTCGTCTATAGAAGGATTTGTTTGTTGGTTTATTTGTGGTCTTGGTAGTAACTGTTGTTGTTGTAGCTGCATTTGATTTTGGAGCTGCAATTGATTTTGTTGTTGAACAGCTATCACGTTTGCATCTTGTGGGTCGTACGGTACAACAGCCATTTGTCCATTGTTGCCTGGATGTAATAAATGCACAACAGGATCTTTTTGTGACAAATGGGTGGCGGTTATAGCTGTAGAACCTACTAACATGGGTGGTACTACGTATTTTGCGATCCATGCTCCGATGGTAGTGAGTCCCGCTTGAACTACTGGTCCAATGGGTTCAGGGTTCGGAACTGGACGTCCTTCAGTTTCCACAACTGCGAGAGTTATGGTGATGTACAGAGTGAAAAGTCTAAGTGTCATTACTCAAATCTATGTTTTCTTTGATTATGAGTTTCTGACAATTGGTAGTTGCAACAATAGATTTTGATTTTCTGGTGTTTGGAGTCCAGGGACTGGTTGTGAGTTGACTGTGTCCAGCCTGATCCTGGAGCTTTCCTTTTATACTGGATGGTCTTGATTGTTTAGAACAGTAGAGAATGTAAACAATTACGAGTCTTTTGCAAGATTTACTTAATAAAGGGATGTTGGTCCGAATTTAATCTCCATACTCTTCCGGTGGTGATAATCTAAAAGTAAACTATAAACAAAATTATGTTAGCTTTGTTCTTTTTGTATTGTTTTCTTATTATGTATTTCTTTTTATTTGATTTTATGCTTATCCTATATTCTGTTATACTGCCATTCCTCTCTAATCCTCCGGAATCCCCAATGGCTGATTAGGAGTAAATGTCAGTTGTTTTGGTTTCGTGATCTGCATTCTATTGTTATAAAATGCTGACGCGAAATTCTTGCTCTCTGGAATTTGCATTCCTTCATAGAGCTCCCCGTAAAGGTTCGTTATCTGCTCTTTCTCTCTCTCCTATTTTGACTATTAAGATTGTATTAAATAGTCTGACCGTAATTTCTGTTGATGTAATGAATTTTATTGCCTGACAGGTGGATCTTTTGTCAGGGAAGATGTATCGCCCTTCTTCTGGGGTAACTTCCTGAAACTGATGATGATGAGTCTAGGTTCCGATGTTCCCAATCCCGATTTTATGTTGTATTTTCTTTTCAGATTCATTTCCTCCACGAATCTGTTGAATTCTTCATCATTCGATAAGGCTAGTTGTGAAACATAAAATTGTGTTGGGGTGATAGGATCGGTTTCTCTTCGTCCTTCTAATAATTGATTTTCAGGGTCTCGTATTATTATTTCGGACTGTGGTAATCTCTTGAGGTTAAATAAGGTGCTGAGTATGTCGTCAGGATTAGCTGGAACCTCTATTACAATTGAACTCCATGTTTCTGCTAAGTTCAATCGGATGGTCTGCCTGACTAATGATAGTTGCGTTGTGCCTGGTATGTAGTCTACTTGCATGTCTCGTACTCTTGCTGGAGTTGTTCGGCTTTGATGTAATGCTTCGACTGCTCGGGTCAGTCGGCTGAAGCGTTCTTGTCTCCAACAATAGATGATGTTCAGCTCGTTCAAATGTTCTATAAACAGTTTATGCTGTGGTTTTCGGATTGAAAACAAAATCCCTTCTGGATTCTCTACGTGAAGTGTAGCTGGGTAGACTTTAATGGTAGCACTGTATAGGTCAAAAATCCATTCTTCCCATTGTTCTATCTCATCTAAAATTTCCGCAATGGGTGAAGATTCCCCTTCTGATCTTACGGATTCTCCTGTCCATTCTTTCCATTTTTCTATAGCCGCTCTCTGTTTGTATAGAATGATAAGGCGCTGTGCCATGGGTTGGAATTCTCCAAAAGAAAGTTGATCTGCTGGTAAGTCTGCTAACATCTGTAAGCCTGTCTCAGGTCGTCCGGTTATAGGCGTTCCTTGGTGAATAAACGTCTCCATCCATAGAGCTTGTTCTCCCCAACTGGGTTCTAATCCTATGTCATTCCATATGTGAATGAGTAATCGCCTTACTTCTGTTCCTGTTAATCCTTGGAAGGTACCGTGATGTTCTCGGCATAGTAATTGTTCTGGAATTGTCGTCCCTTCGTTTGCTTTTAGGGAACGATATAGAGTGTCCCATAACTGTGCTATCATTTCGCCTGGGTGAATAGTTAAGTCGGTTGCTAATGTCTCCATTCTTGAGTCTGTAAAAGATATTCGTCTCCGTGCTTGCCGGTAGATGATGGCAAGGTCTCGTTCTGCTGGTGCTACTGCTTGAAATTCCGTAGGGTGATCCATTGCCTCCTGTATTAACATTCGCCTTTCTCTGATAGTTTCCTGTCGAGTTTCTGTGTCAGCCTCGAACATGTTTTCTTCATAAGAGAAAGTCTCTCTTTGGGGTAAGTTCTGTGCTTGTTTTAACATTTCTTGTAGTTGTTCCAGTTTGAATTTTGGGTGTTTGTTTTCCTTCACCTTTTTCCTTGCAATTCTGGCCTCTATGGTTTCCATGTGCATCCGATGTGTCCATTGGAAAAGACTATTTGCTCTCATTCCATCATTGTCTGGCTTACGTATGCATGGAAACTGTCTTGGGTCTCTGCTTGATATATCTT
Organism: Allacma fusca; assembly: GCA_947179485.1. Taxonomy (NCBI): domain Eukaryota; kingdom Metazoa; phylum Arthropoda; class Collembola; order Symphypleona; family Sminthuridae; genus Allacma; species Allacma fusca. The sequence goes on along the minus strand of OX359246.1, from coordinate 15,706,390 downwards.
GGCAATGTTTGCATCTGTCCATCATTGGTAGTACTCCGTGTCCTTTACATACTCTGCATTGTGGTCTTTCGGTCCAGTATGGTCTGCTTTCATTCCTCCAATCGGGTGAATGGTCTCTCATCATATTTCTTAGGTGTCTCTCTGCTCTTTCTGCTGGACTTTGATCACGAAAGCATTGTCGTCTTTGCTCCGGTGAAAGTCCCCTTTCATTTTGTGCACTTCGTTCGGCTCTCCCTATTGCGAATGGTGATTCGACGTTTTGAAAGACTGTAGCTTGTGTGACTGAGTCTGGTCGATGTAGTACAATAAGCTCGCTTCCACTTCGGATGTATTGTGGGTGCGAAATGTCAATCCGTGTTATAGTAAGGTCCCTTTCTTCAGGTGGGGTAGCGTTTCGAGAATTGGGTCTAGTATCGAAATCGTATCCCCTTTGGAATCTTCGAATAGTGTCCCTTTGTAGTTCAACTAATCTTTCTTGTTCTCGTACTTCTCTCTCTTCCTCAGATGCTTTCATAGCTTTCTCTATGTCTTTCCTTAGTTGTTCCTCCTCTATTTCGCTTTCTGATTGTTCTTTCTCCTCGTCTGGAAGTGTTCCTGAGGTGCATTCTGTTGGATTTCCACATAACATTTCGGGTGTTAATGGTGGATCCCATCCTGCCTCTCTGTTTACTCTGGCAAGGAATCCAAACATCTCTTCTCCCTTTTTCATAACATCTAAGCTTGGACAGTCTAAGTTTATGAAGGATGGTCGTCTAGCTTTCTTTCTTGCTTTAGCTTTCTCTTTCTTCGGTTTAGGTTGATTTACTTGTGTCAATGCTGGTGATGATGGTCGTTCCTCTTCTGGAGGTGCTGATGGCGTAGGTGTGTTCAGCTCTCTTTCCTCCTGGGTGGCTTCGACATCCGTGTTTGGTGGAGTTTCTTTCAGAATTCCTGGTGGATTTTTTGTCTCGTCTATTGCGAATGCTGTACCTATGTACAACAAGGTTCTAAAGATGAATCTTGTAAGGCCTTGTAGTATGCCTGTATTTCTGGGTGCTGCTGATGATTCACCGCTCTCCTTCTCCATGGCTCTTAATAATTCCAATTGTTTTCTGATGAATTTGTGGTTGTACTCAATGGGTGTCCATGAGTTGTCTGGTCCAAGGAAAGCTTCTCTTTTTCGTCGTAGATGTGTCTCCTCCTCCCCTCTGGGAAGCTCGTTGCCCTCAACGATGGTAGTTCGACGAAAAAGTCTGCGTTGATTGAATGCTGTTACTTGTGCATCAGTTTCCCATTTATTGAATGTATCTGCTTCGATGTGATTTACTCCCTTGTAAATCATGGGTAGTAAAATTGCAACTGTCATATTTGCCTCATGGATGGTAATAGCGGTGTTGAAGAAAACTAATTCTCCGTCCAAAATTTCCCTATCAGGATGTGTGAAATCTTCTCCCGTGGTTAGGCTATGAGGGTCATCTTGGATTTGTGTTTGGATCTTTGACAAATCCTCCCTTGGGATAATACTTCTTTTGGTCCTGTTATTGTGTGGTTGATATCCTAGTATAATCTTTAAGCTTGATCCTAGGTGTTCATTGATACCTTTATCGACTGCTTTTTCTAAGGTCTCTACCTTATTCTTAGTAAAAATACCAGGTAGAGTGTATTGTTGTAGTATGTCAAATAACTGGAATAGTTTATGAGGTGAAAGTTTCCATCCGTCACGCATGACTCTTGAAAACATCAAAATTCCACTGGGTGTGTCAACTTCTTGGGGTTGATTTTCTTTGTGATTTTCTCCTTGTACGTAAATAGCTTTATTCCATAGTTGAGAAATAGATGAGTTTGTTAACCATTCAGCCTGTCTTTTTGCTCTGACCGAAATGGTTTTCCGCACGTAGGGTGATGATGTAGTTGTTGTGGTGGTTGTGATTGGAACTTGGATATTTAGGTTATTTTCCAGTTCCATCACACTGGCTGTGTCAATAGGAAGTGTAATCCACATTGGTCTTCCGTCTTCAAGTTCGTATTTAACCATAATCCAATCATCTGGAATGACTGCTCTCTGTCCGCATGTGGGCTTCCAATATTGTAAAACATAACTCATTGTCATGATAGTCCAAGTTAAGGCTATGGCTGCCATGGTGGCACATCCTTTTGCTGTATCGGATTCTTTGAATCTTTGAATCCAATTGGAAAAGAAAGGTCTCACATTTTCTCCAAAATTGTGAGGTGGCGGCTCACTATTCCTTGTATGAAGTCTGCGGTGTCGTTCCATACTGTTGCATGCGAAATCGTCATGTTTCGCGGTCTCATTGAACGATTTCAGTAGACGATTAAATCCTTCCCGTCCGTGTAAGTAATTGTTGGTGGTGACGGGTCCTGGCAAACGTGTAGTTGGTGTCATTCCTAATCCCATTGTTACTACTCCCATGAGTAACATAAATGTGAAAAAGTTATATCCTATGGCTGGAATCGGTCCTCCGCGTCCTCCTCCTCCTCTGGGTGGAGAGTGATCATCCCGTGGTGGGCTGGGAGTTATTGGTAACTCTTCCGTATCCATACTCAAGGAAATGTCATGAGGTGGTGTAGCAAAATCCGATAAAGATGAAGATTCAATTTGTTGGTGAAGTTGAGTTGGTTCCAAGTATTTTTCCAATTCTGTTGCTATCTCGTCAGTTAAAAGTGGAGTGATAGCTCTCTCCAGTTCGGTTTGGGTTTTAAATACTTGAGTTATGTTGACGTTGCTATTAAGGGTGAGTAGCTCCTTCTCCCCTGTGGGTGGCTGGACTTCGGTTCCAGTCGCTCCCGTGCGTTGATATGGTCCTTGCGATGGCTCTGGTGTTGTCATTTCCGGGGGTTGGTTTGCTTCCATTGGCATATCGGGGAATTTCCTTGTGTCGGGGTTAATTCCCAGTAGAGTACATACGGCTGGAAAATTATGTTTAATTCTCCATGCTCTCCAATCAATACGTATCTTATGCAATTGTTCTTGTGCATAGTCTCGCATTTCCTTAAAAATGGCTGGGTCCTTTCCATTGTGGGTTGCAAATAAAATAGATAAACTGTCTCGTTGTAGGTTGCGAACAATTTCGTCGTAGTGAGATTGTCGCTTTGAATCCAAATCCAAAATATGGATTGCTCTTTGTAATGGGTCTAGTGTTGGTAGAATAGTTTCCATTTCTGCCTCGGTCTTTGGTCCCTCGGCTTTCTTTCTAACTAATTTTTCGGTCTTTATGCGCTTTTTCATGTGGTGCTTGCATTCACCATTCTTAGGTTGAGGATCTGTCAAATTCATGGGGATATGTCGGGTCCTTTTGCATTTGGCATGAGTACATTTGATGTAGCTAATCTGCTTCACGATCTCAACTTCTGCTTCTGAGCTGACTGTTGATGTATCTGTAGTGGACCCTGGGCTTTGTGTATTTGATTGTTGAGGTGACTCATTTTCGATGATCATGACTTCTGGTGAAACTGGCTGATGTACTATCGCCTGAGGTGGTTGTGATTCTTTCCGATTTCCCGGAGTTGTTAATATGATATCCAGAGAAGTAGCCTTTTTTCCTTTGGCATCTTCTGTCTGTACAACATTAACTTCCATGGCTGGCTGTATTGGCGTTTGAGGTGTGGATTGTATAGTTGGCTCCACTCGTGCTGTGTTGGGTCCTATAGTGCTATGCTTTGTTGGAGTGGTTGGTGTAGATGTGAAAGGTTGTTCGCCTCGCCTCTGTTGTTCAGCCTTGGCCTCTCTTTGTGGTAGGGGTTTTTCGTCCCCATGGTTGGAGTCCTTAGGGCTGCACGGCCTCTCGCTTCGTGGAGGTGTGGTGGGCCTCTTTAGGATTTTTTGGGTGTGAAAAGTTACCGCGTTGTAGCTGGCCTTGGCTGTGTCAATGGGTGGAGTAAGTATGGATTGTCTTTCCGTACTTCTACTCCTGACAGGTGAATTTCGGCTGCGTCGTCTATCCTCCTCATTTGACCTGTGGCCACTGCGTTCATAATGTCTTGCAGGTGACCTTCGTCTTTGATAATAGTAAGTGTCTCTATGTCTACTGCTACTTGTGACAGTTTCTGTTCTGGGTGGCGTACTTTCTCTTGATCTCATCCTTTTGGGTGTATGGGATGAAATTTCTTCCGTTTTTCTAGATCGTTCCTCTTTGGAATTTTGGCGGTCTCTGGAACTGTATCTAGAACTGCCAGGTTCTCGATCTTCATGACGATTATCTTTCCTCGTCTCTCTCCGTGCTCCTCTTCCTACTGCCACAGGCTGTACAAACTTGAAATCTGGTTCTTTGTCAGGTTTGTCAGATGTGACAGTGGCTGGTAATTTGGCTGGTTTGTCTTCCGGTCCCCAGTCACTTACTCCATGTAATCGTTTCTTCGTAAGTTTACATGCTGGGTCGGCTGTAAAAATTCTTTTGGCTGAGTTCACTGTGTACGGTTGTCTTTCGTCATCCAATTCTGGTGACGTGGCCCATGGAGTCCTCAAAAAGTCGGTACAGGGTGGCATAATTGTTGACACTTCCCTTTCTCCTTTGAAGGGAACAATTTTCCATGGGTCTTCAGGTTGACGGTTTCTATTACTGGCTGGTATTGCCACTTCATTTATCTTTGTGGGCTCAAAAGGTTGGTCTTTGAATAGAAATACCATATCATCCGGGACTCTCTTTCCTTCCCGAATTTCTTTCTCCTCTTCCGCAAAATTTACGGAGCCGCAATAGTAAGGGTCTCTTTTCAACACTCTATAGTCGTAGTTAGAAATGGCACCAGTTTTCTGTAGTGCTCCAATGAAAAATGAATGACAGATGACTTCATTCTTTTGTTCTGTTCTGATGATGATTCTATTTCCAATTCTTCCGTCTAGGTTGGTTACTGCCTCCAAACGATGGGTGTCCATGTTGGGAATAAGTTTTGATGTTGGTTGTGGAATCTCTGTAGTACTTACATACTGTTTCCAGTATAAGGGTCGTCTTGAGTCGTCATCCTCCTCTGAGGAATTATGTGACTCATTCCTTGCTGTTTGATATGTAGATGATTGCTGATCGTTTGGATCCATCTAGACGGGTGACTTTGAAGATCTTGTCGGCAAAAACTTGGTCAATAAAAAATGGTCCAATATGCTTAACTCTTTTCCTTCTGGAACCGTCGTAATAACGAGTTGTTGAAAGTCTGATTACTTCTCCCACTGAATATTTCCGCGGCTGAAATTGATATGGATCTGAACACTTCAAAATATGGTGTAGATAATAGAAGTTCATACCTCGGTTTCAAAACCAAATCTTTGAGGTGACTTCCTCCGGCGGGTGGGGTATCTATTCTGAGTTACTTTCTCTTTTTCACAATTACTCTCGTCGATGGTATCTGAGAGTACTGTGCGATGTGGAGAATTGGTTTGTATTGTAGAGCTTCCTGAAGTAGTATCTTTGTCCTCTCCTGAGCTATTTCCGACGTTATCAATAACTGTTGAATTTGGATGTCCAATATTCGTTGGAAAGTTGTTATTTCCTCCTTGATTTGATTGATGCGTTCCCTGGCCAACTTTTGTTGAGCTATTTTTGACATTAGGTTCCTCTTCTGTAGAGCTTTCTACTTCTTTTCTTGCCTCTTGCTCTGGAGTTCTAGTATTCTCAATTTCAACACTCTCTGATTGTGTTGGGCTTGTCTCAGTTTCTCTGCTGTCTCCTCCAACTGTTTTTTTAGTTGAGCTTGGGTCGCCTCCGCCTCTTTTATCTCTGGCGTTGTGACTTCTGGAGATGTTGGGGGTGATGTGTGACTTGATTTGTCTGACATTCAACGTTTGCTCTGCTCCTTCCGGCGTTGAAAAGCTCTGTTCTCCTCCGCTATCTCCTCCTGGAGGGCCAATAATTCGTGTCTCAAATTCTCTATCTCTGTCCGAATTTTTGGCAAGGCTCTCCTCACCACTTCGGCTTGTGCAAAAAGTCTCACGTTCTCCGTTGTCACTCTGGCTATCTGTGCTCTCAATTCGGCCTCCGAATGATTGGGTAGTTGTGGCGGGTTGGCGTGTGGCGGTGTCATAAGTATTTTTCAGCGATTGTTTCTCAGTGTTTGCAGGTCCGATCGTAACTTTTGGGCCTGCTGACGAAGATCTTGAAGCTGTCTCTGAAGTTCTACCTGTTGCCTTTCTGCGTTCTCTAGTGCTCTCCTCAACTCTATGTTTAGAGCTCTCGCCTGTTGTGACTCTTGTACTAGAGGGTTGTAATATGGGGGGTTGTTTCTCTGCATCTAATTGTCTTTGGTCACTGCAAGTACGAGCATATCTTTGATACTTGCTAGTGCCCACTTGACGTCCTTTAGCTCGCTCTCGAGAAGTTGATTGATTTCCTGTTGAAGTAAGAGTGCCTGTTGCAGGTGTTTGATCTGTTTGCGAAGGTGATGAATCGCTGGAAATTGGTCCTCGGGGTAAAGGCTGTGCTCCGGCATTAGTACAAATAGGATCTTTTTGTACTGTATGCTGCTCCTGTTCCTCACTTTCTAATGGTTCTTGGAAAGTAAGTCTCTTCCGCTTAGGCTGAGCTGAACTCTCAGGTTGAGTAGTAGTCTTTAAAATTGACTTTAGCACAAAATCACTTTGCTCTTTTTCCACCAAGTTCCAATTTCTTTTTGTTAAAATCTCCACTAAATCTGAATCCAGATCGTATCTGAACTCTTCTTCCAAGTCCTCACGGCGTGTGCAGGGCTTGAGTCGCTCTACGTGTACCTTTTGTGTTTTCTTTGGATTTTTGTAATCCTGAATAATGTAGTTGTCCTTTGATAAAACTTCAATAACTTTAAATGGACCTCTGTATGGGTGTAGGAATCGCTCTGATTTTCCGATCACTCTGGTTGGTGTGAAGACTCGTACTGAATCTCCAATCTTAAATTGTACTTGTCTTCTCTTCCGATCGTACCAATCTTTACTATACTGTTGTCTTTGTGTAATCTTCTTTATTGCTTGTTGGAGCCGGGCTTTTGCTTCGTCGGCTGTTATTAAGTCGTAGTTGACCGTTTCACAAGACATAATCATATCCATGTCATCAATATGTTCCCTCCTAAACATCATAAAGAATGGGGTCTCTCCCGTCACATCATGTCTTGATGTGTTATAGGCGTGAATGAGATAAGGCAGGCACATGCACCAAATACTTTGTTCTTGTTGTGCATAGTGGCTGAGCATTGTACTTATGGTCTGAACCATTCTCTCAATTTGTCCCACGCTATTATGCCTCATTGCAGTTGCTGTCGTATGATTAATCTTCAGTTTTCTTAAAAGTTGCTTTGTCACTTCCGCTCGAAATTCTGATCCAGCGTCGCTCATCAGATTTTTGAAAAGTCCAAATTTTAAAACTACATGATGAAGTAAAAAATTTGCTATCCTCTCAGCAGTTTTATCTGGAATAGGCTGAGCAATTACGTATTTAGAAACGTAGTCTTGGGCTATAATGATGTACTTGTGTCCATTTACACTTGTATGTATAGGGCCTATAAGGTCTATACAAAGTGCATCGCCTACATTTTCTACTCGTATAGGGTGTAAGAGTCCGGCGGGCTTTTGCCTTGGGATCTTTGCTGCTTGGCAGCTCTCGCATGACATTACATATTTAGCCACTGAAACTTGGATCTTTTTCCAGTGGTACTTTCGACAAAGTCTATGAAGCGTTTTCTGAAATCCGAGATGGCCTCCACATAATAATCCGTCGTGGGCCTTAGTTAATAAAAAATTTCTCAAAACTCTAGGTACTATGAGTTTTGGTCCATCTTTATGTTGGACATATAAAATGCCATGGTCATCATAAAAATACTTCTCGTATTTTTGTTTCTCTCTCCACTTGAGTGAGTTCAAATGGGTCATCATGTCCTTTATGTGAATACAGTCTGGGTCTTTGTTTTGCATTTCTTCCAAATTATGCTCTTTTAATGGCAGTACTTGTGGTTCTTCCTCCAATGTTATGGCTAGGTCCTGAAATTTTTCCCCTTCTCCTTGGCACCCCTGCAGTGCGAAGGCTCCTATATAAAACTTCGGTTCACTTTCAGGTTCTAATTCTGGGTGCCGCTCCTCATAAAACTGGGGTTGCGGTATATTTGTAGGAAGTATTCTTGGATTGTCCTTTGGAGGGTTTATTGTTTCAACTCTCCATTTTTCTCCATTTGTAAATTTCAACTCTCCTGAGTCTAAACTTTGTTGTAATTGTTCAATATTTTCATCTAGTAATTTCCATTCTTGCTCTGATTCTTGAGGATTCACGTACAATTGGGTACCGGGGGTATTTATTTCTTCCTCCGTAACCAATGGCACGGCATTTCTTTGAATCTTATTCAACCAGATCTGTATATCTTCGTAAATCTTCTTGATTTTCTTCTCGTTCGAGTCTTCCAAATCCTCTGTATTCTCTGAGTTGCTGTGACCTGGCCGTGGTCCTACGGAGGTTGTTTGTATTCCTCGTGGTTCTCGGCCAGTGCATAACATCTTGTGGAAATTCTCCTCGTTGGATTTTTCATCTCTATCCTGAAGATTTGAAGATTCGGGCTGCTCTTCAACTGGGTTGTCATCATTTTCTTTCCTTAATTTGCTGGGAGTAATGTGCTCCACTGTGAAGATTCGGTCTTTCTTCGCCGTGGATGTACATAACTCCTCGTGAATTAGTTTGTCAACTGTTGTCTCTGCTATTTTCCCACTGCCGGGTACGGCGAGCGTTGGCTTGGACTCTGTAATTTCAGCGTCCGCGAGCGCTCCCGCATCTGTTGGTTTCGGGCTATCTTCCGGCCCTTCATCTGCATCCTGGAATTGGTCCATATAGCTTGGTTCTTCCTTGGGTTTGGCGGTTACGGTGGGCTGGGCTGTTGAAAATGTTTCCTCATTTTCCAGAACGGCCCACGTATCCGCTGGACTTTTATCCTCCTCATCTGAAGATACTTCCGAAGGATCTTTGAAGTATTCCAGATTAATTTTCTTTGGGAATGACTGATCTTTTGCCATGGACTCGTGATTTGAACCCAGAGAAAGTGTCTTCTCTGCGTCTTTTCCCGTGTCATGGCTGGGGCATTCTGAATCATCATTTGAGCCTTTGAATAATTGTTCTGGAGATGTTCCTATGTGTGAGTTATGGTAATCAATTTCCCTCATGATATTAATATTCTGCTCGTAAATGTATTCATTTGAGTAAACCCATTTTGATGTGTTGTCTTGTTCGTTTTCTATTTCTGTAGCAAAGGTGCAAACTGTAACCATAGTATCCACGGATAGTGACCATTTAGTGCACATATCTGTCCCAAGTGTATTTTGTTTCACTAGGTCTCGTATGTACATTTCATGGTCGGTCCATTTAGTTTCTTCACCTGGTGCTGGTTGATGTATCAGAAGTTCCACTCGTTTTACTGGCTTATCCCAATCTTCACTAGGACTTGCATCCTCTGCTTGATTAGGAGAGTACTGTAGTTGTGAATCCAACCCCAGCACTTCCCTAGTCTGCTCAGAGATTTGCATACTTGCTGCTAACGCTGGTCCTCTTTTCAAAAGAATTTTCCGATCACTCACTGGATCTGGTTCGTATTCTATAACGAGGTCTTCTTCATCTTCCTTGTCTTCCTCTGTGTGTGGTAGAGGCGCTCTTGAAAGAAAATCTGCATCAAGGTGAGTTTTTCCAGTTCTGTAGGTAATGACATAGTCAAATTCCTGTAATTTAAGGATAAATCTGCTGATTCTGTGATTTGGTGATTTCTGTATGTCCAAGTATTTGAGTGCTAAATGATCGCTTCTGATGTGAAATTTCCGTAGATACAGGTATTGTCGGAATTTTCTAACTGCAAAAACTACTGCTGCTAATTCGAGTTCTGTAGCAGAGTATCGTTTTTCTGAAGGCAATAAGGTTCTGCTTGCATAGGCAATTGGATGCTCTCCGTCTTCATCTTGGAGTACACAGCATCCTAATCCTTCTAATGATGCATCTGTATGTAAGATACAATTTAGTATTGGGTTGAAGTGCTTTAATACGGGTGCAGTTGTAAGCTTTTCTTTAAGGATCTCAAAAGCTTCTGTTGCTTCGTCTGTCCAATGGAATGCGTGGATTCTTTTCTTCCCCTCAGACTTGCCTTTACTTCCTATCCAAGATTGTGATATTGGGTTGGCTATTTTTGCAAAATCCTTTATGTATCGTCTATAAAAACTACAAATTCCGTAAAATCTTCTGGCTTCAGTCTCTGACTTTGGAATCTTGACCTTCTTAATTGTTTCTATCTTGCCTGGGTCTGGGCAAGTACCTTCTCGTGAGACTTTAAATCCTAAGACAATAATTTCATAGTAACCAAATTTACATTTTGAAGGCTTAAACTTGAAGTTTTTGTTGCTAGCTCTGAGAAGCAATTCTTCCAATGATGCCAATTTGTCTTCCATGTTGATTCCATATGACACAACATCATCTAGGTAAACCATGGCTCCTCGGAATTTTAAGGAACCTATCATTTGATCTGCTGCACGTTGAAATGCTGAAGGTGCTATCTTTGCTCCCATTGGAAGTCTTAAAAAGCAGTAAAGTCCATCTTGTGTAATGAATGAAGTTTTCACTTGATCATCTTCGTGAATTAATAATTGAAAGAATCCTGATTCCATGTCCAAAGTGTCGAAGATGGCTGATTTGTTGAACTGCATGAGTATGTCATCAATTCTGGCTATGGGGTAAACTTGATCCGTAATTGTTTTGTTCAGTGCTCTGTAGTCTACGACTGATCGAAAAGTTCCGTCCTTCTTTTTGATGAGAAATAGCGGACTGCTATAAGGTCCATTTACTTCCTTGATGATATTTGCATCCAACATCTTTTGGATTTCCTCTCTCACCTTTTCGCGTTCTACTGGCGAGCAAGGAAATGGTTTACATTGTACTGGTGGGTTGTTTCCAGTGTGGATTCTGACGGGTTCTACCCATGCTGGTTCTTTCAGGTCGGCTTTGCTGAAAGCAAAACATTCCGGGTATCTTGCAAGTAGTGCTCGGTATTGAGCTTTTGCCTGTTCTGGTAATTCCGGGTTGATATCAAAACAATCCAATTGTTCCTGTGTTAATCTCAAACTTGTGTCTCGGAGATTTTCTCTTTTTATTTTTAGAATTTTGAAGTCTTCTTCTGCATATCCAACTGCCGTCCTTCCATACATAGTCTGGGCTCCTGCTGACGGGTTGAATACATATGCATATGGGTCTTCTTGTGGAACAATCCCTGCTGCTACCAATAGCCTGTTGCTGGTATAAAGTTGCTCCAAGGGATTGAGTAGGAAGTCCTTCTTGATTTTTCTTGGAATGTGGATAGGTACTTTCATATGAGTCATTGCTGGAATGGTGACTGTTTCCTTTGTCCTACATATTTGACTTGCTTTAGGCTTCTTTTGATTGAAGGAAAAAATTGACTTGACAAATTCGGTATCTGCTTTCTTTTGTCCCATATATAGATGCGTGTCCCTGGTCATTGGGATGGTTTTGAAATAAGGGCTTCGAATCTCTCCCTTCTCATAGTCAATCAGAACTTTGTATTTAGTCATCAGATCTTCTCCTATTATCATCTTGGGTTCGAGGGTCTCCAAAACTAAGCCTTTAAATTGTAGTTCTACTCCTTCAATTGTCATAGGAAATTTTGCTACGCACATTGGCTTGATTAATTCTCCCGATGCTATTGCGACACGAAGCCTGCTAGGTGCTTCTGCGATCTCTGCACATTTTGGTAGAAGGTTTCGTTGTATGCAGGATCTTGTTGCTCCAGTATCTAAAAGTACTGGCATTACCATACTGCAAATCTGAACTTGGATTGTTGCTTTACTTCCGTTAACTATTCTGCATGGATTACAGTCCACTATTTCTAATTCCTCGTATAATTCTTCCATTTGTAGTTGTTTGTCTATGAACATCTGTACTTGTTGTTGGACATCGAGTGTTATTGGGGGTGCATCCCCCTCTGTGGGTTTCCCGAAGGATGTGGACTTGACCGGCGTTTCTTTTGGCAATTTCGTGCCTGATGTCCCGGCTCTCCACAGTTAAAGCAAGATTGATCTCTTTGTGGAGGTTCGATGGCCAATTGACCTTCATTATTTGGCTGGATTTGCTGTTGTTGATTATTTTGACGGTAATCATTGTTGTAGCCTCTTCCTCCAGATCTGTTCCTCTGGTTTCCGTCTCTGGAGTTGCTCCTACTTCGGCCATTATTATTGTAGCCTTGGTTGTATCCTTGATTGTTGTTGTATCCTTGGTTATTGTTGTAGTATCCCTGGTTGTTATTGTATCCAGGGTTGTTATTATATCCAGGGTTGTTATTGTAGTATCCCTGGTTGTTATTGTATCCAGGGTTGAATCCTTGTTGATTGTACCCTTGATTATAATTTTGTTGATTATAGCCTTGTTGGTTCCAACCTGGATTGTTATTGTAACCTTGGTTAGGTCCTGGATTGAATCCGTTATTATATTGGCCTTGATTCTGATAGTTGTTAAATCCTTGATTATAACCTCGGCCTGGACTTCTGCCTCTGTTATCGTACTGTTGATTATTATTGGGTCTATAATCGTTCCGATATTGTTGGCGTCCTCTGTCTTGGCCTTGATTATTGTATCCTCGGTCTGGTGTTGGCGATCTTCCTCTATACCCGTTATTGTTGTAACCTTGGTTTCTTTCAGGCGTCGGGTTCCTACTTTGATTTCTGAAATCCCTGTTGCCTCCGTTGTAGTTTCTATTTTGGTTCCCCGGACTTGGTGGTCTGTTATTGTCAAAATTTCTTCTTCCTGGACTCTGTCCTCTATAGTCTTGAGATCTTGGTTCCGGTTGCTTGAATTCTGAAGTAGTGTTCATCACTGCTAATTTCTCGAAGGTAGTTACTGCCGTAGATTTCTTCATCATTTCTTCCATCATATTCTGCATCTTCTCTAGTCTTGCTTCCATTGATTCTCCTCCATCAGCTCTTCTATCGTCGTTGTATTTCTTTGCCCATTCCTGTAGTGCTGGGACTGTGTATAATTCCCATCCTCTGCACTGTACTTGATATTCTTTTGAGAATCCTATGCGGATGAGTCTTAATTTTTCTTCCTCCGGCATGTTAATGTCTACTCTGTTAATCAGGCTGAGCTTTGCATCAATATAGGTGGATGGATCTTCATCCGATTTCATCACTCGTTTTTCCATTATGGTCCGTAGTACCTGCGGTGTAATTTGGTACCGTCGGATAAAATCTGCTCTGAAGTCCTCCCATTCTATATTATCATAGGGGGCTTCCTCTTCTGCTCGTCTTTCGGCTATCCAATTTGTAATCCAGTCCCGTACTGGTGAGTCAAAGATCAAAGTTATGTATCTCAACTTTGCCTCTGGTGTCTGAGCTGCTCCAAATCTGATTGCTTGGAGTTCTGCCTGTTCTATTGCCAGTACTGGGTCATCTTGTGATGGCTTAAATTCCACCTTTGTCATAAATAGAGCTGCCATGTCGTCTAATGGTTCGTATTCGATTTGTGCTACTAATTGTACACGTACTCTTTGTCTGCCCTGAGGTCTTTGTCGATTTCCCACTTGGTTATCTTGTTGGTTGTTTTGCTGTTGGTTTCTGTTAAATCTGTGATTATTTCGACGTGGTTCTTCACGTGCGTTGGAGCTATTACTTGGTGATGAAGATGATGTGGATGAAGTGGATGATGATGAAGATGATGATGGGTCTTCTGGGTCTTGACTAGCACGTTGTCTACTTCCTGCTCTTCCCGCTCTTCCTCCTCGGCTGCCTCCTCTGTTGGTAGGTTGCCTTCCTCGGGAAGAATTAGACCCTCCTCTGCCTTGTTGACCTCTCGAACTTGCACTTGCTCCTGCTCCTCCAGTGGGTGGGTCCCTTCTAGAGGATGGATTGTTGGGTCCGGTATTACCGTTATCTCTTTCTCGTATTTCTGCTAATCTGTCAAGATGTTTCTGAACTTGTTCTCGGACTTCTTCCGGTAAATCCTGTACTTGAAATCTGGGTATCCGGTATCCAACTCTCCTATCGTCTCTCAGGTGGATGTAACCTTGGCTTAGTCCAAGTCTCTGAATAACGTTAGCTGTTGCTTGAATAACGTCGTTATGGCTTAGTGGGAAAATATATCTGTCTGCTGTAAATTCCTGCGAGAAGAATCCTTCGTTGTCTATGACTACGTAAAAATGGTTAAATTCCCGGTTTAGGCTATCGTCACTAAATTGTGGATTTAATTGCGGTCCGGGTGATAACGGAGAATCCGGTGATGCTGGACTTTCCTCTGCTAAGCTATCGTCGCTTTCTCGCTCTGCATCGTCAAAGCTATATTCGTTATGTTGTTCTTCTTGAAGAAGTTGTAACAATGCTTCGTAATGATCTTCTTGCTCCAATATGCTCACTAGCTGTCTTGCTGTTGGTTGAGCGTCCCGTATACCGTGTCTGTAATTAATATTCCGGTATCTGATTCTTCTACCGTTGTTATAGAAGATCGTTACGAAATCTGGATCTCCTAGTCTGCTTCCTAATAATCGGTAAAAAGCTGCGCTCTGATTAGCACTTGTGACGATATTTTCGTATTCGAACCTTGTTACTGGGCTTGCAGTGAATTGGCGTTGTACGTGTGTGGGTGGTTCTCTGTGAACTAATCCTTCTTCAATATCTAACCAGATTAATCTTCTCACGTTGTTTGTCCAAATTGCATCTATAGCTGCTTGTCTCTGTTCGTCTATTAATCTCTGTTGATTTCTTGAGAGATTAATAAGTTCCCTGGTGGTAACTGATCGTTCCTCAAAGTTGGGTCGGACGCTTGGGGATGATGGTGTGTGAACTGATCCGTCTGGCGCTATTCTTACCGTATATCTGGTGTTCGCCCAATTGTCTCTGAATGATCTTCCAGGTCGTCTCGGTGAATGGCCTGGGAATTCGTGATCTGGGTTGGTTGGTGGAAATACCTGCACGGGTTGTCTTGCGGTGGCTCCAGTTAAATTCGTAACTACCCTTGTAGTACTTTGTGTATTTGGAGGTATATTAGTTGGTGCTGGGATAGGTATTGGCTGACTTACGGGTGCAACCTGTACGTTGGTTTCGTTATCGGGTGGTTGTTGCTCTTCTTCCGGTTCGGTGATTAACGTCCCTCCGGGTATCCGCGTTCTATCCCCTCGGGCTAATCTTCGTAATAATTCTCTTGCATTTGCTAGTACCCTATAGATACCTCTTCTTCCTGTTGGTGGACTGTTGAATACTGATCCGTTTGGTGATTGATAGACCGTGATCTGTTCTGAATTGGTAGGAGCTTGGAAATATGTTCCGGTATCTGCGTTTCGGAGGGTTCTAATTGTTGTCTCTGAACCTGCCCGTCGTCGGGTATTTCTTCCGGCTTCCACGAGTTGTTGTAGTTCCGGGAAGGTGACGGTTCTTTCTTCAGCTTGCAGATTATGTAGAGGTGGATGTATGTATACTCGACCTCCAGGTGATTGGTAGACTTGCTGTGGTCTAATAGTATGAGTGTTGTCTTGAACGACTTCTCGTTCTCTATAGAGTCTTGTTGCTACCGCTTCTTGTCGAGCTGTTCTGATTGGTGAAGTTCCTATAGTAACCGTAGATGGTTGTATCTCATCTGGTGTTTCTACTTCTGGATGGGTTGCTAATCTGGTCTGTACATTGGTTGGTCTGACTACAGGTCGGTGTTCGGGAGTTGTTTCTAAAGTCCGTTGTATTCGAGATGTCACTTGAATAGACGTTGACGGTTGTTGTGTGTCTGGACTTGGCTGAGAATTCTGTTGACTTTCTTGCGAAATAATCTTGCGTGGCGTAACTGCCGGTGCTTTACTTGGGGTGTTAGTAGTAGGTGAGGGTCTTGTACTACTAGCTTCTGAAATAGTCGGAGTGCTGTTCGTGGATGTAATTTCCCTTCGGGTGATGGTGGGTCGTAACCTTGGTAATTGTGATAAATCTTGTTCCAAACGTGAGCCTCTGCTCGTTAGATCTCTAAGTTGTTGTTGACTTTCTAAATATCGCCGCACGTGGTCTGTTATTATTTGACGACCTGTTGTAGGTGAGTTACTATAGATTGGTCTCAAAAATCTTGGTCTTGGATTTACTTCAATTGTTGATGTTTGTAAAGTTGTGGTTGCAGTACCTTCTGTACCTTGGCGTTCTGATTGTTCGGGTTGTCGTACGTCTTCGGGACTATTCCTTCTTCGTCTTCGAAGTCGTGATCTCCGATCCCTGTCTGGATTTCTGGGGTTGACTACCGTGATGTAAGGTCTTCTATCGTTGAAAAATATCTGCTCATCCGTAACTCCTGACCTACTGCGAATTGATAAAAATCTTCTCTCCAATAAATGTTGGATTACATCAGTTGAGACTTCCACGTTTTGTTCAAGGTCTCTTGCTTGTTCCTCAGCTCTTTCCCATAAGGTGGTTATTATTTGTTCGCCTGGTCTACGATTGGTTTCTCTTTCGTAGATTCCAAGGGCAATCCTAAAGAAAAGGTGTGACCACTGCACTCTTCCTATGTGTCTTGAATTGGCAGTAATGTGTCGTACGCTGAGCCACTGGGCGTCTAGTCGGTCGATTTCTAAAAAATTTGACCGTGAATTCCTTCTTGCATCCGAAATTCTAGCCAAAATGTCATGTACGACTGATATGTCAGCTTCAAATTCGAATTGTCCTTCTTGAGCTAGTCCTCGTATTGCGTTTTCGCTCTCTCTACGCTCGGTTCGTTGTTGTTGGGATGTTTCCGAAATCCTGGTATTTGTGTATAATTCCGTTACGGTCTCTTCGGAATTATTAACACCGTCTGTTATACCTGAAAAAGCTTCTAAATTGTGTGTTCCAAGGTCCGTCAATATGAATTGCGATCCTGTCAATGCTTCTAGGTTTTCAAGTCTGTCCGGACTTCTCCGTCTAGTCTGCGTGGTTGTTACCGGTGGAATGTCGGTGCTGGAATGCTGGTCAACAGCTGATGCTTGCTGGCTATAGTCGGTTGGTGGTACTGGAACTTGATTTCCGGTGTCTGCAAAATATTCTGCTTGTGCTACTTCATCCCATAGGCTTGGTCTTCGCTGTTCCGTATATGGACTACTACCACTTGCTTGGTTATCTTCTGCATTTATTTCGCTTGTGTGCTCATCCCCTATGTCTTCTTGTGGGGTTGTTGGTGCGTTAGGCGATTTTGTCTTCTCCGGTGATAGAGATTGAGTAGTCTCTTGGGTTGGATCAGCTAATCTCTCTGGAGATGGGATGTTTTCAGTTACTTGCTGTAAGTCATTCTCCGTAGTATTGACTGGAATTGCCAATGTATCTTGTGGAATGACATCCGGAGTAAGTTCCCTTGTATCTTCTTCCAGCTCATCATCGCTGTCCATCGTTTTGTCTGCGTTATCCGGAATCCTTTCCATGTCTGAACTAGTAGCTGGGCTATCTTTGTCCGCCACTATTTCGAAAGATGACGTGGCTTGGCTACTTGTAGACCCTGCTTTTTCCTCAGGATTCTGTGACAGTAATTCCTTGATAATTGAACCTGCTTGACTCGTAACAAAAATTACTTCTCCTGCGGCATTTTTCATGAATTCTCCTAGGACTTCTTCTTCGGAATCTCCCTCTTCTTTTGCGTTTTCCGCCGAATGAGTTTCTTCCATGATAACCTGGTCGCGGTCTGTTAGGTCATCATGGGTTGAGGATGTTGCCTCTGGATGGATTGACTCTTCATTCCCATTATGTCCACGCGGTCTAGTGTCGGTATTTTCACCAACTATAACGGACTGGGAAAAACTGGTGGAGTTTTCAGATGGTAGAGTTGAAAGTTCGGAATCGTGAGTATTGGATCTATTCTCACGGTCCCTTCTTCTTTCTTCTCTTCGTTCTCTCCGTATTCTTGCATTTAATTCATCCAAGGTCTCCTCATTTTCGGCGACTGGACCTGCTGATCTTGTGTTGGTCCTAGCCTGGAGCGTATTGGGATGTCGCTCCTGTGGGTCATTCTTACCTTTGTTGGGCATGACCTCTGAAATAAACTTTCAATGCTTCCGGTGGTCTAAGCTGAAAGTATGAGCTTGTATTTTCCTAAGATGTTGTTTTTTGGAAAATTTAGCTTTTATTCCCTGGTGATGTTATGTGGGAATGTATGCGCTTGCCTTTCCCTAAGATGTTGGTGAGAGAGGTGCGCAAAATGTAGTACCTTTGTAAAATTTGTTTTTCTCAGAATTGAGAGGGTTTCTGAAAACTTCTGTCTTTACTAGCTTTTACATGAACTCAAACCGTGTTGTGGTATCCCTACGCATAACCCAGCGAAGGATATACCTGCTCTAAAATTATCTTTCTTAACCTATCGTTGCTGAAACTCTATTTTTAATCCTAACTCCTTTTTATCCTTAAACTCTATCTACACCTTCTCCAGTCATTTGATTGGATGTAGCCTAAATTGTCCCTAATACTCCTAAAATGAAATCTCTCTATTTCAATCAGTACTGTATCCGCTCCAAATTTGTCAGGTCCTTTAGACAAAATTGTGTTCTAAAACCCTAAGCTATTCCTTGAAATAAGCCTGCTCTTACCAAAGACTATAAGCATACGCGATCTCCCAAAAATTAAAGTCACTAATTAGTGGTGTCATAAGTTTTCCCTAAACCAGCTCCGTGGTTGCTTATGCCTACTCACTTCTACTACTGCGAGTTCCTTCGTGGTGGCTAACTTATATAACCAATTACCGGTTATGTTAGAAGAACATATAGAAAAATGAAAGTCCCATAAATACCACTCGTACCTAGCATGGTTAATTATGGTTTTAAAGAGGCGTCTCCGTGACTTGGATCCGCGGCCCCTGTTATCCTAGCTAGTTTCCTAGCCCTCCAAACCTTCGGGTATTGAACTATGTTACCAACTCGCCTAGGGTCGGGCAAAAACAAAAACCTAAAATTCTGCGCTCACTTGTAGCCTCTACAATTACCTCTAACAGGATCTAGGCGTATTGTTGCTTGCTGTCGGCGTTTCAGAAAAATCCGATATTCCAATAAAAATTGTTAAAAGATATGCTATAATAAATTCCTTTATATCACAACATTGTTCCTTCTAATTTTTACCTATAGGAAAAATCGTTCCTACTGGAGATACCTTACCAGACGCTAGAATTAACACGACAATGTTGGCGCTCATATGCGGCCCTTCCAACCCTAAAACTACGAAAACCTTTGGAATAAATTCTAAAACCTTATTGAATCCAGTACTTCGGATTATAAATTTTCAAAATCGAAGAATAAACAAATGCCTCCTGAACACAGTACTTCGGTTCATTCAGTAAAATTTTAATCCTAATATGTCAGTACTTCGACATGGATTTGCGAATCACCCCGTATCAGTACCTCGATACGAGTAGAGTTTAGTGTAAAAGAAAAATGATAGAGTCCTTATTGAGTTTAGATTTCAGCTACTAAACTCTAACTAAAATTTTGGAAAAGTTCCAAATGCTCTAACAGCAGTCCTTCGCTTGTTGAGTGAAGAATAATTTATAAAGAGTTGTAAAGAAATTTCCGCGCGTTAAACGCATCACGAAAATTCACTCAGAAAACGTACTTTATTTCTAAGCCACAGGAAAAACTATCAATTCCGTCTGTTAATTCTTCCTTACATAAAGAGAAACACTAAACTATTTCTTTATCCAAAAAAATGGCCTAAGGAAGGTAAAATATACAGTACACACAAACACTTTATATCGGTGCTCACTGCCTCGGCCCTTCCGATTTCTAAAAAGATAGGAAAAGATGACGTCATAGTTTGAGAAGAGTTATTACCTATTTAATTTTTGAAAATTTGAACGTATGAAAAAATTCTAAGTCTGGGTCATGACTTCCAAAACTAAAATATTTCTCGCAAAATTTTCGGTATACCCTGTATTTTTATGCTCCTGAAATTTTAATTCCCAAAAATATTGTAATTCGATACTTAGCTTTTGTTGACGCCTTCCTTCCAGAATTTCCGGTTGGAAATAGACATCATTTAGCTGCACTCGGGATGAAATCTTGATCAGAAATCTCATTCCGGGTGGAATAATTCCTTAAAGTTGTAATTCAGGAACCACAAAATGATCTAAGTCTGAATCCTGCTTACTGGATCTATGTAAGTAACATCTATTGTACTCGCGAGAATATCCATGGATGGTCTCGAAAATTCCGTTGACTGGTTAACTCTATAGTTCTATGAGTATACCCAGTTTTTCCGTGAAAAAGTTCTTAAGTCCACAGGATTTTGTTGAAATTTCTCGAAATTCTCCAGCTTGTAAGTCTCGTCTATTGAAACTCAAGCGTGGGCTGGTCTTATGTACATACTGTGTGTAGTCCGTACTATAGTATAGTACCATCGGTCTTAAATTAAGTCTCAAAAATCTCTGTGATTTTCTTGACTCGGACTCATCCCAGGGTTCGGGACCCTCCAAATTTTCCCCGAAAATTGGAGGCCTGGCAGAAACACCATGTAACGAGATTATTGGATGTTAAATCTCGTGCCCAAGTTCGGAACGAGTCGAGTTATGATGTGTAGTATTTTTGATGATAATAAAATAATCGTTGGCTAAAAATAAGTTTATACTGAATAATAATCTTGTATTAATTTATTCTAATTGAAATCAAAGATAAAATAAACTTGAAATGATAAAAGGGATCTTAAAAATAAATCTTCCGTGTTGAAATTCCTCCATGGGAAGTCTCCATGAATTATATTGGGATCCAGGGATCTTTTCCCAATATAATTCTCCACATGGCTGTGAATCTTCAAGCCTTGGGCAGGGGCTGTAATGGATACGGATCTGTAACGCGAGCTTTGATCCGAACCATACGAGTGCCTCCCAAGAACTTACTGTCTCTTCTTGCTTGACTTAATCTAGAGATTTTGTCTAGGACTATTTACATAGTATGTACATAATTACATTTCAACACAATCATCATAATTATTGTTTGTAATAACAATAGATTGAATTGGGTTAATGGATTTCACATTCCATTCTTCATTCGTTCTCCTCTCAGATTCTGCTGAGTGGAATTGCTGAATGATTCAAAAAGGTTAAATCTTCCCTTTTGAGATCTGTGGACGTGGTCTTTATTTTCTGCTAACGTAACATCACGCGATCTTTTGTCACGTAGCCTCCGTCTTTTGTCACGTTCCTCAGGTGTGCGAATTGGGACGTAACAATATGAATACAAATTTCATAGAAAAATCTATGAATCTAACAATATAGGTTATAAAACAAAGACTGTAAACCAGAAATTGTTAAAATGCCCAAAGTGCCATTAATGCCTTAATGGAATTTTCAAACGGCCAATCCTGGCTATACTTGTAGCAATAAGAAACGAATCTGGTTCGAAGCTAACAAACGTATATTTATCTCATAATACGTCCTCAAATAATTTTAATGTTACACTTTCAATGTAGCTAATTAAATTTAGTCTCAAGAACCTGTCCCATGAAATTCTGCTTTGATGAGCTCCATTGTATCGGTCGATAAATAGAAGATCTGAGAGATTATTTACGTTTTATTTCAATCATTTTCTCATTTTTGATTTCAAAATCTGTGTATTTCCTTGAGCTGAATGAAACCTCCTGCGACAAAATGCAGATTCAAATCTATTGTTGAAAATGTGGGCAAAAACTACAACCGAAAATTTTTCTCACGTATTTTATTGAAGAATTTCTTGCTCTAGAGATTTGTTAATTTGCATGAAAAAGTGATTTTATCTACACAAAGGACCCCACAGTTGACTGTATTCCTTATCATAGTGCAATTTAAATCACCTGTCATTTGATCTATCATCAATTATCTCCTCAAATAAATTCCCCACTTCAAACGTTATCAGCTTTATTTATCTCATGTGCATGTGGCTTTGACGCATTTTCAATTGGCTGCATCACTCGTACTTAGTGAGTTTTTTTGTCACACTTTCGTTCCTTCCATAAAATAAACGGCCGTCAAGTTGAAAAGTAAGTTCAATTCATATTTTACTTATTTTGTCTAAATTCATTGGTTCGCAAATAATTCTACCCACTAATTTATGGACCGTGTCTGACCTTTGACCTTGTCTTTTGCTCTCTCGTTCTTCTTCGTCGTCACCGAAATGTAAGTCCAAATTTGATTAGAAAACTTATTCAGAAAAAAGTTTCCTTTAAATCCATAAAATGAGGGAATGCGAAAAGTGAAAACGATTTTCTCAAAATTTCTTCTAGATTTTGTGCAATTTGTTTAAATCGCCGTAGAACTCTAATTGTTGGTACAACTTTCAAGGAATCGGTGTAAAGTCGGGACATTTTTGAAAGGAATTAAATTTTGAAATTGTTGAAATATTACTCGAATTTAAAAAAGTGACTTCTCTGAAAAATGTTTGAGCAACCGTTTATCCGGATTAGTGATGCGTTTTGATTTTGGATATTTGGGCGAAATCTTCATCACTCTTTGGCACGCGTCAATATTTTCAGCATATGAAGTTTCTGTTGCGTTCCATTTAAAATCTCGGTGTATTTGACAGAACCGAGCGTCAAATCAATTTTTTGTATAATTCTAAAATTTGAGTTAAAATTCGAAAACATTTCAATTTCTCAAAAAATTGTCCAGCCTCCATCACTTCCTTAACCTTTGTAACCGCAGCTTTTCAACAACATGTATGCAAAAAATCTTGTGAAATCTGGAAAAGTATTTTTTGTAAAATAGTAGATTTGCGTATTTTTTGTCCTTGTACCTTAATTGTGTTAGGGAAGTCAAATGTTATGAGTCACCCTGCGAAGGATGAGACTTAACATAAATGTTTGCAAGCACTTTCGGCTAACTTCAACTTCATCCGTTAAAATATAAAACTTATAGCGTTTCAGAAAAGCACAACGTAAAATTCTTACGAGGAAATGCCACCTATTCAATATTCAATCTCGATAAAAAAACTCCTGGAGGGTGCACCGTTAAGAGTAGATGATTTTTCTAAATATTTCCAAAGATGCGTGAAACCACGACTCTGAGATATCACGGTTTGAAGTTATTGAAAAATTAGGGTAGCTCTTGGGGTGTCAAAAAATGTTGAAAATTGACAACAAGAAATAGCAACACTATAAATAAAATAAGGGTAAAAATAATATTACATGCTAAATATTCGTTCCAAAAACCAAGCTGTTGACCTGAAGAGGTCACCAGGGGGCAGTACTGATTTTTCAACCCAAGGGATAAGAAAATTGAACCAAAGTGGACCTTAATAGGCTACGCACATAACAAGCGTGTGCCGTGTTTTGATCTATTTAATGATTTCATGACCCCTCAGTGTCCTCGTCCAGTAACTCACTTCGTATTGAAAACGTAATTCACCTAGTTTGATTAAATTTCTAGCTTAATGACCTGTGAATGACCTTATGGGTCAATAAAGTACATGCACCATGTTCACTAGCCAAAACGTATATTTTGGGATAGATCGAGTATATTCCGGTGGGATTCAGTACGTTTTTGATTGGAAATCCGGTATGGGTTCGATGTTCCAAACATTGGATCAAAACACATCATTTTAGTTGAAAATCCGGTATTGATCCCCGCTGATCTGTTGAGGTGAATAACTCGGTTTTGGAAACATATCTTGCGTGTTGTAACAATTTTCGCTGTTATTGTATTTATTGGTTTGCTATTTTTTATTATCAGTTTGAACAATATTGATATTCGCGCACTCCATAAGCCACCCAAATTTTTTGGTGACTGGAACCCGTGATATCTCCGATTCGTGGATTAGGGTCTCTTTGAGTCAATTATCAAAAATAGTTCACACCTCCAAGTGCACCCTCCACAATCTGCTATTAAACATTAAACCACTGAGAGCGACGGAATTAATTCAAATTGTCAAAAGAAACTCATTGCCACCGAAAAACAACAATTTTTGTTCTCATCAAAATCAAACGTGAAGCAAAAGAAACCTGAACTTTCTTTTTTATTTTCAACAGAACATCTTCAGAAGGTAATCAAACTTTTGCGACACAAATACGTTTCCCTTTGAAACGCCAATTTGGCAAAATCGCTTTTTTAATTGTAAGCAAAATGTAAGGACGAATATTTTTAAATAATTTCTCCTTCCAATAAATTTCAAAGCAAAACTTGTGTTAAATCCTTGTCACTGAAGGAAAAAAGGAAAAATATTCTCCTTCGCATCGAATTCCGATTGGATGATTTAAACAACGCAATTCTTCAACTGAAAACCGAAAATGAAATCCTGCGAAACGAAATCCTCGGAGTTTTATCTTCTGCAAATTCCGAGGGAATGGAAATAATGGAAACCAGAACTTTCAGAGAAATTGTCGCTAAAACAGAATTTTTTGTCAAAAATATCAAAGACAACAATTCAAGCCAAGAAATCAGAAAACAAAATCCGAGGAAATCAAAATCCAAATTCGAAGCGAAAACAATTGTCAAACAAGAACGTTCCGAAGAATCAGCGGAAGAATTTGAAGTTATGGAAATTCGTTCCAAAACTCAAACTGAGGAAACCGAATTTTTAAAGGAAATTTTCAATAAATCAATAAAAGAGAAAAAAGTCAAAGATGGAGAAAGTCTTCGAGGAACTTCCGTTGAAGAGATTTCCAACTCAATTCCATTTTCAAAAGATGTCAAAACATCTTGCACGATTAAATTGAGTGAGTTTTTCAAATAAATAAATTCCAGATAGTTGTCGTAAATCATGAAATAATTGAAAACAAAAATTATTTTAAACTCATTTTCAGCCAACTGTTTAGTCTCCGTTCTCACCGATCCGCAGTATAATTTTTGGTATGGTTCAAAAAACAGTGGACCTTTGAAAGTCGATGGAAGTTTCAGCGAAGTTTTTTCTTTCAAAGGAGATTCGTAAGTTAAAGGTTTTGCATCGTTTTTAAAACCAGAGCTGCGCTCAAGTTCAAGTAGACCATGAGTATTTCAAGTCATGGTCAAGTTCGGGTCATGGTCAAGTAAATTATAATTGATACTTGAACATTCAAGTCATGGTCAAGTTATGTATATAACTTGACCCTGAGATTTGAAATCAAGTAGTTATCATGGTCAAGACTAAAAATTCTACTTGAGAGCCAAGTCATGTTCATGGTCAAGTAAAGATGTATTAATCCTTGATCATGAACCATGAGTATTTAAAGTAATTACTTATTTAGGTAACGAAACGTTACGCACATCAAAGTTGTGGCGCCATATATTTCAACTAGTAAAAGCCCCGTGCTTCGCACCGGAGCAATTACTTGTGTAAATAAATAGTGTAAATAATAAAAATGTAAATTGCAATAGATCTCGTATCAAGGCCTGCCGAGAAGGCTTAATATTAATATCCCGATTCGCCAGGCAAAGTAATCTCATATAAGACGTGAACTATTAACTGTAAGACTAACAATTCGTTTTTATATAGGTAGTTGGCATTTCATCATCAAAATATTATGGGACAACAGCTTCCGGCCCACTAAAGTTTTCTCTCAAACTCAATATTTGGCTATACACGTGGAATTTAACTAATCGCTTGATCAATTTAATACGAACGTCGTTATTAAACCTTGCTGTTGCATCACTGTATGGTACTTCACCCCTTAGTGGATCAGCACAACGTGCTGATCAAATATGATTTTTTATGTTATTATAATTTGTATATAAATCCGTTGTACCGCAATATTGTAACTGAAGCCGCAGACACTGGATGCACTGATTATTTAAAATAGAAAAAATGAAAGGATTTCATATTAGCGCAATACATTTAACTTGCTATATTTACTAAAGTCCATGGTTCCTACAAATCAATCCTTACTTCCTAATGATATTTTTAGGGATATAAAGATCAAAACTCTGGATGCTAAGGCTTGTAATTATTCTTCCTAATAGGAATCCCACACGAATGTCAACTAAGTTCAGCCATTAAAATTCTCCTCTTATCAAATTATTCAGTACTGTAACCGAACGTAGTTTTTCTTACTACCAGTCTTAATTTATTCCAAATTTGATGATTTATGTCTAATGTTTATAATAATTACGATTAGCGCTTTTAAGTGATAATCTAAAATGGCGTAATATTGCGAGCTTTCAGAAGGCTGCAAGCAGTTGGTATTGGTATATATCCGAGAAGCAAAGCGAGCTGAGCGAGCTGAAAAAGCTCTCCTCTGCGACAGAGTCTCAGCTTTCAGCCCGCTGTGCTTCTCGGCTTGTTGGATATACCATACCACCGACTTGCTTGGCTATATAGTGAAATAATGTAGTACATACCGGCTTCCTATATAGTGAAATAAGCCGGGAAGGTTTGAATTCGTGAAATAAGCCGCGAAAGTTTGAATTGTAAAGCCAAGGCCGCGAAAGTTTAAATCAGAGAAAGTGGTCAATAATAATAAGGATAGGCTGTCTTTTAAAATGTCGTTGTCGTTACTCCGAGACTCCGTACCCATGCAAGTTCGTCAAAAAACCTATTTACGCGTTACGATTCAATATCTCCAGATCCGCTTGGAAAGCCACGGTTGGACTAGTGAACTAAAGAATAAGAATATAAAAGGTTCGGAGCAGCACCTCTGAAAGCGACAAAGTTCAATTGTTTTACTGTGTTGTTGTATAAAATAAATTCATTGTTCATGAATCAAGTTACTTAAATTCGAGTACTCTTTTCGTTCTAAATAATGTAACATTTATACAACGTTAACAACTGAACTACATATGTATATAAGCCAGTTTGTTACATTAACAGGGCGGACGCTGAATTGTGAATATTTTGAGTGAAGCAACCTAAACTTGAATGTTAGCACAAAGTAATTATTATTAATAGTAAAATTCAATGGGAAATGATTTACTTACACCAATTTAAGACATTAATTAATCATCGAGATTTAATTAATTAAAATTGTTTTGGTGAAGCTTGTGAATTGTGAATAATATTTTCATTTGCTGTTTTAGTCGATTAATTGAATGCAGTAAGAAACATCAAGAGTATTTGATCATATTATTTAGAATTAGTGTTGTTGCTATATTTTGTGTGAATACTATATTTTTATATTTCTATTTTGAAAAACTTGACAATTCAAGTCAAGTTCAAGTTCGGGTCATGGTCAAGTCATGGTCAAGTCAAGAGTTGTCCCGGCTATACTTGACCAGGTTCAAGTTACGCGAAACGTACTTGAATACTTGACCCTGAATTTTCAAGTAATTGTCTGACCATGAACCGTCAAGTTCAAGACAGTCTGAAAAACCTACTTGACTGTCAGGGTCAAGTCAAGTTCAGGGTCAAGTTTGAGTTTTACTTGACTTGAACGCAGCTCTGTTTAAAACCACAATAATTTGCTTATATCTGAATTTATTCTTTGTAAGACTAAACGAAGGAAATGAGGATAGAGTTGAAGCAATTAGGAAAATCTTTTGAAAATGTTGCGGTTTAAAAATATTATTCCAATTGTAATTGTTTTGTTGGTTTTTGTAGTTTTAATCCATTTATTTGTTCCAGGGATCGTTGTCACTTCTTGTGCTCATTCGCAATTTCCAGAGTCTTAAGGTTCGTCATTCGTTGCGGCAGTTATTCTGACGGTTATACTTTTTTGGGCATTGGATTCACCCCTGCGGACGTTTCTACGGATGACACTTTGGATGACAAATTATGTGATCCATCACCCGCACCGGATGCTCGGTTTGCTGTGAGAACTTTTAAATTGTGAGAAATGAGAAATTATTTTGTTCAAACCAATACCATCATTTTATTTTTCTGCAGAGTGATTGGAGCGAAGTCCCACAGGAGCATTTCGTGACCCACGGAAATTTACTTTTGAAAGGTCACATGTCAAATGGTGCAAGATGTATCGTTAATGTCGAAATCTTGGAATTTAATCCCATGTTTGGGCCCCCTCTTTCTCTGATTGGAGGGAACCAACGGGTCGTGGATGGAAACACTTTGGAAATGCTTCGATCTCAAAATTCCCAAACAAATTCAAAATCAATTAAAATTATCCCAAGGTTTTCTTGCGTAGTTAAAATTGGTTCGTTTCTTAAAACTTTCATATTTATTTCACTGGAACAAACTGGAACCTAGAAAGTGGAAGTTATTCTGAATTGATTTTTTATTTTAGTAAACTGCCTGAGCGTTCGGTTGAGTAACCGGATTAAATGGCACTGTAATTCCGAAGAAAATAATGTTCCACCTCTGGAAATTCTTCCACTGCATCGAGAAAGATTTTTTGCAACGGGTGAAACGTATGAGCACTTTTTCTGGGGATCAAGGAATATTTCCTTGCATTTGTTCCAATATTATTGATTTCGAATTTCAATTTATTTAATGTCAGTTTATGTTGATTTAATTTACGCAGGAACTGCATTAATATCTGATTATGGTAGCGTAATGAATGTACGTAGATATTAACAACGATGATTGAATAGGAAAGATTGTAGTTTATTCAGAAAGCCGAATGAAGAAGTGGAGAGAGAGAGAGAGGGAGAGTAAGAGTTGAGAGAGTTAGTGCTGTCGCACGTTACTGCTAGGGAAGCACGGGAATGGGCTACCCTTATATACTGGCACGAGAGTGTGCGTTACTGTTAGGGAAGCATGGGAACGGGCTACCCTAATGTATTGGCACGAGAGTGTGTCTCAGCCTGGCAAAGGTAACGGTTGCAGGTGGGTTAGGTGGGAACAGGATGATTCCAGTTCATGCAGGTTCAGACAGGAATGAACAGGTTCGTTCAGGTTAGGACAGGAATGAGCAGGTGTTGGGGAGGATGAAGTGTAACGGAAGAAACATAAGAAACATGTATATTTTGTACACATCCTCTCCTTTTTGTTTTGAGATTACAAAATTATAACTGTAAAGAATAAGGGTCAGAATAAGAAATTACGTAACATGAGAAATATTTTAAGCTACGTATTTATCAGGTTTCTTGACTAGACGTCCTGATCTGGTTTTGGTCACGGCATCTGATCGGCTGGGTCCTGGGAGAGTAAATGTTTTGACCTTGGGAGGACTTGGGGTTTTGATCTGCTTGAAGGGACTGGGAGTCGTGCTGTATGGGATGATCTCAGTTCTTGCTGGACTAGGTGTAGATGGTGGTTCCTCCGGGGGTGTTACGAACTCCTGCTTCTTAACCGGTGTTGTCATCGGGTATAGCTGAGACGTGTTTCGTCTATAGGTTCCCTGGGGGGTCTGGACGTTGTATGACCGTGGTTCCTTGGTTGGACTTTGGATGGTGCCCCACAATTGTTTGTCTTTCACCCATACAGGTTGTCCGATTGAAAGATCTGGTTTAGCGACAACTCCGTGTCGTTTGTCAAAGTGTTCTTTGCCTTTTTGCTTCTTAGCAGCTTCAAAATCTTTTACTGCTTTGGCGTTTACTGCTTTTGGTTGCAGTAACTTTGGTGTTATGGGTAGACTAGACTTAAGACGTCTTCCCATTAATAACTGACCAGGGGTGTAGCCGTTGTTCAGTGGAGTACTCCTGTACTCTAGTAGTGCTTCTTGAAAATCCTTGGGGTTTTTCTTTAGCAACTGTTTTATGGTTTTCACCATTACCTCGATTAACCCGTTGCTTTGTGGGTAATGGGGACTGGATGTAATGTGTTGGAATCCCCAGTTGGTTGCAAATGATTTAAATGCCTCTTGAAATTGAGGCCCGTTGTCGGATCTGACAATATCCGGTATGCCGTGTCTGGCAAAGATGGATTTGCAATGCGTAATGATTGCTTCAGACGTGGTACTTGACAATAGTGCTACCTCTGGGTATCGTGAATAATAGTCACTGACTATTAGGTAAGTCTTCCCTTCATGGTGGAAGAGGTCCATCCCTATGGTGGACCATGGTCTATGAGGAAAATCACTGGGCATCAGCGGCTCTTTCCTCTCTTGTCTGTGCGGAATGCACGTTGGACAGTTCTTGATTAATCTTTGAATGTCTCTTGAGATTCCGGGCCACCACATGGACGTGTGGGCTCTTGCTCTTGCTTTGGAAATTCCCATGTGTCCTGCATGGACACGTTGGAGCATCTCTGATTGTAAAGTCTTGGGAATGATGAGGCGGTTGCCTCGTAACAGTAAATCTCCTTGGACTGAGATCTCATCTTTATGAGTGTGAAATAGTTTGAACTCCTCAGTGAGTTCCTTCAGGGGAGGCCATCCTGAATGGCTGTACTTGGCTAATTGCTTGCACGTATCGTCCTTTTGTTGAGCCTCCTTGATTTCTTGTAATTTGGCGTCAGTTGCCGGTAAGGAATCAATAAATAGTTCAATGGCAGCGTTGCAGTCCATTGTAAAGTCTTGGTTGCCCGTGGTAGGGAGGGGATGTCGGGATAGGAAATCCGCTCCAACTAGATTCTTCCCTGGTGTGTGATAAATTGAAAAGTCGTAACGCATCATGCGTAACCTGAATCGTTGTAGGCGGGGAGAGAGTTCATCGAGATGCTTTGTTTTCAGAATGGCTAGGAGGGGCTTGTGATCAGTTTCGACCTGAAATCGTAAGCCGGTGAGGAAAGTTTCGAACTTCCCACACGCCCATACAACTCCTAACCCTTCTTTTTCGATCTGGGCGTATCTTGTTTCCGCTGAGGACAGTGTTCGGGACGCACAGGCCACAAGTCTCCAACTGTCATCGGGTTGCTTTTGTTTGAGTATGGCTCCTAAGCCATATGAGGATGCGTCCGTAGAGATAATCGTGGGGGAGTTGGGGTTGTAAATCGCGAGCACAGGTGCGGACGTTGTAGGCTTACTAACGTGGCATGTGCTTTTTGTTCCGTAATTCCCCATTTGAACTCTGCATCCTTCTGTAATAATGCGTACAAGGGTTGCATTATTGTGGATAAGTTCGGGATGAATTGTCCAATGTACATGATGAATCCCACGAAACTTCTAACGTCCGAAGTGTCCTTTGGTGTAGGTAAGTTGGTAATGGCTCTTAGCCGTTTTGGGTCGATGCTAATCCCTTTGGCTGAAATTATATGTCCCAGGAACTTGACCTGTTTAACCCCGAATTCACATTTTTCTGCATTCAGGGTAATTCCTTTCTCCTGGAGTCGGGTGAGAACTAGTCGTAAGTTCCTGTCTTGTTCCTCCGGATTTTTCCCCCACACTAACCAGTCGTCAGTGTGATGAATTACGGGAAGTCCTGTTAAGGCCTCTGACATCCGCTTCTGGTAATGTTCCGGGGCTGAGCTGATTCCGAATGGTAATCGTAAACAACAGTATCGTCCAAATGGCGTAATGAAGGTTGTTAGCTTTTGACTCTCTTCAGATAATTTGATTTGATGAAACCCTTGGCGGTTGCCGCCTTTCGAGAAGATCACGGCACCGTGTATCTTCGCTATGGTTTCGGTTACCACCGGCATGGGGTGGAACTCCCTGGCAATTGATTCATTTAACTTTGTAAAATCTTTACAGAGTCGGATATCTCCGTTTGGCTTCTTAACGACCACGATGGGAGCGCACCAATCCGTAGGCTCATCTATGGGTCTGATGACGCCTTGTTGTTCTAGCTTCTTTAGCTCTTCCTCCAATTTAGGCAGGAGAGGGATGGCGACCTTCCTAGGTTGTGCTATGGCGTAAGGTTGGGCTCCGTCCTTGAGCCTGATTGTGTAGGGTTGTGCCATGGTGCCTAATCCTTTGAATAGGTTTGGGAACTCAGTATGGGGTTGTACTGTAGTGTATGCTCCGATCGTGTCAATTGAGTTAACTGTAAGTTTTATTAGCTGTAAAGCTAGGCACTCATTACGTCCTAGTAGCGGCTGCTTGAGTCCTGAGGCTACGTATATGTCGGCCTGGGTTGCTCTGTCCTTGTATAGTAAATTGGCTTTGAATCTGCCGGTAACTGCTAAATTTGTGCCATTCGCGGCACTGAATTTCCTGTGGTCCGGTCGTAAATGACGGACTGCCTTGGGTAGGTTTTGTTCAAAGATGTGCTCAGGGATGATGGTGACGTCTGCTCCCGTGTCTAACTTGAAAATGATGGGGACATTTCCCACTATTATCTCTGTTGACCAATTGCTCTTGGGGTGATCTTCAGCCAGATTGGCCTCACCCATGAACACCGAGTCGGTGTCACTATCTTCCTGAACTTCTTGTATTTTTGATTTACTCTTGGGCTTGGCTTGGTCCTTGGCTGACTTGCAAACTTTGGCAAAATGTCCCATTTTACCGCATGTGTTGCACTTGGCTCCTTTGGCTCTGCAAGCGTCCTTTGAGTGTTGCTTCACGTCTCCACAATTAAAACATTTCCATGTTTTATTGTTGAATTTCCCTTTTGATTGGGAGTTTTTCTTGCCAAAAACTCGGTCCACATCCGTATTTCCTCCGGAAATGGTGGGTTGTTGCTTTTTGAACTTCTCGTGAGTTTTCACATGAGCTACGGCTTCCTCCAGTGTTAACTTGTCCTTCGTTTGTAGTTGGAGTGACACGGTTTTATCCAGGATTCCTATTACGATACGATCCCGAATTAACTCCTCATGTAGGGACTGAAAGTTACACGTTTTGGCCAATTTGTGGAGATCAGTTATAAATTGATCCACGTTCTCCTCTGTCCGTTGTACTCGGGAATTGAACATGAAGCGTTCAAAAACGACGTTCAGTTTCCCAATGAAATGGGCTCGGAAGGCTTCACATACTTTGTCGTAATCCTTGGCATCCGTTTTGCTCAACTGGAATGAGTCAAAAATCTCATAGGCGTTACCGCCCATATGGTAGAGTAATGAGCTAATCTTCCAGTCGTCATCAGTTTGCTTGGAAAGGGTCACAAACCCTTGGAAACGACGAATCCAGGTTGTCCACTGAGCTGGGGTGTCGTAGGAGAATCCCTCGGGAGGTCTGAGTGCGTCCGTTGGAGGTGCAGCTGGAGTAGCCATGATGAGGGTGAGAAGAGAGACGGAAGTTTTGTGTCCACGGAACGTATGTAGTATGTAGTCCGTAAAGTGTAAACTTTAGAGTGTAATTAATTGGTGTGAATTCGACCGTATCTGCCACCATGCATTAATGTCTGATTATGGTAGCGTAATGAATGTACGTAGATATTAACAACGATGATTGAATAGGAAAGATTGTAGTTTATTCAGAAAGCCGAATGAAGAAGTGGAGAGAGAGAGAGAGGGAGAGTAAGAGTTGAGAGAGTTAGTGCTGTCGCACGTTACTGCTAGGGAAGCACGGGAATGGGCTACCCTTATATACTGGCACGAGAGTGTGCGTTACTGTTAGGGAAGCATGGGAACGGGCTACCCTAATGTATTGGCACGAGAGTGTCTCAGCCTGGCAAAGGTAACGGTTGCAGATGGGTTAGGTGGGAACAGGATGATTCCAGTTCATGCAGGTTCAGACAGGAATGAACAGGTTCGTTCAGGTTAGGACAGGAATGAGCAGGTGTTGGGGAGGATGAAGTGTAACGGAAGAAACATAAGAAACATGTATATTTTGTACACAGGAACTTTGAAGCTATCTTTTCCTACGAGATCATTTCAACGGATCTCGAATTGGTAATTGCTCTGAAAGTGGGATCTGGAGGGAAATCATTTACTGCATCAATTGTGGCAATTCTGGAGGTCACGGAGGAAAACGAACTAGAGGCGTTGATGGACGAAAATCAATGGAAAACTCATGATTACAAGAAAAATGCGAACGTAAATATTTTTGTATGAACAATTTCTCTTGTCAACATTTTTTGAACTCTATTTAGGAATTTATTTTTCCAGGCAAACGAAGGATTGCAAAGAATTGCAATACGAAATATTCGAGCGGAAATTCTCATGGCGGAAGAAGATAAATCGCTTTTGAATATACGAATTTTCGCGGTTTAGTTGTCGTCTTGTGTTTTGTATTTAGTCTTAGGCGTTAACATATGTAAAATGTCTAAAAAAATATTTTGAGATGCTGTTTTCGAAAACTTTCATGAAAATATTTGTTTTCCTGAAAATTAAAATCCTCCTTTCTTTTAACTATAATAAGGTTTGACATTAATCTTACTTGAGTTGGTTACAAACGGATTTTTTCGTTTTGCTTCATTATTCAGATAACGATGACATTCAACCCTTTGTTCTAATTTTTATTTCGGGTGGTATTTCTATTTTTCAACATCTTTATTTGCTTTCAAATGTAATGGTTAATACCCAAATACATAGCTATTGTGCTTTGTTATTGCTTTGATTAGTGAAGTTTAAGAAACGTCTACCGCCAAATTTTGTGAAAATTGTAATCAAGAAATTTATAGTTCAATCAAATAATTTTTTGTTTAATCTAGCGATTCATGATGTCAATGTAACTCTTTCTCGTATTTTTTCAAAAACAAAAACAAGAATAACGTGAATTGTAATACCAACGATATGCTCGTCCCTAGTGTAAGTTCAATGTTTTCTCCATGGAACACTCATCGTCACCCTGAACTCTGTTCAAAGCCAGAAAAGTTGTGTTTCCCAGCATTCTTTATTAAAAATTTCATATAGCTCATCAGGATCATTCATCGGTACAGGTAGATCCATCTGGTATCATGAGAGTTCCCTTTTTTAAATTTATTGAAGATTTTGGTTGTTTTTGTCAAGGTCCGGGTATCATGCTACCCGGGTACAGACATATCGACACAGCAATAATAAAATATTTATATGGAAACCGTGCCTCAAAATAAAAAACTACATTCAATTGGTAGAAATTTTAAACGCTTGGTCAATCTGGGCATCATGGTGCCCGTTTTGGATGCCGGAGTGAACCATTAGTTACCAAAATTAGATTCGGGATTTGATTTTAAGCACGAAAGCATTTTATTTGGTACAAATCGGTGTCCAACAACTCTATTAATGCATTTCTAAGTGGGCAAAACCAGGCCTGGTATCATGTTACCCGATCGGTTTAAAAAAATTAATTTAAGGTCCTAGTATGCCAGTGAACAAGTTTGCATCAATTCCGAGCCTCTAAAGCCCGTATTTAAGAAATAGCCTGGGGCGTACCACCTCCCTTCATCTCGGGACGTCAATGGGGCTCAATCCTGCCAGAAGTTGCTCATGCCTGATTATGAGGTTCTGTTGACATTTCCGGTCGCAGTATGTAAAATGTAGCCAATGAGAAGTCAACTGTAGGTATTTTTTAAAGTTATCGTTTTAAAATTCCTGCGCTCATCCATTCAATATTAGCTTTTTCTTATTTTACTCACACGCCACTCCTTCAGAGCAGACTAACTTCATAGGTGTTCTAATTTTGCCCATTTTCGTTTGCAACTATGCTGAAAACCTGCTGAATTCTCATGAATCAGTGA
The DNA here is from genome assembly GCA_947179485.1 of Allacma fusca. Classification (NCBI taxonomy): domain Eukaryota; kingdom Metazoa; phylum Arthropoda; class Collembola; order Symphypleona; family Sminthuridae; genus Allacma; species Allacma fusca. The sequence goes on along the minus strand of OX359246.1, from coordinate 15,671,261 downwards.
CCACAAGGATTCCTAAACGTCGTGACGAAATAAACCTGTTTCACGTTTTCCCACCATGTCGAGTATTTGAAACCGAGAATTTCCTACAAAAACGGATGTTTGTAGGAAGTTTTAAAAACTATTTTGAGTCCAAATAAAAAAAATACGGGTTCCAAAATTACTGAGAAGTTTAGATTTTCCAACACCAGTTCCATTCCACTGACCACAAATAATGACATAAATACTTAAAAATATGTCAATGAAATTTAAACGAATGTGGGAAATAATTTGCTTGAGCAAGAGGAAATTGCAAATTAGTTTACACGTAATCGCTATCAACACGGCATTATAGCAATAAAAATAGAAGTCAAATAAAACTGCTCTAGAATAATAATATCGTTATATTTATTTATTTTCTTGTTTTTGAAAATTCGTGTATTTCCTTGAGCTGAATAAAAACTGTGACAAAATGCAGATTGAAATCTACGGTTGAAAATTTAGGGGAAATCTACAACGGAAAATGTGCTCAGACATTTTATTGAAGAGTTTCTTGCGCAGTGACACAAAATCCAATTTACACATAATCAATCGAAAGAAATGTGTGTGAAGATGTTTCTAGTGACGTGTGTAATATCGAAAATCGTCTGAGGTGGAAAAATTAAGATTTGGTAGTTGCATAAGTGGGTGATTTTGTCCATGCAAAGGATAAAACCTCAAAAATAGAAGGAGCAAATAATAGCGACAGTAGATTCTAGTTCTTATCTGTTTCGCAATCTGATTGAAACCACCTGTCTCTTCATCTTTCTTTAATGATCTCCCGCATATAAATTCCCAAATTCTAAAGTCGTCAGTCTTAAAATTCACGAATGTGGTTGTTGCTTTGACGTGGTTTCAATTGGAACTATGACAGGAACTTAAAGTGAGTTAATTTCAGTCGCTCGTGTGTTCCTTCTAGTGTTTCTGTTCGGTATCGGGAATTCCCGAGGTTCCGGTTCGGTTTCGGTTCCGGTACGGTTTCGGGTCAACGTTTTAAAGAACCGTTACATTTCGGTCCGGTTTCGGGTCATCGGTTTATGAACCGAAAAATTCGGTCCGGTTTCGGGTACAAAAATCAAAACCGAAAGTTGTCGGGAATGGTTTGTTAAAGCTGCCGTTTTGGATGAAAACGCGAAACTTGCATTTGATCAGCATTTGTAAACTATCATTTGAAAAGGCGACACAATTTTGGCTTGCATAAAAATGAATCATATACATTTTCTGTCTGTTCAGAAAGGAACCGGAACCGGTTCGGGAACCGCTTTTATTTTCCAGATCGGTTCCGGGAAGCCAAAAATGTCCCGGACTCGAAAATATCGGTTCCGGTTTTGGGAACAGAATTTTGATTTTTTTCGGTTCGGGAAAACGAGTCGGGTCAAGTCCATGTTTTGGTACCGTTCAGAAACACTAGTTCCTTCCACACGCGGTCGTGAATTCCGAAAGCAAAATTGACTCTAAATAAATACTCTCAAATAATTCTTTCCACTCTTTCTTCGCAACGTCTCTGAACTCTGACCTTACCTTTTGCTGTCTCGTTTCTTCCTCTTCATCGAATGTAAGTCCAAAGAACACCGTAGGAGCAAAAAGCTTTAAAAAAAGCACGCGAAAAACCGTGAGGCCCCAGGCCTCAATCACACGGACAAAACCCTTGAAATGTCGGGCCTCATCTGAGGCCTCGAACCATTGGGGCAACGGAACACGGCGTTTCCCCAAACACCTTGACCATTCGGGCCTCATGAGAAGCCAGCATTCACTGAGCCAAGATACCTCAACCACGCTCGAAACTATTGAGACGTCCGGCCTCATCCGAGGCCAGGAACTACTGAGCCAATGGACCTTAACGGCGCTCGAAACCATTGAGACGTCCGGCCTCATCCGAGGCCAGGAACTGCTGAGCCAATGGACCTCAATGGTGCTCAAAATCATTAAAACGTCCGGCCTCATCCAAAGCGACGAACTACTGATTAAAAGGACCTCAACGGTGCTCAAAACCATTGAGACGTCCGGCCTCGTCCGAGGCGACGAACTACTGAGCAAAAGGACCTCAACGGCGCTCGAAACGATTGAGACGTCTGGCCTCATCCGAGGCGAGGAACTACTGAGCAAAAGGACCTTAACGGTGCTCAAAACCATTGAGACGTCCGGCCTCATCCGAGGCCAGCAACCACTGAGACAAAGGACCTCAACGGCGCTGGAAACCATTGAGACGTCCGGCCTCATCCGTGGCCAGGAACTAATGAGCGAAGGATCTCAACGGTGCGCAAAACTATTAAGATGCCGATTAATAAAACGACTTTTTAATTATTTAATTTAAATATGTAAGGAACTTTGGGCGGTACGCTTCCCGTATTTTACACTATTTAATGACCAAGCGGCACAAAACAGGCTCCTTCCGGATTAAGAGCTCATGGTTTCGATGAAACTACCCGGTTTGGTTGAGAGGATGAAGTGATTCAATCTTGCTTGCACTTTATTCTCTTAACCGGGATGGTGTGCCGGTGAGGCGGAGTGTTTGAGGTGTGTTAAGGCCTACTCACCTCTTGCACTTCGTTGCATGAAATAAATCCGGTGAAGCCAGTTCGGCAGTTGCATTAAGGCTTATGCAACTGCAGAACGTGGCTAGGATGCAAAATACCGGTGAAACTAAATGCAGCAAGAGTTTTATTTGTAATGAACATTATCTCTTGCTGCATTTAGTTGGAGGAATCTAGTCAGGCCGCAGAATGCTGGCAATACTTTTGAGGAGGTATTGTCACGTACGGTTCTGTTGGTTGAGCCTCAATTGTAATTGAGGTCACCACTATACACCGAGGAAGATACCTAGCCGCCAGTACCTGTTGTAGTGCCACCACTTGCAAACCATAAGTTGTTAGGATATGGTGCAAGTGGATACACTGGCCTGGCGGCGGATATCTATAGCGTGGCTCTGCTGGGTTTCCTATTTTTAAAGGAATTAAATCTGTTGCCTTGAGCCTGGCAACCACGCCGAATTTTAACCTCAATTAAAATGGATATTAACAACCCCAACTTCCTAACTTGTTTTGTGTGTGGAACTAATCACACACCGCGGTTTATGAGGAGAGTGAAGTACGAGAGTGGTGAGTACAAAGAGCTAGCTCAACAACACAGAGCAGATGCTCGTCATGAGGCAAGAGCGATGTTGCCTGACGAACGTGTGTGCACGAATTGTGACAACCGGATTAAGCAAAGCAATGCTGCTAGAGCGCGAGGAGCAGGTACCTTTCGTGTAGTTCCAACAACACACAATGCCTGTTTTCTATGTTTGGACGGAGAAGAACTATCCGAAGTATCCAGAGATTGCAGAATTAATGCTTTTATAGAAACAGGATTGTTTGTTCAGCCGCGAACCAAATGTTGTAAGTCGCACTTTCGAAGCCCAGATTTTATTGAGCCAGTATTCCTAGAAGGTCTAATAGGGTACAAGTGCAACATGGAGTTCAGTGCTAATGAAGCTTCGTTTTGGATGCACGCATTACAGAAAAGTATTCATTCGGAAAGGTCGGCTAGACTAGGAAACCTAGACCTGTATACAGAAGAGGAAATGAGAGTACTGACAGGTATATCTAAAGAGCAGTTTAAGGAATTATATGAACTAGTTGGCCAACAAGATACAGAATACAAGATCTTGCATCGAAAAAATCTGTTTACTTTCTTATGCAAGCTAAGAACTGGACTATCAGATGAAACGTTAAGAGTAATGTTTGGCTTTAGTTCTCGCGCATCAGTGAGTCATGCAATTGCGGCAGTAAGAGTTAACCTGGAACATACGTTTGTACCTAACCACCTAGGTGTGAACGCTCATAATCACGAGGAGTATATAAACAAACATGTTCCAGAGTTTGCACAAACTCTTTTTAATAACGACAATGATAAAGTCGCAATAGTAATCATTGATGGAACTTATATATACATGCCTAAATCCAGCAATTATAGAGTCCTTAGGCAATCATTTTGCTTACATAAAGGAAGGCATTTAGTTAAAGTTATTGTGCTAGTTTCGCCCTCGGGCAGGATTTTAGATATACACGGGCCTTATTTTTCTGATTCGAAAAACAACGATGCCGCTTGTCTAATAGATGAGTTGGAAAACGACAGAGAAAACCTTAAGAACTGGTTACAAGAAGGTGACATTGTTGTTGTTGATAAAGGATACAGGGATTCACTGGAGTATCTAGAAGGAATGGGAGTAATACCCAAGATGCCAGCATACAAGCAACGAGGGCAAAAACAACTTACTGAGGAAGACGCAAACCTTACAAGGCTTGTCACGAAAGTTCGCTGGGTTGTTGAAGCCAGGAATGGACATATTAAAAACATCTTCCGGTTTTTTCGCGACGTTATGCCTGTCATGCATGTAAAAAATATTCGTTCATTCTTTAGAATAGCGTGCGCTTTGATAAACGCTTACATGTGTGAAATCGAAAGTGCGGATGCAACACCAGAACTAGCCGCATGGATGCTAGAACACCTGCATGACAACAATATTGTGAAAGCTAAGGTTGAAGTTGACGCCTTAAACCGAATAAGAAATGATTGGTTAGATCTTAATCAAGAACACCTACCGGGATTCCCAAGATTAACCATAGATGAAATAAAAGACATCACAAAAGGATCATACCAAATACGCTTATCTAGTTCATACACGCAAGACAAAATACAGCGTGACTCAGAATACAGATTTCAAATAATTTTAGAACAGGACGGGCTAGTTAGAGTACGGGTATACTCAAGGCATAAGAACCAGACTAAATACAACGCTTGGATTGCATACAACGAACCCGGTTTGGAAAACGACGACGAAGACCCAACTAAAATCTTTGGGTACTATTGCGACTGTCCAAATGGTGCAAGAACAATAGGCTGCTGTGGACATGTATGCAGCATATTGTGGTATCTTGGCTACGCCAGACATGAAGAAAACGTTAAGTATCCCCAAACTGATTTACTTAATAGCGTTTTGGACTGTGGCAATAGGGAACTACCGGAGGTTCTTGATCCCAATATATTAAATGCTCCACATCAAGATAATGTACCCCAAGAGGAAGGACCATTTGAAATGGAAATATAGACGTACAATATAATATAAAGATACACGAATATGCTAATTATTATGAAGTAATACTATCGCAGAACACCGCGTAAACTAAGCACCCAAAATACCGGGTTGCAAGGGCCAGTACAAGTGAGGCGTCCACGTCGCCTGGCCTGGAAACATTGCATCGACAATGGCTGACATCACTTACTACAGTTGTTTGACTCTAACAGTCGTAAAAGCATAACATGCGTAAAAACCAAACTCGCATAAAAGTATAACCGGCGCACAAGCCTGACACCCGCGAAAACCTACCCGGGCTAAAAGCCTAAACTATCAAAAAGCCTAACAGGCCTAAGCGCCAAACCGGTAAACAGGCGTAATAGTCTAACAAGCGTAACAACCTAACCGGAAGAATAGCTTAACAGGCCAAAAAAACTAACATACCCAACAGCATAACAGGCTAAAAGACAAATAAGGCTAACATGCCTAAAAGCCTAACAAGCCTAACTGGCATAAAAGCCTAACAAGCCTAACAGGCCTAACAGGCCTAAAAACCAAGCAAGCCTAACAAGCCCAAAACCATAACAGGCCTAAAAGCCTAGCAGGCCTAAAAGCCTAACAGGCCTAACATCCTAAAAGCCTAGCAGGCCTAAAAGCCTAACAGGCCTAAAAGCCTAACAGGGGTAAAAGTGTAACAGGCCTAAAAGCCTAACAGGCCTAAACGCCTAACAGGCCTAAAAGCCTAACAGGCCTAAAAGCCTAACAAGCCTAAAAGCCTAACAAGCCTAAAAGCCCAACAGGCCTAAAAGCCCAACAGGCCTAAAAGCCCAACAGGCCTAAAAGCCCAACAGGCCTAAAAGCCCAACAGGCCTAAAAGCCCAACAGGCCTAAAAGCCCAACAGGCCTAAAAGCCCAACAGGCCTAAAAGCCCAACAGGCCTAAAAGCCTAACAAGCCTAAAAGTGTAACAGGCCTAAAAGCCTAACAGGCCTAAAAGCCCAACAGGCCTAAAAGCCTAACAAGCCTAAAAGTGTAACAGGCCTAAAAGCCTAACAGGCCTAAAAGCATGATAGGCATAAAAGCCTGACAGGCATAAAAGCCTGACAAATCTAAAAGCCTCACAGGCCTAAAAGCCTGACAAGCCTAACAGGCATAAAAGCCTAACAGGCCTAAAAGCCTGACAAGCCTAACAGGCATAAAAGCCTAACAGGCCTAAAAGCCTGACAAGCCTAAAAGCCTAACAGGTCTAAAAGCCTGACAAGCCTAAAAGCCTGGCAAGCCTAAAAGCCTGACAAGCCTAAAAGCCTGACAAGCCTAAAAGGCCTAAAAGCCTAACAGGCATAAAAGCCTAACAGGCATAAAAGCCTAACAGGCATAAAAGCCTAACAGGCATAAAAGCCTAACAGGCATAAAAGCCTAACAGGCATAAAAGCCTAACAGGCATAAAAGCCTAACAGGCATAAAAGCCTAACAGGCATAAAAGCCTAACAGGCATAAAAGCCTAACAGGCATAAAAGCCTAACAGGCATAAAAGCCTAACAGGCATAAAAGCCTAACAGGCCTAGAAGCATAACCGGCGTAAAAGGAAATGCTTTTGGTCATTGTCGAGTCATGCTGAGTCATTGTATTGCGGCGTCAAGTGGGCGACGCAGTTTGACTTGGAAGTCAGCTGAAATGGCACCCTACATCTCGAGAGGCTTATGCAACTTGTTATTTGGCTCCATGCTTCGGTGGCCACACGAGACCTAACATTTCACGTGGTTTTAGCCACAATTGAGACCCTTTGTAATAATTGCTCAAGCCCCCTGATGAGACCCCATGTTTACGTGTTTTTAACTGGGTTGAGGCCTGGTGTCTGTTTTTTCGATCATTAAGGACCACACTCTTGTTGCACTTTTCAATGTAGTAGAGGCCTGTTACCTCAACGGGTTTTTCATTGCGATGGAACGTCGGGGCCTCAATGATGTTTTCATTGTGTTGGAGGCCCGAAGCCTCATTGATTTTTTTATTGTGATAGAGTCCCGAGGCCACATTGGGTATTTTACTGTGATGGAGGCCCGGGGCCACAATGGGTATTTTTCTGCGATGGAAGCCCTGGGCCTCAATGGGTGTTTTACCGTGATGGAGACCCGGGGCGTCAATGTGTTTATTATTGCGATGGTACCCCGGGGCTTCAATGGGGTTATATTGTGATAGAGGCCCGGGTCCTCAATGGGTTTTTCATTGTGATGGAGGCCTGGGGCGCCAATGGGTTATTATTGCGAAGGAGGCCTGGAGTTTCAATGGGTTTAATATTGCGATGGTGGGCCGGGCTACAATGGGGTTTTCATTGTGAAAGAGGCCCGGGGCCTCAATGGGTTTTTTACCGTGATGGAGGCCCGGGGCTTCAATGGGTTTATTATTGCGATGGTGGGCGGGGCTTCAAAGGGGTTTTCACTGTGATAGAGGCCCGGTGCCTCAAAGGGGTTTTCATTGTGATGGAGGCCTGTGGCCTCAATGGGTTTTTTAGTACGATGGAGGCCGTGGGCCTTACGGTTTTTGTCGGGATTTCAGAAAGCATTTCTCCTTTGCGGTGTTCTTTTATTCCAAAACCTATTCAGAGAAAAACATTCACTTAAATACTAAAAATGAGGGAATGAGAAAAGTAAAAGGGATTTCCGTTTTTGCTACAATATTTCTTCAACATTTTTAAAAACTCCCTCAAATTGCAAGTACTAAGTGGTCGGTCAAGTGGAAATTCGGTTTTGTGTGTACAAACTCTAACATTTGAGTGAAAATTCTACTTTGAACTTAATTCGGACTTTAAACTACATATATTTGCAATCAGATATGTTGCTAACCTGCTACTACATTCCAGTTATCACAATTGTCATGTTTTGCTGAATTTGGAAAATATTTTCTACAATGTGTAATTTGTGAAATCTTGAGTGCAACATCCCTTTTGACCAACGTTGTAAAGCTTGGGCATGATTTCTGCTCACACGTATGCGAGAACGACAAATTGTTAAGCCCTTATTGACTTATTTAAAGTGACTAAATTTTAATCGCATTTTCTTTTTCTTTTTTAACAGCAGAACCATAGAACGTCATCAAGTAGTATGTTGGTAACGAAATGCATATAATATAAGAGACACAGGAAGAGCTATTTTAATAATGAAATGTACAGTAGGCTTGGTGCTCCAATAAAGGAAGAATTTAGTAGAGGCTGATCCATTAGGACCTTAAAATGCAGGTATGCACTTACATATACAGGATGTATCCAAATTTCAAAGGGAGGAAGGAAAAAGGGTAGACTGAGTCGTTTGGACACCTCTGCATTTACGTATTGAAGTTGCTGACGAAGAGTTTTACTCGATGCATGTCTCAATCTTGACCCTCAACCATCGCATATATCCCAATGATTCTAAACGCGTTCAGTTTTCAATTTGTCTAGTGTGAATGTTGTTCTCATGAATTTTTGACTGAACTGAAGCAATTACCTTTCGTATTTATAGCGAGATTTGTATTTTCAGACGTATTTTAAATAATTTCCTTCCACAAACAGACGTTCAGTGCGATAGGAATTTCAATTGACACTTTACTTCATTTTTCCCGAAGTCATTAGTTCGTAAATATTTGTATCCACTTTTTCTTCTCATCGTGTCTGATCTTTGACCTCACCATTTGTTCTTTCGTTCATCTTTCTTGTCATCCTAATGTGAGTCTAAATTTTATTCCAAAGTGTTTCCAGATAAATGTAACTATTATTTATTAATTGCAGGTAAACTATCCATTACTACGGGATTTGGGAAAATAAAGAAAAACTTATAATTAATTCACAAGTACCAAGGATAGAATCAATTTCAAGACGTCATTCGAACCGTCTTAGAAACCCCAGCTCAGTTCTTTGCCTTCATTCGCGGGTCTTTTGTTACTAGAAATGTTTGAAAAAATCATAAATACTCACCCGTCTTTTGGCATGGCATTTTCCTAGAAGGAGGTATTTAATTGCTGAACAGGTTTAGTTCATAGGAATCGAGATTTCAAAATACTGGTTAAATTTTTAGCGGGGCATTCAAATTTACCTCTTTTTCCAATATTTATTTTCGCCTAGAAGGAGTCTTCTGAGATCTGGCCCTTCGCAGTACAAATTGTTTTGATAAATATTTTGATTAAGTAAGTGATTGAAAATTTGAAAAGCTAAAGTTATTTCGACCCGAATTTTGAAAACCTATACGAAATCATTGCAAATTGTTCGGTTTTTTTCTCGAGAAGGAATCATCTGCTGTTCCAATCAGTACAAGCTGTCAAAGACTGAGTAAAAGTTTGACTTTTAGCAGAAAAACTGTGATTGTATTAAAGGACACCTCACAATCCTTAGGGGAAAATGCCCTCTGGTCGATTTTAACGACAAAATTGCTGCAGGGTGCGCCTTGATGCGTCGATCATTTTCGATAATTCCCCCGAAAAAATCTGACGACGGGATTCCAATACCGAGTAGAATAGTACCTTCATGATTGCTATAGCAATAAATGGCTAACCGCAGGACTTTCGAAATTGTGAACGAGCACAAGAAGTGACAATAAAAGCTGAAACAAATTCATTGTTGAAAGCAAAAACAAAGTGTAATCGTGATTGTAACAATAACTAACAATGTAGATGATTATGAACTATTTGAGTCATAATTAAATAATTTAGAGCCGATTCTTGTAAATGAACTACAAGGAAACGCTGCGTGGATTCCAAATTAAATATTTCGTCATTGTTCCAAATTCTTCAACTTACTGATTCCAGAGCTTCTGCCGGGGACGGGGACGGGACGTCGGGACACTGGACGGACCGGGACGGGACGTCCCCGGGGACAAAATAATTGTCCCCATGTCGTAATCGGGACGGGACGGGGACAAAAAAAATTGTCCCCATTATATCAGGGACGGGACGGGGACAAAACAAATTGTCCCCACTATATTCGGGAAGGGACGGGGACAAAAACAATTGTTCCCATTATATTCGCGACATGCTTTTTGGTCGTGTATATAACGTGACGGGACGAGCAAGCATAGCAGAACAAGGATAACGTTTCAGCTTTAATGTTCATGAGTAAACTATTCTGTGAACACTATTTCACCGAATGTAAGACATTCGATTTTAGGTTGTAGAAAATGAGGCTTGTTGCTCAAAAAATTCAGGAAGAATCTTGAAGCCACGATTCTATAAATGTGTTTTTATGTGTTTGGTATAAATATTGTTTGTACGAAATTTTCCTCATGTTCGGATTTTCGGTATGAGAATGTCGACAACTGTTTTCAGTAATTATCGGGACGGTACAGGAATTTTGTTCACATGCCACGATTTTCAGGACCGCGGGGACAATATTTTTTTTAATTTTGGGGACGGGACGGGGACAACGTTTTTTAAAAATTTTGGGGACGGGACGGGACCGGGGACAAGGTTTTTAAAAATTTTTGGGGACGGGACGGGGACATGGTTTTTGTCCCCGTGTCCCGATTGACGGGACGGGACTGGGGACAAACGTTTTTAAAAAATATCGGGACGGGACGGGACGGGGACGGGACAATAATTTTGTCCCCAATAGAAGCTCTGACTGATTCCATTCCATAGCTCCTCTGAAAGAAAATACTTCGCAAAAATTTCCAACTACACTCGCAGGTCCACTGTGTTTTGAGCTATACCAAAAATGACACTGAAGATCTGTGAGAGCGGATTCTAGAAAGTTGACTGAAAAAATGTTTACATCCAACTTTAAACGATTTCATTGAGTGCTAAACGAATTTACAACTTAATTATTTTAAAATCTTACACAATTTCATTGTACACGATGGTCCTGGAGTTCCCCGAAGGCTTTCACCATCTTTGACTTTTTTCTTTTTTATCAATTTATTAAAAGTTTCCTTCAAAAATTCTCTTTCATCCGCCATTGTTTTGGATCGAATTTCAACAACTGGAAATTCTTCCGCAGATTCCTTCAAACTTTCGCCGTCACTTTCATCAGTTTCAATTGATTTCACCTTTCCCTGTGGTTTTGACTTCTTTGGAACTTCGGCTTCGCTTTCATTTGTGAAATTTTTCGAATTAATTTTGTTGACACAAAATTCAGTCCTTTCCATAATTTCCCTCAAAGTCTTGCTTTCCATTAATCCAAACGGCTCGGAATTTTGAAAAGGCGAGACTCCAATGATCTCTTTCCGCAGAATCTCATTTTCGGTCCTGAGTTGATGAACGGCTTTTGTCAAATCGTCCAATCGGGACTCGATGCGAAGGAGGATGTTCTTCCTGTGAATTCAGAGACGGATTTAAAAACTCGGGTGAATCAAAACTAATATTTAGCAATTCGTTCGAAGATCGGGACGACGTGATAAAAATGTGAATAAATTGCCGAAGGAAATTATCCCCACTGAGAATTTGCCTATTTTGGTTGGAAAGTTTTCAATGTCTCTTGAAAGTTAAATTAATACTTTTTACTTCTTTCACAGTTTAATAGTGGCCAGAATCAAAATCCAACTAAAATAGGTTTTATTTACTTTTATTTTTGAAATGAAAGGCCTTTCAACATTGAAAATTCTTGTTGTACGTGATGGAAATTCAAAATGAAATATTCGTACATTCTATTTTTAACAAAAATGTTGAAGAGATGTAATAGCGATCAGATCAATTGAATAAAGTACAGGGTGTCTAAACATATGTTGAGCTGTCCTCTGTTCCCGGTAAGAAGTCTTATACTTTCCCAAAACTTTAATTTTTGAGTAAACATTCAGAAACGTTTGAAGGACACCGCACAGTCCTTACAAGAAAATGCCCTCTGTTCGATTTTAACAAAAAAAAATACTGCAGGGTGCGCCTTGATGCGTAGATCATTTTTGATAATTGCTCCAATAAAATCTGACAACGGGATTCGGAGATATCCCCGGTCAGAGTTAGCAATAAATGAGGGGGGGGGGCTCAAGGGGTACCAGAAAATTCAAACAATGAAAATTAGCAATATAGCTTCACAAATGGCAACAAGAAAAATTAAATAACGTGCAAAAGAAATTCAGCGAGATATGACCTCAAAATTCCAAGATACTGACCTCAAGAGGTCAAAGAGTGTCGATACCGGTTTCATAATATAAACGGTGACAAAACTGGCCCAGATTGGAATTAGGGCTTTAATTAGACACATATTAAACGTGTGACTGGTTTGATTCCAGTTTGTGACACAATGGCCCGGCTGTGACCCCCGAGGTCAATATCTTGCCCATACCGAATTTGGTACCTTAACGCAATTCGTATTAACCCCAAATAGGCTGGAACTTGCGATTTAGGTTCAGATCAGATACCTGTCAAGTTGAGTTCCAGTCGGTGACACGATTACCTAGCTGTGACCTCCGATCTCAATATCATACGCATACCGGACTTGGTACCTAAACGTATTACGGAGCTAAAATTATTGACCACGAAAAAATACGAAGTGTGCGAAGTTTTAGACGCTGTGAGAAATAAGTCTTTCCAAGAATCGACAAGAGAATTAGTGGAAAATCATGTGTAAAAATGATTTTTTTTTAATTTGAAATTCGCTTTACATTAGATTTATCTTGGCATTAGTGTCAAATAGACCCTAAAAATGGATCATTTTAACGCTACTGCTTCCATTCGTCTACTGTCCGTTTTTATGAGAAGCGTTTATATACTCGTTTTTATAATGGAATGATCACGGTTCTGACCTTGTGGACCCTAAGGCTTCAATGCTATTCAACTTAGATGAAAACCAATTTCAGTACCACAACCTCCTGACCCCGTAGATGTGCAAACCACTTCAAGTTTTCCAATTTAAAAAATTTCGACAAAATTTTGAAAAATTTCAAAAACCGATATTTACGCTTCCAATTTCGTTTACACATTCTCCTGACCTCGTGAATTATCAAACAACTACTTCAAATTTCCCAGTTTTCCAAAATTTCAAGAATTATGGGAAACTTCTCAACAAACTGTATCCTGGAACGATCTGGGTTTTTACCTTACTATTAAGCATAGGTGACAACAAATTTGCCCAACACAAACTCCTGGCCATGTAGATGTGCAAACCACTTCGAATTTTTTCATTTTTCAAAATTTTGAAAAATTTCTAAACATTTTAAAATCGATATTTACGCTTCAAATTTGGTTTACACGCTCCCCGGACCACGTGGATGTGCAAACCTTTTCAAATTTTCCGATTTTCAAAATGTCGAAAAAATTTTTCAAAATTTCAAAATCGATATTTACGAATCAAATTTCGTTTACACATTCTCCTGACCTCGTGAATGATCAAACAACTACTTTGAATTTCCCAGTTTTCCGCTATTTACTCTTCAAATTTGTCTTTCACTTTCCCTTGACGGTCGTCGAAGACATTCCTACAAGGCAGAGCTGGGCACAAACCCTACATGTATGCCCAGACGTAGGCAAAATTGTAGGTTATGCTCAAATTTTTAAATATTTTGTAGGTAATTTTATGGAGGTTACATATTTCGGATTTTCATTCTGCAATTTATGTATGCTGAGAATAATCAGTATGTACATACAAAAACAGTTACTAGGTAATATCGTTACAACGTCGGTATGCATGTTCGAACCTTGAATGTGCTGAATGAAAGCCCTATCTAGATGTGTTTTACTTTTCCTTACTAAGTACAAACAATTTTTATTAATTTGCATTGACGCTAGTAAGTCTTGGTATCAAAAATAACGTGCTATCGTGCAAATTTAAAAGTTTATTCACCATGAGAATCAATGTATAAATTTATTGTGTAAATTAGTGAATTATAAATCACACAACATAAATTGATTTTGAAGAGTAGCACATATAACAACTTGCTAAACCATATTCGAAAAGTTTCAGAAGCAAATTTTAATAAAGCGACTTGAAAATAAAATTTCATTGCCAATTATGCATTGTTAATTTTTAAAGCAAAATCATTGCCAATAACTTGTAGGCTTCAATCTATGCATGCATAATTTCATTTTAGTTTGCAGGTAGGATTTAATTCCGACAAAGATGTATGTCAATTGTAGGTAAGACAATTCTAGCAGGGATATTTAGAAATGATTTTACAGGGAGATTTACAAAAAATCTTCCCCTGGCTCATGTTTATTTACATCAAATGAGGTATAAATATAAAATAACACGTGTAAATCAATACAAGAACAATATTCAGCAAGACTTTTGAGCAAGTAACAATTGTCAGCCTATAGTTAGTTTTGGAAACTTTAACTGTAAGTGTTGAATCAATTTTCCCAAGAAAAAGGGATTTACAATAAGTTATTTTTAATTGTAATTGCAATTTAAAAGGAATTAATAAAAACTTTTCAGCAAAAAATTAAACTTAAATATAGAAAACAATGTGGGAAATGTATCCTAGATTTCATTATAATCAAATGCATTGTTAAACAAAAAATTATAACTAAAAACTAGATTCTCCTAAACGTTTCTACATGGCTCAGCGGACAATTTCATGTTCTGGTCCTTCGAAACGACACCAAATACTTAAGCACACTAAACTGTAATGACGATGCAATTTCACCCTGGCTTACTAGATTTGATTTTCAGCTACATGAGGGAGCCTCAAGTAATTGTGACTTGACTAGATTTTACTTTTTACATGAAGTCATATGCAAGTCAAGTCTAGTCAAGTCATGTGATTTGTGTGTGAGTCTATTCTAATCAAGTTTTATAATATTAACACCATGCGTAGTCAAGTCAAGTCTTTTACATGCATTTTGCTTTCTATTCAAGTTAAGTCTAGACTTTTCTGGTCAAGTCTGACTAGACTAGGGCAGCAGTGCTCTGGCCTCATAAATTACCGAACCGCCACTTCGAATTTCCCAGTTTTCCAAAAATTATGGGAAACTTCTCAACAAACGGAATCCTGGAGCTTTCTTGGTTTTGAACTCGTCGACACATAAGATTCAATACCATTGAGCTAAGCTGGAAACAAAATCCCCAACACAACCTCCTGACCATGTAGATCTGCAATCCATTTTGAATTTTTCGATATTTTGAGAAATTTTGAAAAATACATAATTTACGCTTTAAGTTTCCCTTGTACATTTCCCTGTACATGTAGTTGTGCAAACCACTTCGAATTTTCGAATTTTCAAAAATTCAAAAAATAGAGATATCATACAAACTGGGATTGGGGTTTAAACTTTACTGAAACATTTCAGCATGCGTGTATGCAAACCAGTTCAAATATTTCAGTTTCTGAGAACTTTGAAAAAATTTCGCTCATAAAAAAACAAATTGAGATACCACAACAAGCTGCGAAAATAATTTTCATTTATACTCATACGACTCCCATCGCTTTGCTCATTGAGCTGTCGGTCAACCGATTGCAATTTACGATTTTTTAATTCTGAACAAGTCCAAATATTGCGTGTCACTAAATCCCACTACAATTCTTTTCAAGCTTTACCATTTCTTTTCTCCGAAACATTATTATTCACATGCTGAATCATATACAACGAAATAGGCTTTAACACATCATAGGAAAATGTTACCACATGCTGTACCGAGCGCCGTTATTTTGAGTTTTGTCTGGTAATGACATTTGCTCTAGAGCCGTCACAATCAAATCTTTGTCATGTAATTATGCAAACTATCAATTAATCTTGAACAACTCCTGATAGCTGATCTATAAATTGTAACAAAAGTTCCGTGTATATAAATGTATACTTTGTAAACAGTCACCTCTGGCTATAAGAGAATTCCATCTAAAAGCATTGTTTCTCTCATGGATAAAAATATGTGGGAATATTTCGACGTATTCCCAGAAATGTGTTTGAGATTGTTAGAGCATGTGAAATATTTAAAATTAAATGTATTTTATGGGCAACGTTAGAAAGTCTGCCCAGTGTACTACAGTCAGATCTCGATATAGCGTATGCTCAAGAAATGGCAGATTATTATAAACTATAACGATTCTTAAGTTATATGCATACTCCTTTAGCATTACACATAGGTACGTTACTTGGGACTGCCGAAACCCAAATTTTTTTGTATAATATCCGTTATACACAGTGTTGGCAAGTGGCAAGAAATGGCCTGGTCGTTATTGGTTAAAATTCGGTTCTAACCGGCCTGGAGCTGTTGCATAGGTCGGTATAAAATGGCCATAATTAATACTATCCAAATAAATCCACTGTCCAATCAAAACCGGTTGTTACCATTTCTTGCCACTGGCTTGGCCTTTATTGATAAAATCCGGTTTTTTTCCAACCCTGATTATACAGCTAACAGTACAGGTAAACCTGCAGTGGATGATAAGTCAGAGCAATTTTACCCAGCAATTAAATGTGTGCACTCACTCTCTCACGGAAGCATGCTCAGGTGTCTGTGAATGTGAACGACGGGGGTCGCACCCATTTTTTACTATGTTGAACCCGTTCCCACTCCCAACGTTCCGGTTCAAATCCTTCTGTTCCTCAACCAGATTCCAAAATGTCGGGCTCCAAAAATTTCCAGTAACATATGTGTGCATATATCTTCCAAAAAAGGGCCAGATGGTTGCAAAATGCCCTGGAAGATCCTTTCTGAATTTCGCTGCTAAAATAATATATGTCCCTGCAGGGAAGTCCTCAACGATTTCAAAATTCCCGGCTGAAGAAAAGGTCAGCGATTTTCAAAATCCTTGTTGCCAAAAATAATTTCCCTGCAAGACGTCAAATCCCTGCCAATTAGAACAATCAATCTAAAAATCCCTGTTTGCATAACAAATTTTTAACAAAATATCTTTCCCCTTTGAGATTTTCCCAGCCAGAAATATTTTTCCGTCCCGTCTTCCGCCAAAAATCAAAGAGCAATCCACCATGCAAGTTCCAATATCATTATTATTTATTTAAGTAGAAATTATAGGAATAAGCTCCTCGTCTTCATCATAGTTTACAAAATTTGAAATGTCAGTGGCAGACGCTTGCGCCCTTTACTTTGAATTATCATTATTTCGAAGAACATCGCAGTTTGTAATTTCTTCTCAGCCATATGACCAACAATAGAAATACAACAGAATTTTGCATTTGAAATTAACTGTCATATATCCTAACATCAGATACTTCTAAAAATACGACTGGTAAATATTCTTTCTGAAAACCCATTTTAAGAAAAATGTGGCTAGTACGCAAAACTCGTATGTAACACAGGAAAGATTGCGAAGAATAAATTGATTAATTGTCAACCTGTAGTACATTTTACATAAATTTCTTAAAGCAATAATAATCTACAACGTGAATTATATTCACATGTCCTACAATTTCAGCTAAGCTTGAGAATAAACTGGCTGCAATTCTAAATCAGGTTTTAATACACATCATTATTGCCTAGAAATATTTATTACGCACATGCTATATCTACATATATATTAAGAAAGCAACATGTCTGTATTTATGGCTCAATCCACTTTTATGGTCCAACTTTATTGTCTTTCAAACCTGACTGAGCTTTATTTCCAAAAATATCTCCTTACGTTTCACAATAACATCTGGTTAACACAGTTGGCACACTCCTGTGCGAAATTCCGTACATCAACAAAATGTTACCTTGAGTTCAGAGGTTTATTTTTTATGGTCTAACTTTATTGTCCTTCAACACTGAGCTTTAATAATTAAACACAGCTTAAGTTTTAATGCTTCCTTACGTTTCAAGCAAAGAACAGTTAAACTCATTCCCGAGTGAAATTTCATATAGCAATACCCTACTTTATGATAGCTATAAACTCTATTAATTATCTAATCTCGCGAACTGAAATCTACATCGGATTTTAAATTCCAAGATTTTCAGAACAACGAATCAGGACTGTAGCCAACCAGTAATGCTCAGCCTTGGAAGGCTAGCCTTCCAAGAAGGCTTCCTTCAAGGTGGAAAGGTAACTTTCTTAACGTTGCAGAAGGAATTGGAGGATGCGGATACTTTTTTCTGAAGGCTGAAGGAAGCCTTCACAAAAACTAGCAATGAAGGGCTGTGAAGGAAGGCTTCCTAAATATTAGCCCTCTAAGGCCATGCAGGCTTCCAGATACACGAAATATCTATAACGTGAAAGCATAGAAAATAAAACGATGTTTTGACCTAGCAAGAAAATACAGCCAATTCGTGAACTCAAAACTGAGAATGTGTGCCCGCTCTCTTCACTTCACTCAATCCTGCTGTTGCAAAATGTTTTAAGCAGGTTCTAGTTGTAAAATTGAGGGAACGCTATTTTTAGAAGAAGGCTGAAGGCAAAATCGAGTGTATACACTTTGGAAGGAAGGGTTAAGGAAGGCAGATGTTTTAGAGAGCATTATTCTAGGATATGTTGAAGGGGAAATTCTGACGTAATGATTCCCTTCGAATGATTGAAGGAAGGCTATTTTCTTTGCGCATCTCCGAGCCGAACCTTATTTCACTCCTATTGGACCCATTTTGTCGCTCAAATATGTGCCATTTGCCATATTGCCTATTTATTTCAAACATTCCAATACATATATTCAACGAGAAACACTTTTATTCCAATTCGCTAGACCAAGACTCAATATTTATTCTTTTCATCATTTTTATCCAGACGGGTACTAATAGGGGACTTTTCGAAATTAAATTGCACGCGCGCATTATATCTGCGCATTAGGGATTGGCCCTGAGTATTACATGCCACACATTCACTCAGGATAAAAAGAGACTTCACAAAACATTTAATGTTTCTGTAAAACAAAACTATGTAAACGAAATTGCAGGAGTGCTTGCAGTAATAATTGTTAAAAGTATGTATTCCTTTCTGTGCGATAAACACGATTCCCGTAATCTAGTTAAATTTAAATGTTAGAGAGGTTAATAAAATGTTATAGTGCAACACGAAATACATTAATTGTTTAACTACATTATATATTATTACACTGCTGCCCGCCAGGCTACCTAGTCAAGTCTAGTCTACTCTTTAATGTTTACAGCCGCAACTAGTCAAGTCTTACCAAGTCAGCTATATATTTAAGTAGCAATAGTCAAGTTTAGTCCTAGTCTTGATTCTACAGCTGGTTCCCTATTCAAGTCTAGTCAATTCCCCTAGTCATATTAAATATTTTTGCAAAAATCCCTGCCTCTTGATTAGCAACATAGATTTTAGCGAATACATCTAAATAAAACTAGGTCATGTTCATTTACATAAAACGACGTACAATTCGAAACAACTCGTGTATTTTACAACATCAATATAAGAATAATATTTAGTAAGATTTTTGCGCAATCATCAATTGTAAGTTTATAAAGTAGTGGTTAAACTTACCTATCTGGTATATAGAGTTTTAGCATGGGGATATTATCGGGTATATGAAATTTCCCCTAGGGGAAATACCCGGAATTTGTAGTATGTTGTATGATGGTATAAATTTATTGTACCAGGCAGTTACTGAACTACAAAATGACATCGCTAAAGGGCAAGTTAGAAAGATTGGTTCTTTGGTTTGTGGCGGGGGTTTTAGCGAAAGGAAGAAGTATCAGGTGCGTAGTTGATATTAATTGACAATAAACTGGAGTTGACAATGAAAAAACACGTAAATTGTATCGAGTGTGTTTCGGATGTACCAGTAACATTGGTGGCATTAATTTTTCTGAAACTGGTGCTGGCAGCAAGGAATCAAATGTTTTGATTCCACCGGAAACAAACTACTAATTGAAGAAAAATTTGTTCTGACTATGAGCAATTCCGTAAGCCACAACGAGTGTTTTAAAGAAGCCAGGAATTTAAATAGTATTAATACCAGCTGACATGATCTTTGGATTTAGTAAACAGTCACTACCCTAGTAGAAGCTATTGGTAACATTTACGTCCGGTGATGGTCAGGAACGTCAAATGCCGTCAAAGAGACCATTGCTTTCAGCAATCGAAAAATCTTTACGTAAACCCGACGTTTCAATGACTACTTATCATGCACGTAAAATATTGATGGTAAATCAGGCTGAATAAGAACGTCAAAATTTTACTATAATACATATCGCTCCTAAGTAGGTAACATGAACGTCTCGTCAACGTTCTTACCGTTCCAATATTTCAGACGTTATAAGGCATATGCGCATGTCTGTGTGCAAGTTTGAATCCCCATGCAGTTAACCCAAAACCATGAAAGTCAGCCCATCTTGAGTTTTCCAAATCTCACGGCTATTCCTCTGTTGTTCAGCTCGGTAAGTTAATTTTTAAATAAACATAATTATTTACATTATAACATTAAAGTATAACATTTGTAATATAACCTTATATTTACTGTTGATGCAAAATTATTGGGTAAATTTTACACATTAAGTTTTAGATATCATTGTCATTAGCAAACCCAGTGAATCAGTTTCAACTAGTCACCAACAGTTTCAAGTAGTGTTAAAAATTCTATACCTCTCTATTCAATGACAAATTATTACTGAGAATTAATTAATTTGTGCTTATTAATACATTGAATTTAGAAATTAATAATAATTAGTGTTGCTTGTTGATGACGTTCTAGATTTTATGACGAGGTTAAAGCAATTTGATAATTTCTTTTTAGATGTCCCAGACGAATGCCCTCACCTTCCACTGGAGTCAATTAATGACCTCCACATATTGAAGCCATTTCTTGAAATGGGGAACAACGTAAAGATTCTAGTGGGTTTCAGAGTTTTTGCTGTTTATAACTGTTTGTAGCTATTATAATAAATAATTTGTTAAGTTAAATACGATTCCGGCTAAGTATTACTTATTTATGTATGCCAATAGGTACCTTTCAATGCAAAAACACGAGAAAGTGGAGCCCAGGAATCTACTCAACGCATCCTGAAAAACATTTTTGGAAATTACGTTGCTAGTCAACTTAACTGGAAAGGCGCCATTAGGAAAAAATTGACTCCCAAAACTGGGATTCAAAAATTTCCAAGAGTGGTGAAACTAAAGGTAAATTATTCCTTTGATTTAATTAAGTTCGTACTATATATCTATTTGTATGATATACTTATAACACAATACCACATCAAATTATCTAATACCACACATTTCGCAAATTTATTATAGGTAGCGTTCAATTGATCGGGCCAAGAGCAACATAGAAATCTATTGAAGTGTGTCAAATATTTGCTGAAGCACTGTGCGCAGTGTGTTCTCATGTCGAGTTACGATCTCTATTTCAGACCAGCAATACTAATTTGCTGTATTTACGGTATTGACAATATTTTTTATATATTTTTGTAAAACACAAGATGTTTGAAAATAAAACCAATTGCTGATTTGATTTAAATTTTTTAGTTTTTTTGCATACAAATTAGTTACTGTAGAGGCATCGGTTGTTTAAAAGTGCATGATTTACGTAAATGAAACCGTTTAAAGTTACGTCGCGTGCACGTCGCGCGATGAACGTTCGCTGAACGTAATTAAGTAAGGTCCTATTTACGTTAAAAAAGCGGACATTTGTTATTCACATGCACGTCAAATGTGTACGTCCTTGCGACCAAATGACGTCCCGATTTGACATTGCATTTACGTTCCTGTTACCATTATTTCTACTAGGGTAAATGTTGAGAGTGAATCATAATTTGTGGAATTGATGTGGTTGAACTTAACACGCGAATATGTAAGCCAGGTGGTATCGGATTCCTCTTTGACAGAACAAGTTTTTTTCCAAATAATACCAACTGTGTTCTCGGTGGGTGAAAATACACTTGGTGGAACTTAAGCCATTTCTCATTGTTAGCATCTGCTTTCCTTTAATTATTAACAACTATGTTCACGGTGGGGTTAAAATATAATTGGTGGAACTTCCGTGAATTGGTAAAGATTAATACCAAAAATATGCCTGGTGGAGTGTTCCAAGCTTGTTTTGTATTTAGAATCTCGAAGGATTAGAGGGGCATCTTTGGGGAATCGCTGATTATATATGTGGTAGTTATACAATTTCCTACATTAGAACGCCAACTGTATTCCAGGTTTAACAAGTGCCTCGTACAATGTTATGTACCAGTTATTTTTCCAGGTATAAGGAAATGAAATTTGTGCAGTGTGAACTACCATAATAAAAATATGTATGTTTTGTTTACATTTTCTCAGCCCTTACCCTGTCCTAATTCCTAACCTACTTAAAACTAAAAATAGAAATGTAAAAAAAATAGAAAAACAGCTTACCGTATGTACCTTCGGTGGAAATCCTGGACCTCACCAAAAGTATAAAAAGGCGAGGGATTTCCACAGAAAGGACATTCTGCAATCCATTGCCTTAGCGGTTGGTCCCGAGGTCTTTACCTCTGGCTCTTGCTCCTAGAGAAGTCTCCCGGTTATACCGACCGAAAGGACCGCTCCACTTAGGTAATTTATACCTCTTCCCGTTCCTTAACAACCAAACCTGAACCCATACCTAACCACCAATCTCTGCCTACCCAGACCATTGCAGCGCCAGGTTTAAAATCTTGGCAGCTTGATTATTGGCATTGAATATTATTGCATTTGTGATTTTTTTGTCAAAATTAAAATTAACATTTTTTAAATATGTTTTTGAAATTTGTTTGCTTTTGGAATAATTTCGATTAGGACCTTCCCGTGCTACAAAAGTGATTTTTTGGATCCTTTAAAGTAAGTTTGTATTATTTTCCGGATTTTTTATTTTTGCTTAGTAAAACGCCGGGTCTGGCAGGTGTGGGCATCTACCCTATCCTATTTTTTTTTGCCTACGCTACCCTTAAATACTGCACGTGCATTTGCCCTGGGAATTATTATAAAAGAGTGGGTTTTCCGAGCATTAGCTCTGGATTAAAATTTCTACAATTAAAATGAGTATTTTCCGGGCATTGCACGTATTCCGCGCGGAGCGCTGGATTATTTCCTAAGTCCCAGACCTGTTACTATGCCAGTTGAAATTTTGCTCTACCTACTCCTAATAACTTTGAGAACTCTTTTGGTGTAATTTTAATTACAACCCATTTGCTCTACCACTCCAATTAAATAATTAAATAAATTTCAGTTTATTTCCGATTAAATAAATTAATTAACTTCAAGTTTATTTTGATCAATTAAATTAAATTAAACGTAATATTTTGAATAACCCTTTGAATTAAACTTATGCACCCTCACAAGAAATGTATCGTAGCTTAAAACTTAAAACTAGATTTTCACAGACATTTCTACGTGGCTTGACGGAATATTTCATGTTTTAATCCGTAGAAACGAAAACCATATATTACTTAAGCATAATACTTAAACTGTACTGGAATCTGGTTTTCTTGCTATGATTTTCAGCTACATGAGGGATTACGACTTGACTAGCTTGTCCATGCAGTCATGTCAGTCAAATCTAGTCAAGTCCTATGTTTTCGCAAGTTGCCCTAGTCTATTCTAGTTAAGTACCATAATAGTTACACCATTCGCAGTCAAGTCAAGTCTACAGTATTATTTTACGTCCAATTTGCTTCCTTTTCTAGTCAAGTCTAGACTAGTGTAAAAAATTCAAAAAAATGTTTATGGATAAAATGTTTGTATTTGCAGACATGGAATATATCTTAGTAATTATCTTAAAAAAGAAACTCCTGGAAACCGAAGGTCAGAAAAGATCAAAACCGAAATACAAAGTTAACTTTTTCTTAAAAAATTCGTGTAACTTCGGAAAAATTAAAGTTAGGCTTCCGTGGTACTATATGAACAAATTACCAAACGGTAAGACAGTACATGTATTGGTAAGGATCAGAACATCAAATCCTGCCTAAATATTGGCACTAGATCTCCTATATTCTAAAATTAAGGGGTCTTTCTTAGAGGAACGGGAATACAAATTCCCAAAAGCACTGCCAGCTGGAGGTAAATCCTTAGTTATGGTAAACGTTTAGAAGACATTCGTCTGGGTCGAAGATTTTAATTGCTAGTGAAGGATCTTCGATTTATACGAAAATAATTATTCCAAAGTCCTTTGGTCAAGCCCAGAGGAACGTAAGTGTGGTCGGCGCTGATGTTAGCCAGGGTGTTTGTTTCCACAACAATGGCCCCTCTAAAGGTAAACATTACTGAATACTATCTTTTTATTGGCGTTTTAAAACCATATGTGGAGGCTTACGTCCCTGACATTTGTTTTGAGGCGACGTTGGAGGTATCTAGCCATGAAGATCTGATATTTCCTATACTACCCGGTTCGCAGTGGATTATCTACCGGAATTGTAAGAGGTTATCGGGATAATTTAAATTCTTAAACCACCTAACCTGCCTACGTCACCTAAAGCTGGATTCCTTAAATTTTATGCGTTTTGGTTACAGCAGCACAAAATGATTATGTCATAGGGGTTCGGAAAAACTTGAACTTGAGTGTCAAAAAGCGGTCCCAAAAACATACCCGCACATCGTTTTTCCGAAAAAGGAATTTCCGTTTTCATAAAACACTGGTTAACATAAACAAATATGAAAATACTTGTTTTCCAGTGTTACCTCTTCGAAATATAAGTTCAAACACGTTCAATTTTATGGTAAACACCCTCAGTATATATATAAATAATCAAGTGCGCTTATATTAAGAGTAGCGTTTAAGTATACGGGCAGGTAGTACTCGTTAATAATAAGTTGTGCTTGGCACGCCAACTTGTGGGCGTTGTGTGACTTTATTGAAATGTGAACGCGCTTAACTTTAAATAAACGGGCAGAAAGTAATCTTTAATAGCAAGGATATGAACAAAAGTATACAACAAAATCTATGTAGTGAATCCAATTCATGAATATCAATATTCTTGACTACGTCAAGCAACCAGGTTTGCATGGAGTCTTAAAAGGTAATAAGTACATTCATTATATTTCTTCCAAAAAACTCAATGAAATTGGGTGTTGACGTTCTTTCAAAAAAATGAAAGTCACCGATTTTGATTCCCAATATCGGGATAGCTGTCACTTCACTTCTTGCTAAGGCAAGACCATATTGTAAAGGAAGTCTGGTGATCGACATAAGAATTTCTTTCTTGAGTTCGACTTCCTTCGTTGGGATCCAAAATGCTTTGTCAAATATAATAGCAAAGCCAGTTATTAACACAAATGCGAGTGAAAGGATGATTACTGCCAGAGCGGGAATTTCCAGGAATGTCCTGAAGCCAGCGTAGGTAAAACATATTGGTATAAAAAAATATTTGAACTTGAAAACAAATATTGTAAAATTAAAGCCATGATTGAAGAGGCGAGTGAGGGCGTGAGTGTGTCTGCAGCTTTGTGTTGTAGATTGAATCTTTTGAAGTGTCATGGTATTATTTTGTCTAAATGCGCGGAACGTTATTAAAATTTAGATTTTTTACAACAGCGATCATAATTATTAAATTTATCTTAAAGCAGGGCTTTAACAAAGAGTTATTACACGTATTATAAGCCATTATTACCTGAATGAAAGTAACTGTGTATCCAGTCGCAAGAATATTATTTGAAATGTGGAGAGATACATAAAACTAACGAAATACCAAGGAAATATGTAAATCAACGCCAGTACAAATTCCAGCATCATTATTCGCAATGACCTCCGTGCTGGGCAACCACCACATTTTCTCATTATTGTATGAAGTGAAAACGAGCTGCTGAAAACGAAAGCATTGACAGTACGGACAGAGCGAAAGCCCCATAGACGTAAAGAAATGGCGCCACAATCGCCAAACATTCTTGAGGAGAATACATGCTCCATCGAAATGCGGTTGTTTTCCCATTTTCTGTAAGAATATTCACCAAAATAAAGCACTGTAATATACACACTAGTCGATGGACAGCAACATGAATGAAATGAACGATTAAATTTATCACCTTTTTGTAAAAGCTGAAACAGTTCATTGAAAATCGTACAAACGCTGTTCCGTCTGCAGAGGAAAACGAAAATGGAGTAGAAACCACAAGACAAACACATAATGAAAAGACTGGAGTGAATGCAGACGTTCACTACGTTTACGATATTTCTCTCCGTCATAGCAAGTGTGAAATCCATCAGCCACCACCCCAGTGCCAAAGTATAGGATATGTGGACTACAATGTAAGCTTTGTATGCAACTTTCGCAAAGAATCCTGACTTTGAAATTATTCGTTTGCAAGATTTCTCGCTTTTGTTGGGTATGTCAAAGGGGAGAATACCGACATATGATAAAAATTTTAACATCTGGAAATTCCATTGGAGTTCATACAAGGACAGCATTGTTGAATGCCTTTCTTCTGCTGAATGTAAAATTTCTGGCCTAAAGCAGTTGCTGTTTCCCCGAACGAGTTGTATAACGGACGCACGTATAGGAACTTTTGAGCTTGCGGTTTTATAGCACTACGTTAATGTTTTATCATGAAACGTAATATCGTCAAGTGCTAAATTGTATAAAATTGGGGGTAAAGAATTCATCATTCACTTTTTGTGCAGTATCTGAAACACAGTGATTTAGTAAAAGCTTGGCTGAAAATAATATTGTGGTAGAAACTTTGAGAAGATTTCACAGTAGTTAAATTTAGAAGAATTTAACAGGTATTATGCATTGGAATAATACAAAACAGCTTTGTTGTTTTTGAACTGGTTATTGCTAATATTCGAGTAAGTGGGTGCGACAACGATCACGAACTGTAGTACTGCTAGGAGCAACGTAAATAGATAATCTTTTGACCGTAATCCCACCGATATTTTAAAGGCCTATTTGAAAAAGCAATTGTGACATAAGTGGATGTTTAAACGATATAATTCCAATAACTAATAGCTCCTATTTACTCCCTATCAGAAGTAAATAATATTGACCTCCATTTTAATTACATACATACTAATAAATGAAACGATGGTGAAATAAATGCATGCTTACATCGTATTAATTCCCAGTAATTAGAGCAAACCCGGGATGGATTATATTGAAGTAATTAACTTTAAATTGGAACGTCGAACTTAAAATTTTGCTGCACCCCACGTAAGGTTTAAATAATGTTTCCACTTCGGCACCGGATGTCCACGGTTTTATAAAAATTTATCTGGTAGCAAATTATTAGAACAACCCAGTTTGTGTTCTTGTTTTGGAATGTTCAAGATGAATTACAAATGTCTTAAAGATCACAAATAGCCCGTGTTTTGATAGTGTACAGTACTTTCTATACTGGAGCGTCCAATCTTGAATTGAGAAACTTATTTCTGCAAACAAAGTTACGCATACCGGAAATCAGTTGCAATTTGTCGATGAAAAGGCTAAATTATCCAAGTGCTGTACAAAAGCTAGCGCATGCAGATCATTTTGCATCCCTTGTAACAAATTGTTAAGCCTTCATTTCCAGCTTACCAAATTTAGTAGCATTTCATTTAAATATCCCCAAGTTTGCATAATTACTAGATTTAAGGGGAACTACAAAGTTACAAACACTGAATTCCTTGTTTAATAAATGCTTCAGTGAATATTTCGGAATTTCTATTATTGATTTCAGGTGAACTTGTCAAGTTAGTGAATTATTTTTTCAGGAAAGTTTATGGCTTTTGTTGTAAGTTTGATAAGCACGTCAATCAATAATAGAATCAGTTTCCAAAATAAGCTGTAACCCATACGATACTGATCAAAAGCCCCGAACACTGCAGATATCGTAGATATTCTGCCCTTGAGCCAAAGATCAAACAATGGGGAAATTTGTCGAGGCGTCCATGTGTTTGAACTTCCGGCTAAAATTTAACCCCATACTGTTTGCAATAAAATTTCTTTAAAATGAGCTCCTCACTAAACACACGTAGCCCCAAGAGATACAAAGCGTCACAATTACAGTCACAGATATAAGGAAGAAATTAACAATAGAAAGTTTATCTGTGATCGGCTTCACGTGCTAAGTCACTAAGTGGCGACTCGACATTATTTGATGTAACAAGGCGGTCACTATACGTTATCTTATAAATACCCAAACGGGTTTATAAATATGCGATTGAGCGTTGACCTGTATTAGTCAGTAAAACGTTTATGCACACCATCGGGAATTAAAACATTTGTGAATAAACGCATTTACGAACGCATATCCTTTCGCACTGTTGGGTTAATTTTGACCTAACGATTATTAAATTTCAGAGCAGTTCATGACAGCAGGCCTCAGATGATTCTTTCTAGGCAAAAACATAATGTCAGCAAATAAATAACACATAAAATTTACGAATGTGTCAGGAGAGATCGTACATAGTGTACTGTAGCATTTCGCTACTTTGGGTATCTTAGATTAGCAAGGCCTGTGCTCCCGTAAAGCAGCAGGACCATGCTAATTCATTTGGTGTATCCCGTTTACGCGTTTATTTGGTATTTACCTTATTTTAAATAATGGTGATTTGTGTTTATAGGATTGATGCTGTTATGTATTACCTTGCATATTACGAGTTATGAGAACCTTGTCGCTCTAATATAAATATGATGCCTTAATTTTAAGTTTCTGTATATATGTATTTCTACATGTTTATATGTAGTTAAAGGTACGGGAGCTAACATTTTCAATATTGGCTACCTGGAAATCTGGGTCAAGTCCAGAGTATATAAATCTCTGGACAAGACCTGGAAAACTCACTCACTTTCTGGGAGTCATTACCTTAAGACCCTTTTTTTGTTTTCACTCTGCTACTTGTATCAGTCAGGGTGTCCCATTCCTTGACTAATAACTTTTGTCCAGGGTTGTACATATTTATTTCTTAAAATAAAATTATTACTTTGTTTTATTATAAATTTCAGATTGTTGTCACTCTGCATTATTACGCATTGGTGTACTACGGCTCTTTTGAGTAGTATTAAGTTAGTCGGGTGTAGTTCACTCGAATTTTGAAGTAATTATTTATTTTTATTTATACTTTATTTTGTAGCCAGAGTTGGCTAGTTTTGGACTTTATAGGTCCTTTACTAATTGTGAGTATGGTCTCACAATGTACCAGTAATTGAGATTTATTTTTGTATTTCACATGTATGTACATATATCAATCCGACAAATGTTTCGAAACTTCCCGGTTAAAATTAATGCAACGATCTGAATCGGGGTTATTAAGGCCGTTCGAACCAGGTATTGCGCTTGGTTCGAAGGTAAGGAGTTCCGAAAATTTGTAACATTAGAGTGTAAAGTATTATTACATAAAATTGTTTCCAATCCGAAATTACTTGTAAAAATTCTGTACCATTACTCATAATGCCACTGTTCTAGTTCACTTAAATTTTTCAATCCACTACAATTATTATAATACATGTTATATGCAAAACAGCGTATTCACATAGTGCCGCCGACTGACCCGATGGCAGCAACAACCCCGGTCAGCAACAGGTCACGTTGAGTAAGACAAAGAACAAAGGTCAACCGTAGGGATAATTAGATTTCAATTTCCTCTCACTATGTATGTACAACGAATGAATGTAGAATCAACTAGGTGTTTTGTGATATTAATTGTTTCATTTAATTATCTAACTTCAAGAAAACCCTCACAATCAGTATTTAGACATTTACACTTCAGTCAATTTTCTAGGTAAATATTTCATTTGATAGGATAATTATAGTTAAATTGAATTCATTAAAATAAATACTTTGATAAATTCTAAGTAAGGTTTACTTTCAAAAACAACAGAAGTCAAATAAGAAATAACCAATAAACTAATAAAGAAAAGTAATTAGGAAAGTGCGGAGAGATTTACAAGTCAACCTTGTCTGTCCGGCTTTAGGACGATAATTAAATTCTACTAAATTAAGTTAATTACAAAGTGGACTCAAAGTGATTATCATATTCTAGAACGTTACTTCTCTCCAAATCCTCAAGCGTTCCCGGTAATTCCATAGCCAGAGGCTTTATACAATTTATTTACAGCTGCACATTCTTCCTTGTCCGTTGGTACTTCTTTCTCACTGGCTCGCTCTCTTAACTCTGTCGTTTCCTGAACATCTGAGTTGGAAATTTCAGCCATGTTACCGTAATCATTGCTTACGCCATCTGTAACGGAATTCTTTGTTCTGGGACGGCATATAATACCTTTTAATTAGCTATCATCTTTTATATGGAAAATTCAGGTGACGTGCTAACATGTGTCTGTCACTGGCCATTAATTGGAGTATATTTACTTTTCGAGGAATATTTTGTGTGGTTTGGAATGTCGATTTTGCAAAAGTGGCATCATTCGTTCATTATTGAACGTTACCTACTGGGCACATGTTTGAATGATTAAGTGCGTAGTTTTTACGAAGTCGCTTTTTTACTGAATTAAATAAGTTTTAAACTTCAATTTTTAAAACATTTCGTTTGCAACAAACTTGAAGCTTAGGTGTGCATTTATGACCCCCCTGAAATACATCAACTGAAGGATAAATACAGATATTTTGATCGTTTTTTCAATATAAAATCCATTGCCACAATTTTGCAACACTCGCTGAATTTTTTTAACAAAATCAATGCATTTATTTTATATTAGAACCAAATGTGAAATTCATTAATTGAACAAAGAATGCACTCGAATTCCTAAACAATTGTAAAACAACCGCAAAATATTTCTTTTAGTCATTGGTCAAAGTTTCAACTTTAAAATGCAATTAATCGAATCAGCAGATAAGTGTGTAACTGTTTGTTGCCAATACTCCAAGCTCATTTGCCGATCATGTAGGGATACTTGTTGTTACTTGATTTAAAAAAAATATTTTAATAGCTTTAATAAGTAGAGTATTTATGGTAATCAGAACGACAAAATTACTAAACAAAAAAGTACTCGTATCATAATCAGTTAATAAAATTCGTGCATATTTTTTGTGTTTACGTATTCTTGATAACGTACGCGAAAATTTATACTTTTCTTGTTTGCCTCTCCCAGTCACTCCAAACTGTATGGGATTCCTATAGGATGCAAGTTCTGTGAGAACATGTACCAGAAATCCCACAAGCCATATAGGATCTTATAGAAATCATTCAGCTCGTCAGAAACCGGCACGCAATTCTTATAAGAGAGTATACCATAGAAAATTGTTGGAAAAATCCTATAAGTTGAGCAGCACAAATATTTCTACGCTATAAGTTAGAGTACTATAGGACATTTTCAGAACAATCCTGTGGTTTCGGGTACCATAGGACATTTTTAGACAAATCCTGTATTTGCTTTGACATGGATTCTGCGCTCCTCATCGTTTCTACAAGACATATTATAACCGCCAAATTCGCCATACTTAATCAACAGCAGTTGTCATTCACATGTTCTTTGGTTGTGATGAACGCCAAATCGACTTACCTGTTCTTTATATTATTTTAATTTTAACTTACAGTTAGTAATAGTAAGACAAGCTGAAAATATAATCAGTGTGTGATTGTTATTGTTCTTTTTTTCAATTCCTACGTGAAATTATTTACTTGTGGCTGCAATTTTATTTGGTAGTGTTGCATGTTATTTCCACATAGAACTGCAGTGTATATGAGGTATTACTATTGACAATTTGAGGAGATGTATATGTATGAAAACGTTAATGGCAGTTAGCTTAATTGTTTAGACAATTGTAAATACTTATTTACCTACAATATTTTCAATTGTCTAAAAATTAAGCTAACTGTAGTAAAGATGGTTATGTAGTTTTAATTTTGGAGGACAATGGAGTAGAAGTAGATGTATAAGATAATAATTCGTGCCCCTCATGGGTACAGGTACTACCCGGGTATTTGGGTACGGGTACAGGTAGAGGTAAATACTGGATAATATTTTTTGTACCCGAACAGAATGGGTAAAATCTGGGTACAAGCCAATTTTACCTAAATATTTGGCACATTTACGGGTAAAGGTACAGGTACAAAGAAAACATGAAACGGTTTTTACCTGACAGAATCAGGTACAGCTCCAAAAGCACCTGTACCCGTTCAGAAAATACCTAATTCATACAAGGTACTTTTTTATTATCTGCTTGCGTCCCCTATTGCATAAAACTGAATTAAAGTGGTTCTTTCCATGACATTCTTGTGCCACTCCATTCAACAGTCTTTTACAGCATGCTCGTTTCCGTGTCATGAAATGAGATTCCTTATAAACGTGTTGTAGCATTCCACCGACTGAGAATTCCATAGGAGATACCATTAGAAAATGCTTCTGTCTAAATGCATGGATGAAGATCAAATGTGCAGAGTTCGGAAGTACTAAAATGACCGCGATTGCAAGACTGATGGCTGGAAGCTCAAGTAGTAATCAGTAGTAGTCAGACGTATTCAATTTTTTGAAAAACATGAAGTAATAGATTGTAGGGGAATAAATTGGAGCACATCATTATAATAATGTTTTTGACTGAATTCGCATCATCATAAAAAGTACCTGGGTAGGTAAAACAAAGTATCTGGGTAAAGGCAAAAATTCGGGTACTTTTTGGGTACAGGTAATTTTCAGGAACAGGTAAAAGTTAAAAAAAGGTTTGGGTACAGGTACCTTCATTCAAGTATTAGGTACTTCAAAGAAGGTACAGGTAAATGTACAACATTTTGAAGTACCCATATTTGGGTACAGGTACAGGAACAGGTACCACGTTTTAGTACCCATGAGATGCACTAATAATAATAAATTTTCAACTATCTGACAATCCCATGCGAGGTTGGGACTAGTAACTATGGGATAATATAGGATCCTGTAGTAAAATCGTTTGAGATGTCGTCCGCAAATCTGATACTTTTATCCTATAGATTTTACTTGTAGGATCCTACACATTTCGAGTGACTGGGCTGAACTCTCAAGTTGAATAATAAATACCATTGTTGAGATTAAAGTCAGGAGAAACTGCAAACGAAAAAAGTCGTTTCAAACATTTTAAACTGAAAATAAAAAACGTAACCTAGAAATTTCAGTAGGAATTACCCCCGGGTATAACTTGGTGTTCAGAGGGAACCGTTTCGTAAAAGCGGGTAGAAAATGCTGGAAAAGCATTTACACCATTATGCTATTGGTGAAGCATTCAAACAACTCTGTCATCTCAACTTCTGAACTGTCTTTTCCTGAACATCTGAGTTGGAAATGTCGGTCATGTTACCATGATCATTGCTTACGCAATCTGTAACGGAATTCTTTGTGTTCTGTGACGACACAAAATTCCTTTTAATTAGCTGTCATCTTTTATACGAAAAATTTAGGTTACGTGCTAACATGTGTCTGTCACGGGTTTACGGCCATTAATTGGAGTATGAATAATTATTTTTCGGGGAATATTTTAAGTGTGGTTTCGAATTGTAATTTTGGAACAGTGGCATGTTTCGTTCATTATTGAACGTTGCCTTTTCGGCATATACTTGAATGATTAACTGCGTAGTTTTACGAAGACGATTGTTTGCTGAATTGAATAAATTGGAATTTTCAACTTTGAAAAAATTCGTTTGCAAAAAAATTGAAGTAAACCACGCCCGTTGCAGGACTATTGTACCAATGCACAATTCTAATGTTAGCATGGTTTGTGTAACGTTAATCTTAGCGTTCTCCAAACGTTCAAATGTCCTCTTGCGTAGCGCTCAGGGACCACTAATGGTTATGATTTTAATGACTGACTAAAAGGAACTAAACGTCAGATTTTAACGTCAACTACCTAACTAACGAAGTACTTTAATGGTGGCATGACATTGGACTAAAATATTGTTAATTACTTAGAATTTTCTGCTTATATTAATCTTGACTTTGAATTATAGTACCGTAGTTAAAATGACTTCAACATGTGATCATAATAATTACATGATTGCATGTTTTTATTATTACTATTAAATGTTTTAAAATACCTTTATACATAAACAGGATTAAAACACAGCAGTTGCACAAAATCGTAGAAACAAATTTACAAGAGAATTTACGAAATAAGTTTTTAAAAAATGTGGTTGTATGGCATCTAATATATGAGTCTTAAATTTTCTAATTTTTAAAAAATTCAGAATTTTTCTAAATTGTGAATGTTTATTTGTAAAATTATTGTGAAATTTTAAAATGTAAACTCAAGTTGCACATCTAGGGTTTATATGCGACATTCTACGCTTGTTTAAAAATTTTAATTGAATCGTTCAAAAGTTTTTTCTCCTACAAGGTCTCGAATTGTATTGTTGTAAAAACAAAAGGTAGAGGATATCGTCGGTGAAGAGGCAAAATGGTCTAAGTGCTGTACAAAAGCATTCGCACATACAACATTTTGCCTCTTCAGCGGCGACATGATTGCTTATGCACCCTTTTACTTGACTCGCGCGAAAGAAATATGCCAGAAAGTACTCGCAGTTTAAAATAATTTCCATTGTCGATACCCGATATTCTCGACATGATTGGCGATAAGTATCGCCACTAATATCGCACATATTTTTGGCGATATTTGCGATAATATCGTATCGCAGTATCGCACTTGCCAACACTATTACACATACGTTACTTGGGAACGGCGAAACCCAGATTTGTTTGTGTCATATCCGTTATATAGACATTTGACTGTATGTGCTAATGTAAACCTACAGTAGATGATAAGTTTAATTGGTGAGTAATTTTACCCACCAATTGAATTTCTGTAGTGTGCACTCACTCTCTCCCGGTAGCATGATCAGGTGTCTGTGAATGTGAACGACGGGGGTCGCACCCATTTTCATGAGCGAAGCGATATACTGGGCTGGTTCGATCCTTTGGTGTTGCGTGTTTTCCACTTGAGCCCATCGCCCAGGGACAACGCAGAGACATGGTAAGTACAGGTTTGGAGAGCCCATGACGTAATTAGGAAGCAACCTTTATTGTCTTTCAGTACACAGACTATAACAATCTTACATTCAGTTTTTACATTGCATGTTAACATGGTTTGGGACGCTGCCCGTTAATCTTAACCTAATTTGCTTAATCTATGGGGGTGAGAGAGCAAGGTAACATAGAAGGAGATAATATCCCACGACGAACTGAGGGTGCACTGTCTAGCTGTAACAGAGGCACCCATATCCCGAAAAACGGTAAGTTCACTCACACTGAAGTGAGTGTTTGGGTGCATGCTAACTAGCAGTACATCCCACAGAACCCAACATCTATCTCTCTCTTTCTCTCACCTCCGCGACTGTAGGGGCACTGGGCTTTGAAGCCATTCCTCAAAGATGGTAGTTGAGTACTGCTGGACTACTCCTGCAGTCCTCCCATGACGTAATTAAGCGCAGACAAATACCAGTTTTTCAAATTTCGAAATTTGGAAAATAATGCAAACATTCTACAGTCGAATCTCCTTGTAGCGTCTCTCCCTATAGAGTCACTCTCCGTATAAAGTCATCCGGGGCTCCTCTCAAGCTAAATTATACGATAATTTCTACCTTTATAGCGTCACTCGTTATAACGTCAGTTCTTTTATAAAGTCGCTTTTTGTGTAGCCCTTGGTTGAAAAGCGTACCCTTATAACGTCATGTTGAAGGAACATGTTATTGTAAATATATGTGTAAGCGTGGTTAACGACATTGATTAAGATCCATCCAGGAAAATCCACATTTCCAAGCTTTTAGATTTATTTTCGCATTATAGTTTTAACAGAGTTTCAATTTTCACTGTTTGGAAACTTTTGTAAATGTTCTGAGAAGTGTCTCATTGAGATTCAGAAAACACTTTATTCAATCCTGACCTGACCTTTGTTTTTGAAGGTGTTTGTGGCGTGAGAAATTTCGAAAAATATTATTTATTTATTAATATTAATCATTTTTATTCTCAATCTACATTGACATATAGTATGTGCTACTTAAATGAAAAGAGACATGACTCCAATTTAACTAAAAACGAAAAATATGGAATTAAACCATTATTTATATGATGTGCCTCTATAACGTCGTTCCCTTATAACGTCACTTTTTGGGAGATTTATTGATGTCGTTATAAAGAGAGTCGACTGTATATGAACACTTGTTTATACTCGCTTCGCTCTCCATGTGACCGCCCCGCGTTTACAAGATTCAGATTTTTTACTATGTTGAACCCGTTCCCACTCCCAACGTTCCGGTTCAAATCCTTCTGTTCCCGAACCAGATTCCAAAATATCGAGTTCAAAAAATTTCCAACCCGCATCACACCAGAACCACATCACACGGGTTGAACACAAACCCATAACAGGCACTAATTTGCAAGAATTATCTTCGAAAATATTGGAGGTTGTTAGATTTTTGATGAGCATTTTGTACTCCAGGGATTTGGTCAAGGCATGTCGGGACGGTAAGAATATAAAATATGTAATATGCAATAAACTTACAATTATTATAAAATGATTAGTTCTTACAATGAGTGTTTGTATAACATCATTCTAGCCAAATATGAAAAATGTGAGGAATGTCGGAAAGTTTTTTACATAATTTAATTGTGAAGGTCATGAATATCTTCCTGGAATGTAAATTGACTGCATGTCCTTTACACAGACGTCAGAAATACTAAAAATGTCCGTTCTTAAAGATAAGCCGTGAGACGCAAACGCACTCTCGAACTCCCCAAGAGTATATTTCCCCTTCATCGAATCACTTATGTATGCTAATATGTTGAAGTGTTTACAACCTAAGAAACTCTAGATTGCAAAAACATTACAGTAAATTAATGGAAAAACATTTTTACATTTATTTGCTCGCAGTCTTGTGATATGCCATGTTCAAAGAGAAAATTAAATATTGATTCGCAAGAACACGTGAAGACAAAGTTCAGTTAATTAAATGATTAAACATACATGCACATGTTCACACAGGAATTCATTCAGGAAATTCATTAAACAGTAACATATGTATAATTATATCTTCCAAAAAGGAACCAGATGTTTTCAAAATGCCCTGGAAGATCCTTTCTGAATTTTGCTGCTGAATCATATGCGTCCCTGCAGGGAAGTCCTCAACGATTTCAAAATTCCCGGCTGGAGAAAAGGTCAGCGATTTTCAAAATCCTTGTTGCCAAAAATAATTTCCCTGCAAGACGTCAAATCCCTGCCAAATTAGGCCAATCAATCTACAAATCCCTGTTTGCATGACAAATTTTTAACAAAGAATCTCTCCCCTTCGAGATTTTTCCAGTCAGAAATATTTTTCCCTGTCCCGTCTTCCGTCAAAAATCAAAGAGCAATCCGCCATGAAAATTCCAATATCATTTTTATTTATTTAAGTAGAAATTGTAGGAATAAGTTCCTCGTCTTCATCATAGTTTACAAAATTTGTTATGTCAGTGTCAGACGCTTGCGCCACTTACTTTGAATTTTAATTTTTTCGAAGAACATCGCAGTTTGTAATTTCTTCTCAGCCATATGACCAACAATAGAAATACAACAGAATTTTGCATTTGAAATTAACTGTCATATATCCTAACATCAGATACTTCTAAAAATACGACTGGTAAATATTCTTTCTGAAAACCCATTTTAAGAAAAATGTGGCTAGTACGCAAAACTCGTATGCAACACAGGAAAGATTGCGAAGAATAAATTGATTAATTGTCAACCTGTAGTACATTTTACATAAATTTCTTAAAGCAATAATAATCTACAACGTGAATTATATTCACATGTCCTACAATTTCAGCTAAGCTTGAGAATCAACTGGCTGCAATTCTAAATCAGGTTTTAATACACATCATTATTGCCTAGAAATATTTATTAGGCACATGCTATATCTACATATATATTAAGAAAGCAACATGTCTGTATTTATGGCTCAATCCACTTTTATGGTCCAACTTTATTGTCTTTCAAACCTGACTGAGATTTATTTCCAAAAATCCCTCCTTACGTTTTACAATAACATCTGGT
Source organism: Allacma fusca (assembly GCA_947179485.1). Classification (NCBI taxonomy): domain Eukaryota; kingdom Metazoa; phylum Arthropoda; class Collembola; order Symphypleona; family Sminthuridae; genus Allacma; species Allacma fusca. The sequence goes on along the minus strand of OX359246.1, from coordinate 15,633,555 downwards.
TAACACAGTTGGCACAATCCTGTGCGAAATTCCGTATATCAACCAAATGTTACCTTGAGTTCAGAGGTTTATTTTTTATGGTCTAACTTTATTGTCCCTCAACACTGAGCTTTAATTAAACACAGCTTGTTTTTAATGCTTCCATACGTTTTCGTTCCATCTGGTTATGCAAAGAACAGTTAAACTCATTCCTGAGTGAAATTTTATATAGCAATACCCTACTTTATGATTGCTATAAACTATTATTTATCTAATCTCACGAACTGAAATCGACATCGGATTTAAAATTCCAAGATTTTCAGAACAACGAATCAGGACTGTAGCCAACCAGTAATGCTCAGCCTTGGAAGGCTAGCCTTCCAAGAAGGCTTCCTTCAAGGTGGAAAGGTAACTTTCTTAACGTTGCAGAAGGAATTGAAGGATGGGGATACTTTTTTCTGAAGGCTGAAGGAAGCCTTCACAAAAACTAGCAATGAAGGACTGTGAAGGAAGGATTCCTAAATATTAGCCCTCTAATGCCATGAAGGCTTCCAGATACACGAAATATCTATAACGTGAAAGCATAGCATACACAAAGAAGTTTTGAGCTAGCGCAACAATACAGCCAATTCGTGAACTCAAAACTGAGAATGTGTGCCCCCTCTCTTCACTTCACTCAGTCCTGCTGGTGCAAAACGTTTTAAGCAGGTTCTAGTTGTAAAATTTAAGGAAGGCTATTTTTAGAAGAAGGCTGAAGGCAAAAACGAGTGTATATACTTTGGAAGGAAGGGTTAAGGAAGACAGATGTTTTTAGAGGGCATTATTCTAGGACATGTTGAAGGCAAAATTCTTACGTAATGATTGCCTTTGAAGGCTTCAAGGAAGGCAATTTTCTTTGCGCATCTCCGAGCCAAACCTTATTTCACTCCTCCTGGACTGATTTTGTCGCTCAAAAATGTGCCAATATAGAAGGAAAAGTAGTAGATATTGCTCGAATCCAAAGAATATCCATTATAAAAAATAACGGAGGAAATTAATTACGGACGACGTGCTCCCCACAATAAAAAATTCAATAAATTCATTTATTGAATACTGCGCAATCAAAAACAAGAACAATTCCAAGGGAAAAATTCTACAAATCTTTTTAATCGTTTTTTGGTAATAAAGTAAATCTAAACCCAGAACGGAAATAACGACTAATCAAAATCCTAGCTTGAGATATAATTACGTACATATTCTCCAATAAGGTATATTAATACTTGATTCGGATTCAAATTTAATACTTCCAGAAAATTACACGAAGTTGGTACTACACACGTCAGTTCATTCCTTTGTAAATCAAAAATATTTCGTTTTATTAAGTTTATTCTGCTTGTATTAAAAAAGCAGTAGTAAATTAGCGTAAATTTAAAACAAAAATGTACAGTAAGTAATAATCTTCCTTGTTTTAACCCTTGCTACGTGAGAGTTTCTATCCAAATTTTTGCAAAATGGCTGCTGCCCAGGAGGAATTCTTACATGCCACGTTTGACAAAACTGTGACGTTGGGAACTGAAAAGGCTACTTTAAAAGGTAAATTTTTGTTTTGCTGGCCCTATGTATGGGAAGAGAGTACAAACTGGGACGTAATACACAAAGCTACAGAGACCGTGACAAATTGGGCCCGAACGTGCTTTCCTCAAGAAAGTGTGTCATTGCAACTTGTTCGAAGCTCTGTTATTTTTTCTTACAATAGCTGCCCCTCATACTGGCGTCAGAAGCCAGAGGAACCAAGTATTTACGCAAAGCTGATTCTGTACAGCAAAGCGATGCACTTGCTCTTTCAAATTGACGACACCTCGGAAGCGGAAGTGGGTAAGGAACACCACGGCACTTATTTCAAGTCTCTTGGGATGATGATAAACAAAATTTTCCAACCTCAGTTTGAAACTATTGACAAAGTTAAAAAGGATGAGATGTAATTATCTGTTCATCGCCCGAATATCAGAACCCGCTAGAAACTTCATAGACCTATTCCATGATTGCGCAATGGATTTGAAGGTAAATTTCGGGGTGACGAAAGAATTGGGGCAATATTTCGCCCGCAGCGCAGCGTACTGCTTTATAATGCAAACTTGGTGCGATGATAAGGACCAAACATTTCTCCTCAACCTTTACACACAATATCATCTACGTATATTTCCTGGTGGGACTAACTCTATGGAGGAATTGATATTTCTTCTTCAAAGAATATATGTCCCAGCATCTGTGAGAACGCAAATCCGTTCTGGAATAGATGCTATAAAATTTACAGGATTCCTGACTGTCCGAACGAATGATGTAATTGCAACTGAGAAGGAATGGCAAGATAAGGTTCGGATCGGGACGCGAGTGGATAATATCGTTTTTCACTACATGGAAGCCACGAATTACTCATTTGAAGAGGCCGTGAGTCGCGCGATAACGGAGCATAATTTTGCTCTTAAGGAATTTTATGATTTCTTTGAGTATTTTAAAATTAACCAAGATTGAATGTACATACGAACTTACCGAAGAGGAAAAATAATTTTTTGTGAAGTCTATTTTTATCCTGAGTGAATGTGTGGCATGTAATATTCAGGGCCAATCCCTAATGCGCAGATATAGTGCGCGCGTGATATTTAATTTCGAAAAGTCCCCTATTAGTACCCTTCTGGATAAAAATGATGAAAAGAATAAATATTGAGTCCTGGTCTAGCGCAGAGCTGCGCACAAGTACAAGTAGTACACGAGTATTTCAAGTCAAGTTCGCGTTCGGGTCGTGGTCAAGTAAATAAATTTAAAACCATGAACGGTTCGGGTCGTGTTCAGGTATTTCATGGACTTGACCATGATTTCTTACCTCAAGTCAAGTTCGTGGTCAAGTATAATTATTTTACTTGAACCATAGTACCTGGTCATGTTCAAGTAAATATTAAAAAGTACTTGACCACGAACTTGAGTTTTTCGTGTACAAGTTCAAGTAATTTTGTTTGTGCAATTCTTCATGGCTGAGGGAGTTTTCAATTCACTTACGATTCACTGTACTAAATGAAACTTAAAACGGCATTTAATACATCACTTTAAGCGGCATTTGTTAATTTGTTCGTGTACACAAATACAAAAGAAAGCTCAACATTCATATGGCTCCGTGAAAATTGATTTAAAAATGTTAGCACCCATGTTTATAATAGTATGTGGCAACAAAACCTAAAAGGAGTTCTGTGTCCCCGAAAATGTCAACTGAGTCACCAGACCCACCCGGTACACGAAATCAGAGTAGATCTGCAGTATACAATCGTTCTACATTCATTGAAAGGAACCAAAAATACAACTATTATTTTTAGAGGCGGTTGCTAGCAAAATGCTGGGTGAAACCTAGTGTGTTAGAAACCCAGGTTCGCTTTCATTAGAAATATAAATTCAATAAAACTTAAGTATTTTGATGTCCAATGGATTACTTGAAAGTACTTGAAAGTTCAAGTTCATGGTCAAGTTCGGGTCATGGTCAAGTCAAGTTGAAGTTGGACCCGAAACGCGCGTATAAAATCATGGTCAAGTAATATGAGAATTACTTGAAAACCCGAACTTGTTTCATTCAAGTATTACTTGAACTGAAAATGTCAAGTTCGGGTAATCTTGAAATACGTACTTGAGAAGTCGGGGTCAAGTCAAGTTCGTGGTCGGATCTTTATAAATACTTGACCCGAGCGCAGCACTAGTCTAGCGAATTGGAATAAAAGTGATTCTCGTTTAATATACATATGTATTGGAATGTTTTCCTACTTATTTCGAAATAACTAGGAAAACATTCCAATACATATATTCAACGTGAATTACTTTTATTCCAATTCGCTAGACCAGGACTCAATATTCATTCTTTTCATCATTTTTATCCAGAAGGGTACTAATAGGGGACTTTTCGAAATTAAATATCACGCGCGCACTATATCTGCGCATTAGGGATTGGCCCTGAATATTACATGCCACACATTTACTCAGGATAAAAAGAGACTTCACAAAACATTTCATGTTTCTGTAAAACAAAACTAAACGAAATTGCAGGAGTGCTTGTAGTAATAATTGTTAAAAGTATGTATTCCTTTCTGTGCGATAAACACGATTCCCGTAATCTAGTTAAATTTAAATGTTAGAGAGGTTAATAAAATGTTATAGTGCAACACGAAATACATTATTTGTTTAACTACATTATATATTATTATACTAAATGTAAGGGGATACACACAGGATATTTGTTTTAATAAAATGCATTCCAAGTACATAGATAGTGTTGGAAAACTATTTCTTATCCAGACAACCAAGTTTAATACTTCACTATAATAATTAGCATTACTCATTAAATCTATACACTTGTGCTACCTTATTGTCAGACCTACTGATTGGGAACTAGACCCTTTTTACAAGCTGCTTGTGAAAAGCTTCATGGATCCAGGCAATTAGAAATAATTTATATTACAGATAATTATGCAAAAGGCGTGTTTTCGAAGATACGACTAGATGGAGCTACCTCTCAAGATTTACCATAGAGTAACTTTTAAAGTTAATGTGTATACAGAAATTCCTTCAAGTATTGGATTTGGAGGACTTTATACAGTAGGTATTGGGGAGGAGGTTTTTATGTCACGAAGACTTCAAAATACCAAGGAAGTTCCAAAATAATTTGAACGATTCAGTCAATTTTGTCATCATAGAATTTATCCAAGTATTATGAGATGTTGCAGGTGATCCTCTCTAGTTATCTTGGATGATGAAGTCATCTAGGAATTGTTTACAACCATCTCTATATGAAATCGTTGTCATTCCAAAATCTCATCTTTTCTCTACAACTGGAAATTCTAATGGAATATCATGAATGAAGGAATATGATGGTTGTCCCACTTGACATTGGACTTGAGTGTCTGACGCTGCGCTAACTCTCACGTACATAGACACTAGTTAAGAGGTGGAAATGTTTTAGCGTAACAATGTTCCTGTTCGTAAGCAGTTTATATAGGCTCAAATATTAAATTTAATATCTAGGCTTGATACAGGACAGGTGAAATAAGTTACCCACCTTTACCCTCAAAGAAATAAATATTTACGTAACCATAAAATCGGTTGCTATCACGTCTGCCAGAATTGAAGCTCTCTCATAAGCAGTCGCGATCAAATCCTGGTTTTTGTCGGCTAGGTGCTAATACTTTTTAAACGTACTCACTCAAATTTTCATAAGGCTTCATTCATTTTTTACGTCGTCAAACGGGGAGTTGTCTGGTAATAACAATCAAGTAAATGGGAAGGCGGGAATGTCGATAAATGACGTAACTTACATTAAACTTGTAAAATTCGAATTAAAAATTTACCGCACATTATAGTCAAGTAATAGCGTGAAAGGTTATTTACTTGCACAATATGACACATATACATAATAATTACCTATAGATGCACTTTTGCGTGCGGTACCTACACTGCAGCCCGACGTTGCATCATGTACAGGAGGCTTCCTGAAAATGTAGGTTCTGGTTCTGGGCACAGTGCTCAACTGCGCCTGTGGTTTTCTATTTTAAGTCATCCATGCATCAGAATGCACTGTTCCCACTGAATGGGTACTTACCTTAAGTGTTCCAGGACCCGTTCGCGCCATGGTGGGAACATTATTTTAGGTACCCGTTCCCATGAATTTAATAAAAATGTGTTCCCGAACCCGTTCCTGTTCCCGTACCCAGAAATTAAAAAATTTGTGGACCCCTACCCGTTCCCACAGCTGGTGTTCCCGGTCCCGTTCCCGGGTCCAAGTCGTATTGTACTTAAGTGTGGTAATATTATTATCAGCATTTCTTTAACCACCGAACCCTTCGTTTTGCAGATAAAAACAGAGAATATGCAGGGAGGCTAAACGCTCCCCCTTAGCGAAACGTAACAGCGTAATTACTGATTGTTGAATTTTACAGAGACTATGTACCGAGTAGACCGAATATCTACACTTTAAAATGACATACTTAGGAAGGATGCAAGAATAACTGGAACATGCATGTTGCCCTTGCAATAATAAAATGGAATGTTGATGAGGTTTTCAAAACGGTACTTAATATTTAAGATACATTGCTGGCCCAAAGATAAATAATCCGCGTATACAGTATATGTCTGAAAAATATAATCCAGCACGGATTAGTATCACTTTGTTAGCCATATCTGAAAAAAACATTAACTCGAGCAATCAATTTTTCAAGGGTAAAACGTGCAGCAAAAGTATAAACTAATAATAATTATTTTGATATTTTTTATAATCACTTGTAGAACTATTCTAGAAAATACTGTAGTTGTACTTAAACAGGAGTTCTGACACTAGTATCTTCAAGGCAAGGATTTGCGTGTAGAAATTGCAGTCAGGAAAGAAAGAACGGAATGGAATATGCAAATTGAATTGTTTACATAAATAAACTACTAACAAGTCTTCCAAGATCAATTTTGAGTGTTTTTGTAGAAAATGTTAAAAGTACCCACTTGATCCCGGGAACAACGGGTATGGGAACGGGATCATGGGTAGACTGTATCTGTTCCCGATGGTAACGGGAACAAAATGAAAATCTCGGTTAATGTTCCCAACCCTGCTCCTGTTCACAGTGGTCGGGTCCACCTTAATGTGTTCCTGCTCCTGTACCCAAACTGGCTGGGAGCAAAATATTTGTTCCCGTACCCGTTACTGTACTCGTTTCCGTTCTCATGTACCCCCGGATTTTACCCGTTCCTATGACGACCACTGGTCCAGAGATAATGCCAAATATGATAAATTCATGAGGCGTCTATGAAAATATATTAGAACTGTGTATGTAGCAATCGTTGTGGGGATTCATATGAGTCGAACATTATATTAGTATGTCAAACATTGTGGCTTGACGAAACAGTAATGTGGGACGAGCATGTATTAAATGCAACATTAAAAATCATGCCTATTCCAAGTCTTTTCTCCTAATCATGAATTTCCTCAACCTTGATCTCTGCCTTCATGGGTCGTGTGCACAATTTTCAATATAGGGACCTGTTCCCTGAAAGTCGAAATTTGCTAATGTCTAAAATCTCTCAAAACATTCTACGTAATTCTTTGCAAATGAAACGATCATATGTTTTTCGTAAGAAGGAGCAATAGTTAAATATATTTATTCGATTCATTTATCCGTGGTCAAATTTTCCTGTTGATTTTTTAAAAGTGCTTCCATCATGAGACTGACAAACACTGGATACAGCGTTCAGCGAAATGGGGTGAAGTCAATGGACAAAGGTTGGGACATTTAGTCACAGGAACACTCGAGGCAGGAGGAATTCCGATTAAATCGCTTTTTTTATAGCAGTTCCGGTCATTGTACAAATCACGGGCTTGCATGGAAAATTGTTTAAGTATGTTCAGTGCTTTCCCTGGGATTGCCTTATTCGAGCAAATTATATAACACACCACAAACAAAACTGTTAGAAGAACATGACAGGATAATTCAACAGTACAAATGATAACACGATGACCAGAATAATTTGCATTGACACAATGGATGTGGCACCAGTAATGAGTATCTATGTGAAGTGTTCCACAATGCTTTTAGAAAACATCATGAAATAATATAATAAAATTAACATTGTCTTACTATTCCACCCTGTAAATTTTCCTAGTGATTTGAGGCAGATAATGTATAAAAGTAGAATCAATAGAAAAGACATGGGCAAATCCCGTTCCAAATATCATCCGGATCATTGCCCGTCTTCTACGCGAAAAACGGAAGAAATTACCATGTCCATTTAAGCAAAGATTTTTCAGCTTCGTGAAAAATTCACAAATGACTTGGTGGTTCATTGGAATTTCTTCAAAGGAAAATTTCACAACTGTATTTTCTCGAAATTCATTGCTTGTTACATTCACTAAATTTTTCTAGTCGTCCTTGAAGAAGTAACTTTCCATATTTTCTCCATTTACATTGCCAAAAATTTTATATGCGCAAGAGTGATGGCAATTAAGTGATAATTTAATACCACTCTCGTACAGTACCCAATGAGGGCAGAGTTAGCTCACCTGCTGTTAATTTTGCTAAATGAAACTTCCAAATTGACTCGACAGTACGCACAAACTATCAAATTCAGAAAATCTCCGCATTTATAAATTTGTTAATGCATTGAAGTGCTTACAACTTCTCAACAGTCCTGAATGTACAAAAACTTATTTTTAAAGGAATGAATTATTTACATTGATTTGTTAGTAGTTTTGTGATTATGTCATGCTCACACAGAAAATTAAATATTAGTTAATACAAGAACACGTGAAGGCAAAGTTCATTGAATCACCCAAATAAACATACATTCAATACATACAGTTAATACAGTAAATTCCTTAGCAATAAACTTCATCGCTACAACTATCGCAACCAAACATTCGGCAACAGCTGCGTCAATTCCGATATCGTCTTTTTAGATTGTTTCGCTGAATTACGAACAACAATCCTTTCGAGGTGACCAAGGGAGTCTCGAAGTAATTGAGCCCAAAGAGATCCATTCTGCAAAATTGAACGAGAATTCACTGAAGAATCTAACAGTTATAATCTTCTTACCCCCTAAAAATTATTAAAATTGAATAAATTCAGAGGGAATTACTCACCCAATGTAAACTGATTTCTCTTAGTTTGAGCACTCTGGGCAGGCAATGAAGAATCATGTCTGGATCCACGACAAAGTTTTGATCCAAAGTAATAGTTTCTAAATCTAATTTAAAATAAAACGTAATTAATTTTGAACTTTAAAAGCCACAATCAACAAATAATTGCCTATTTGTAAAAAGGTAAGCATACCCATAAAGTCCGTAATCGATTTCCGACGCGGAATTCTGTCGACGGACAATCCCCGTTCCAAATACTTGGTGACCATTGCCTTGGTCGTGCCTGAAAAAGCCGAGAATTTGCAAGGGCCGTTCAAGCTAAGATTTTTCAGCTTTGGAAATGATTCGCAAATGTCCGCTAGAGTGGTGCCCCAAAATCCGTCAATTGAAAAATTTAGTGAGGAAACATTTGGAAATTGCCTGCCCACATAAGTCAATAAAACCATCAATTCTTCACTATTTTTAGGATAGGTCTTCTCTCTCATTTCGTGTATGCTCATATCAAGATATTTAACACCCGCGAGTGCGTCTTTAATTTCCACTGTTCTGACTAATGGCATTTCGAAGGAACAAGCAATTTTTTCAAGGGACGGGAATCTATGTGGCGTGAAGACAGACAAATAGCTGTTGTTGACAATTTCTATCGATTTTAAATTGGGAAACGTAAGATCGAACGCAGTGGGAATTGGTAAATTGGTTGCGAATTCCTCTAGTGAGGGAGACACACTTCGACAGAATGAGTGCCACTGCTGATGGTCCTTGTTGGGGATATCTTCGGAATCCTCAAGGTGGAATTTTAATTTTCTGAGCTCTAAAAATCTTAAACTGCCCAGATGATCCCAAGTATCCGTTGAAATATATTGAAAATCAATTATCAAATTCTTCAAACTTTCAGCTTGAAGCTGAGGCAGCATGTTGTTCACATAATCATTTCCATCGATGGACAAATCTAGTTGCTCTAACTTGCATCTGTTCAGAATATATTCGATGAGTTCAGTATGTAAACATTCGTAGCAGCTATCAGTAATTTCTAATTGCTTCAAAGATGTCAGTTCCGTTTTATCGGTAGATAATGATCCCTTAAAATCCAAATCAGCATCTCCACTGAATTTTAAAATCCGGATGTTGGCTTTGTTTGCGACAAGGACACGATGAAGTTGCTTTTGATCGAACTTATTGGAGGACATATCAATGCTTAATGTCGTAATAGAAAGATTGAGGCAGAATGAAATGAAAGTTGGATCGATGAACTTGGATCCCTTGGCGTGAAAATCTCGAAAGGGGGAAGGCAAATTATGCAACGGCCCAACAGCTCTGTTGAGAAGTAACTTTGTTAAATTCTTAAATGATGATTTTTTCTCTTCTAGTATTACTTCCGAACATGTTTTTAAAGCTTCGCTGGCTTCACTATTCCAGTTTTTGCACACCAGACGGCAGATTTTTAGAAGCTTGACGTCCCTTAGACTTCCAAGAAATATACTTGATACCTGAAAAGACACAACGGAAATTTAGCTGACACACACTGACTATCACAATACATGAAAATATTGTTATATAAGATCATTTCCATATTCCACATTAAGATCACATTAATGATAAAATTGTATTCAATTACACCAGGACCACTTCCCACCTTTAAGATACTATACGGAGTCTCAAAGCAACAGAAATTTCGACATTATCGTGAATATCAGACCAAAGTAATTTTAAATCTTCCAAAATTTTCCATTTCAGAGTCCCCAAGTAAAAATTTCAAAACAGAACAACACATATATAGTTCAAAGAGCAATACATCATTGAAACTCCAATATCATAATTATTTTCAATAGCAAAAGATTACCAAAGTAGAAATTGTAGGGCAATGTTCCTCGTCATCAACATAGTTTTCAGAATTTGACGGGTCAGTGTCAGATGCTTGAGCCCCTTTCATGGAATTATCGTTTTTCTTAAGTTTCTTTCTCCCTCTTGGAGCCATTTATCCGTTGACTGTTTTACTTTTTAAACAAATTAAACTAAACAGCTTCTATGAACTTCTATAATCTAGAATAATTGTAAGAGCACTATGTTTGCAATGACTTCGACTTTGTTCAATGGTTCGTCCATGAATAATTACGTATTTGTTAAAAGCTTCTCTGTGTACCAGGAAATAGCCACTTACTATGTAAAATTAAAATAAACTATGTATGTATAAAAATAATTTAGCCTACGCCTTCAAGTTACTTGCAACGCAAAATAACCCGTGGGGAGGCTAGGGGGAGTTGTAATCACGCCTGACAATTAGTGCTCCCTTTCACTCTGCTTCCCTTCTGCGAAGATGAGTGCTGCTATTGGTTCAATTCATATTAAGCTAGAAAACATGGTGCGTGTTATTTGAAGGTAAAATGAGGGTCATTGTTACTACGTTGAATATGAACTTATATAGTTACTCATATGCAGTTACTTTATGCTGCAATTTCGGCTTAATAGTATTTCCTGAATTGATTCAATCTGAACGACCATGCGTGATTGAGACATGGATTGGCGTTTCCCTCTGATCAACCATATCTCTCATAAGCAGGGTGCCCAGATTATTCTATTCTCAAATCAGGACTCTTAACTGAGTTTTAAAAATTCACCCGTTCGAATCCCAAAGTTTACAATACAATTATAAACACAAAAAGATCATGCTTTTTAACGCTTAGACCAGCCGACTGTATTTTTTGTTAGAACTACAAGACAACGTTTTCCTGTTTCTTCGCAATCTTCATAAAAATCTAACGTTCTAAAAACCTAAAGTTTTCACTCCAGGGGTCAAAGTATCTTAAAACAAATGGGAAACACTTTGATTTTTAAATGATTGAAACGGACACATTCACTTAGCGTGGTCGAAATATGCTTTTTGAAATTTGGGGTCGCACCATTTGCACAACTTGTATCAATTCTACAGATATTGCACCAAAAGCGTGTCTCCTTTGGTAGTACACTTAATAAAACTCATTCCTTTTCTCACTGCAACGGTAAAGGCAACTATTCTTTGGCAATCCGAATATTTAATGAAGACAGTTTTTACCGATGTTACCAATCACAAAAGAAAACTTCCAATTCAACGTTTAATACGGGCACATGTACCTAGGATAAACATCATAAACTATTAATAAAACCCACGGAAGAAACAATTATTAATGCAGGCGGTAAGAAAAAGTTCAAAAAAGAATGCCAACAACACCCGGGGTCCCCAAGCGGTCACCCATCCAAGTACTAACCAGGCCCAACGTTGCTTAATTTGAGGGATCGGACGAGAACTGGTGCTTTCAACGTGGTATGGCCGTTGGCATGTGGAGTTGCAAATCTTCATGCATTTCCTATATTGCATCTAGTTGAATTAACTGTTATTGGTACTTGCAATTGAACGCTGCAGAACTGTTCCGTACAACTGCAGTTTTAACAAGCACAAAAGAAAAACGTTCAAAATTAAACGATAATTATTGTACATGAAGAGCAGCATTTAGGTTCATATGTATTGTTTATATTAGTATGAATCATAATTTATGATGCCATATCGCTTTGCCAAAAATGCAACAAAGGGATATTTTAGTAAGCTATACAGCGAAATCAGGACTAAATTCAGGCTCATCAGGTCATCAGGTGACCCTGGGCCAAATCAGGACAGTCCTGATCAAGTCAGGACTTCTGGGCACCCTGCTCATAAGGTATACCTGACTAATAAAATATTAACACTCTAAGGACCTCCGTATTAGTAGTGCAGATGTTTTGAAACTTATTTGATTCACCACTGACGACCTTATGTATGTGTGCACATATCAACGGACACAAAATGACTACGGAATCCAATTCACATTTGAAGCGTTTTATTTATTAGAAGAAGTTCATAAGATGAAGCGCCACGAATTTAAATTCTAGAAATAGTTTTCGGTGTGCGTCACTACAAAACCTGAAACAGGGAGCTAATTGTACTTGCATTGTGGTCCTTTCTCAGCGTGCCTATTTATTGTAGATATATTTTTGTACAAATATGTCCATAAATATTTCCCCAATCTGATTGTTGCTTCTAGACTAGAAAACATGCCAAAAGGGGGCTTGTTTTTAAATTGAATAATTCGGGATGGGAAGAACTTCGCATCATTCGGAAATTAGAATGGCTTTTTAATGGAATAAAGCTTAACAAGACAGCAGGGAGATATCAATACAATTAAAATAAAGTCCTTAGTTTCACTTCACCTCCAAAAATGTTTTATATAACTTTGCCGGTTTTTTTTGTTACGCCACTTGCACACATACATTTTAATATTCGTTCACTTCACGAAAAAACTCGGAGATAAATTGAAATTAATTACAAAAATTATTAGATTCACGAAATTGACATATTTGTGCCTGAAAAAGTTGAGAAATCCCAAGGAGCCATCTATTTGTAAGTTCAGTGTTTACAGATTCGGGAATGGTTCACAAATGTCAGTATAGTGCGGTGCTTTAAAAAGTAAATACAGAAAATTTAATTGACAAGACACCTGACAATTGTCTACTCATAAAAGTCCGTAAAATCACTATACTTTCGTTAAACAGGTGGAAGTTACATTTTGACTGCACTGCTGAAAGTCATTTCCAGGGCTATATATATTCGATCAAGGTGGAATTTAAAATTCCTGAGCTGTCAAAATCTTAAGCTGCCCAGATGATTCCATGCTTTTGATGAAATTCTGACGAGATCAATTTCCAAGTTCTTCTTTCCAACTTTAAGTTGGGGCAGTAGGCAGGTCACGGATTCCATATTCCAGATATTCAAATCGAGCCACTCTAATTTACACATACTCAAATTGTATTGCATAAGAACGGGATGTATATTGTGTACAGTGATCGCAACTTTTAAGTATTTCAAAGACGTCAGCTCGATTGCATCATTTGGTGATGCTTCTTCCAAACGAAAATGTTTTTTTTAATTTTTGCCAATAATTTGCATGCTCGTAATATTTAATTTGTTTGCGGCAAGGACGAGTTTTTGTTGATTTTGATTGAATCAGTTTTCGTCGTCAAAGTCCCTGGTCATGTCAATGATTAAACTTGTAATAATTGTAAAATTGAGGCAGAAACGTAGAAATTATTTTTATTCACTTTAAGAATAATAATTCCAATGTCTTAACTTAAAAATAAATACCTACCGACAATTTTCCCTGTGGGTCAAGCCCATTTCCGACATTCTCAGTTGAAACATAAAAATGAAGTAAGTCATTACAGTCCCAATAACCTGAAATATGGAATCAATTTTAACCAGATGTTTTATACATAATTACATAATAATTGTGTGTTGTGATATGTACATCCAATAATAGTGTAGAAAATGCTCACGGCAGGAATAGTAGAATGATTAACATTGAAAAAATTCCTAGCAGTAAATTCCCACTTCCATCGAGTGTACCATTCGCCCCACAGACGCAACTGGATAGATTTACACTGAAATTCAAAACATAAATAATCTTGATTTGTAATTGACAGTCATTAAAATTGGAGCAAAATTTCCGTATCTGAACACATTCAATATAATTTTGTACAGCAGCCACAACACAGTATAACTAGCAATAAGTAAACCTGAAGTAACTAAATTTTTACAGCATTGTCGCCGCTTAATGGTAACTGACCCAATGCATCCGACACGCTTTGCGCACTCTTGTTCCTCTGTTAAAAAAATTAATTTAACATTTCCTATTAATTAATTCTCAATGTGACAACTTATACAGTGCTTAATTTAAAGCAATTTATTAATGTGAATTTGAATGACAAGACAGAATAATTTGTTTTTTAGACTACCTGGCAATTCATGAATTCCCCGAACACAGCCAATACTACAACATGGTAACATCCCAGTACCATCCATCCTACACGTCTGAAGTTCCCGAACTCAGCTGAGCTAAAATCACTGAAAGAGTTGACAATGTCCATGACCGCGCAGCACAACAGTCCCAAAATATACCACCCTCCCACTGTAGAGTAAATTTCGAACAAATGCTTAATTTGCTGAAATAAAACCGGGAATTCTTTTGACGCATTTTTTTCTGGTCTAAAACCTTCCTCACTCCCACATTTAATTTCAATGACGTAATTCTTATCACTTCTGCCTTCCCCAGTTTTAGGAAATGCTTCTTCAAAGGCTAGCAGAAGCAAATTCGTAAGTTCGCTTTGAATTAATATTAAAGAATACCCAACGGTTAGAACAAAAAACAGGGCCAGAAATATGGGCAAGCTGGAAAGTTGATCAACTAGACCCATTAAAATTTGAGCCAGGACATTAATTCCCGAGAGGGTTTTTAATTGGTTCAAATCCTCACTTCGAAAGGATGCAAGCTCAATTGTGGCGTACACGCTGCAAGCCATGAAAATTGCAAAACCAGTAAAAGTACTAATGAAAATCCAATGAAAAGTATGGCTACCCTTTTGGTTCCATATTTTACTACTTTTTTTGCCAACTTGAAGTGTTTTAAAAATTGCACTTAATTCTTGTATTAGGGTCAGCGTCAGTTGGCAATACACTACTGCTGTAACCCTAATAATGAAAGTAGTGACGAAGGAAGAGGTAACGCCCGAGTAGAATATTATCTTCTTTGAAAGTGTTGTCTGATTTTTAAGGGTTACTTCATTACTGGAATATTCCACGATAAAAGCTGCTGAGTGGAAAAATATGAGGGCACTAATTAAAAGAAAGATACTAAAAAACGAGAATTTTATTTCCTGAATTTGCCGAAAGGGATTTTTCACTGGGAATAAACCCAGAAAAGCGGAAAATATTAATAAAATCCGCAGTAATATATCACACTTACTGGACTTATACATAATGACTCTAAAATATTAATGATAACATACACTTTATTTTATAAATTTTGTTCGTGTAATAGTGTAATAAAGTATTTCAGGAGCGCATTTTCTACAATTACGAATAATTTGCACGTTTTTTAAAATTTAAATCAAAATGCATGCAATTATCAAGAAAATCTTGAATTAATGGGAGGACCTTTTTTGGGGACTGTGTTAATCCCCATGGTTCAATTCTACTGTGAACCTCAAAGCAATAATCTTATAACAGCAGGAAGAATGAAGTTGCTGGGAAAGTGAAAAGTTTGCATGTCCAATTATTATTATACAAAACATTGGCCTGTCATTCTAAATGTTATATGTACATATACATAATTACATTATATATAGCTTCCGGAAAATAAGGCCTGAGGTAAGAATGGATATATCTGGTAATAGTTGGGAAGCCGAAGGGAACAAATAAATACATTATTTCCAACAGGCATCTGCTTCATGCATGCTCCTACTAAGAAGGCCAGTGATAAAAGAAAAAATACTTTACTGATTTAGATTTGTCTCGTCGTCTATTGAAACACCTTGATTCGATAATGCGGGTTCATTTGTCACGTTGCCACAGGATGATTGCTACACTCGCCAGATTCTTACAAAAAAGTTTTGCTAGGAAACTAAACTGATTGCGTGATTCATTAAATAAGAGCACTTCTGGGAAAGAATAAACTCCATCTGCTGTGTAAATCCTGTGGCCAAAAACTTTGCCACCTTGGAAACATAAAATGTGGGAAAATACACACGAGCTACTACATTTCTGAGACAGAGGAGTGAGTAATTTCATATATTAAAGCATGTGCTATTCTTTAATTAAATCCATGCAGGATGAGTAGCATGTAACAATAAATTCATGCTAACATGCCCGGCATGAATGTTTGGTGAGATATAAAAGAAAGGCGCTATTTTAAGTTACGTATTCACTCATTGGTTGCAATGAAAAACTACTAATGCGAAAGTTATTTGCAGAAATTCACCGAGCCTTTTAAGGGGCTTCATAGAGGTCACTTCTCTGTAATAATGTTTATACGCTCATATGATCTCTTACATATTATAAGGTCTACATTGGATCAAGTCCATCGCTGGAAAGCACGATTGTCCGTAGAAATTTAAACTATTAGTAAAAAAACAGCACGTACACAATTATTTCATATCTTATATATAATATAAGCAAATACCCTTCCAGGTTTTTAATTCTATCTGCCTAGCTCAAAAAAACAGGGTTCAAAAATAAAATTTTATTTGTAGGAAATTTATGTTCTTATTTTAACGTTAAAGTTAAATGTGAACGGATTTGAAGGTACTTTAATTTGCTCCGCCGTAATGTCATCAAACGCTTTTACTAAAACATTCGTGTCATTTTTTGAGAACTATATCTGGAATAATGCTGACAAAGAACAGGGACAGAATGGAAGCATGTACTAATAATAATAATAATAAATAACAGCGGCATTGTAGTATGTAAGCATATATGTATGTAGATATGAACCAAAACTAAGAACAAGGTTCACGAATTACTTCAAAGCGTTGCATTAAAAAGTATTTTTTTCTTTGTTTCATTCAACCTCTAATTTTGCATTAATTAATACATAATTTATATTGTAAACCTTGGCCTGTCGTTCCAATTACTGCATGCATGTAGCTTTTGAGTACTTATATAAAGTATGAGATATTAATGGACATTTACTATGCTGACAATAGATTGTCTCGAGATTTATACCCTTGCGGGGCCGTAGTTGGTTCTTTTGACACGCTGTCTAGGAATGACTGCAACATTCTTACAAAACATTTTGGCTTCAGGAAAATAAACAGATTACGTGTTTCCCCACTAAATAAGAACATGATGTGACAGGTTCATGCACTGCTTCCATAATAATTGCATAATCCAAGTAGATATTAGAAAAGCGTAGCAGCGTTTATTATTGAACTGATTTTTTAATGACGTAAATGTGAGCTTACAAATGTACCTGTTTTCAAGGTTTAATCAAATTTGAACTGTCTGTACAAATTTGCTATTGTGGTTTTCGTAGTAAAAATTTCCAGTGTAAAATTTTTGAAGTGTAATAAATAGTTTCGGGGTATTTGAGCTTACGAAAAACAAGGTCAATACGGACAATAATGTTTGTAATAATTGCAGTAAACAAAATGGTAAATAAAAGGGAATATTCTAGCAGAAATGTGTCTGGTAAAATTGCCGCAGATTTGGGTCTGTGGGGCAATGTGTAAAGATCTTGAAGGTACATGCTGCAGCATGGAGCCATACAGTAAATCACAAATTAGTGCAACCCAAAATGGTATATTTTGATAAGCCCTCTTATTTATTTGTTCAGATTAAATATTTTCCGACATCTTCGCTGAAACATGAAAATGAAGTAGGTGCGAAGACAGTTCCCAGAACCTGGAACTCAAAGCATTGTAAATAGGCCTCCGCTCATGTAAAACTCAGACATGAAACATTCATGTCTGACTCATGTCTCAACTCATGTTCATGTATCTGATTATCGAGTCACAAACCATTCATGTGCATTTAAAACATACTTGACAACAGACATGATTTTTCAAGTCATGTCTTATGTCATGTGCAGGTTACCTTGAAAACATGACAATATTTTCATGTACACTTTCATGTTCACAAAAGCGGAAGACATGAACTCAAGCTCAAAAACACGAATATTTTCATGTCACCACAAAGTATGCTACTAATAGCCAAACGTTTCCATGTCGTTCAATTCCTTTATCGTATTAAGCGTCATTTTAAGTTGTGCACTGACACTATTAAGGAAAAAGAAGGTTCAAATGTGACCGAAAAAGCACCTGGAAGTAGCATTATTCAGGAAATTGACATTTTTGGAAGAACTTCAAGAATTGCCATTAAAAACGTTAAGAAACAACGATCAAGTGTACATAATCATTTCACACTCGAGGAAGGAAATATCTGGAGATATTATTGTGTACATACAATTTAGTTAGCGGCAAGGACAATGAAAACTATGCTTTTAGATACTTCCTTAAAGTTGAAGCAAATTCGGGAACCGGATATTATAAAAGGTCTTTAGTGCAGCATCACAAATCAATTGATTTAAAGAAAGAACCTGTCGCAGACCACAAGGGTGCAATTGTAGAAGCATTTGCTAAACAAGCTAGTGTTATTCCCTTATTGCGGGAATCCGAATCTCTCTTGTTGTGTACTTTCTTAAATATAAGCTTAATAACTCTTCTGAAATTTAGTTCATGTCATCATGTTCATGTACATGTTCATGTCCAGTTCATGTACTTGAAATTGCCACTTTTCATGTTCATGTAAATGTCATGTTCATGTGTGCTTTATTCACATGAAATAAAAATCAAGTATTCGTTTTGAATCACATGATTTAATTCGTGTAATTTTGAAAACAACTCATGTAAAACATGTAAATTCATGTTCAAGTTCATGTTCATGTTTAAGGAAATTGTACATGTGCGGAGGCCTAATTGTAAACATACTTGCAGTTTTGGTCCAAAGTTCAAATTCAGTTCCATTCACAACCCCAAATTTTTCGTGCCGTTCAGTTAAGTTCAGTTCCTGTTGTCCAAAGCCTGTCGAAGTTCAGTTCAATTCACTGCATATTTTCCAGTCGTTGCGTTCAGTTCAGTTCACCCTTGCAGTATTTTTTCAAAGTTCAATTCAATTCATTATATACTTTTCGGTCGTTCAGTTCAGTTCGCTTTATCTGTCATTATCGAGCCAAGTAGTTAAAGTATTTTATGGTATATTTAAGTGACAATTAGTTTGATTTTTATAACTGACTTTGAACTTTGACTAAACAACTATTTTTGGCTAAATGACTGATTAAATTACTGTTTTTAAAACACCGGCTTTTTGAAAGCAGTATTGATTTTGAGCTTTCCGTGAAAACAAGTTAATAAATCATGTAAATATGCTTACAATTATTGCGCGTTTTAATTCATACGATTTCGCCCGAAATGTGATAAATATGCGTTATTAAATACATATAAGAAACCAGCTTGCTTGTAAATAATTTTTTTTTGGTTTTTAATTTAATGTCATTCAAATGCATATATGCATACTATAGTCAAAAATCGAAAACTGCAATCGATTCATCCATTGCAACAAAAGCGAAGCCGGATTTCAAGGCAGGGAAGGTATTTTTTATGGCCTTAGTGATCAACGAGTTAAAATCTAGTTCCTGTGGTTAACCCAGTTTTTCACGTCAATTCAAAGTTTTTTCGAAATTTCAAAAAATTTTGAATATTTTGTCGAGGAAGGTATTTTCGACGATTTTATTGATCAAGGAATTCTTTCGAGTGGTTAAATCAGAATTTTACGTAAATTCGGAATATTTTCGAAATTTCACGAAATTTGGGCGGGAAAGGTATTTTCCACGACTTTAGTGATCAACGAATTCGTTTGCACGGTTAAATTAGATTTTTAAGTGAATTCGGGGAATTTTCGAAATTTTATGAAATTTCATGAAATTTTGAAAATTGAAAAAGTAAAGGCGTTATTCCCTAGTCCAGGACCCAACAGGTCGTTTGCCGCTGGTCCGGCGGTTGTATCTTGTCCCGTGAGGGAGCCTTTAGAAGGACAAAATCAAAAACGAGCAATTTTACAAAAGCGCTTCGCTTTAAAAACCAGCGTTCTAGCTTTTGAGATTATAACTATAAAATATATGGCCATGCAAATTATATATATATAGTTGATATTCGCGTTGCGTTCACAAATATAAAAGTTTATATTCAAACCTGGACTCTTTAGTTCAATTCAGTTCAGTTTGTGTTACTTGAACGTACGATGAACGTTCGTTCACATTCATAATAAGCTCCGGTGAGTTCAATTCAAATTCATTCAATCAAAAGTTTGCATTCAGCTAGTTCGTTCAAGTTCATTCAAAAACAATAAGAATAAGGGCTAGTTCAGTTCAGTTCACGACTTTATGAACTGAACGGCTGCAAGTATGATTGTAAATGTACACATAATCAGGACATTTAAAATTAACACCAGCATTCAGCATGTGTTACATTTAATTTCATATTCGTTCAATGTGAATCTACTCACACCGGGAATAGTGGAACGGTTCACAGGGAAAACGTTCTTAACAGTAAATCTCCATTTCCACCGGAAATATCACTCGTACCATTCCTGAAGCTCCACTACTGTAATTGTAAGTTTCCCTGAAATCATTTTTAGATTGAGCCACTGTTAAAATATTTCCCCATTAAACCGTTAATGGTCAATGATTGTAACTTTGGCTCAAAACTTGTGTTCGAATTTTCGATATCAAAAATGTATAATCAAGCGACCAAAGAACAAGATTGTATTAATTGGACATGCATATTTACTTAGCTCAAAATGCCAAAAAATTCTTCCGCAGCCTTAACTCAGTTCTATAATAACATCCTTACCACATTCTCCACAGTGAGCTTTCCCAAAGCATCTGAGACTCGCTCTTTATTTACTGCCATCAACATATATAGTATAAGTACAGCTTATCAATAAACTGAGATTTTTAGAGAGATCACATAAAAATTCAAATAAAATACTTGCTTATTATAATCAGTCCACAGCACAGTGCAACTTATCATTAGGAGCAGTAAAGTTTCGTGGTCCCATTCTTTCAATTCAATTAAAAAAAATAGTTTTGATTCAATTCAATTTATGAATTGAATGAAATAAGTGTGATTCGATTCAATTCACGATTCATACGATTCAATTCTGCTTGCTGAATTGAATCGAAGGATGATTCAAATCATTCAGACAGTAGAACATAGCACAGAGCTGGTAACATAGACATTTTGGGGCAACTACGATATCCGTCCCCAAAATCGAATGTTCCGAATTACGATAACCGTCCACGAAATAAATGAAATTTTGAAAAAAGCTCAAAATTTATCCTACTTTGCCAGCGGTGGCTGACACCACCCTAAGCGTAGCCTCAAATTAACGCGTAGCGATTTACTTTTTTTTAGCGGCATGTGCATACAAATTAGTTGCATGTGAATCATTTGAATCACGATTCAAGGACTTTTGCGTGATTTCATTCATGGAGTGAATTGAATGAAATGATTCAATTCATGGTTTGTATTGAATCGAAAAATTATGAATCAGAGTTGTATTGAATCGAATCGAATCGAGTTTTTTTGATTCAGAATTGAAACATTGGGACCACGAGTAAAGGTGCAAAATGCTGTAATGCACTTCTCATAAAAATGATTAATATTGGGGTACACTGGAACGTTTCCGAAATCATTTGCCCAAGTGAGAAGAAAATGCCAACACATAGAAACTTTACTATATACATACAACACATATTTAATGGGGAAATTAAATCAAGTCAAATTTATCCAAGTCCATTAACGTGAATTCACTGAAATCATTCACAATATCCATTACGGCAATAAATAAAAGTCCAATAATGTACCATCCGCTAAATGTTGAATAAATTTCAAATAATTTCTTGACAAGCTTTTTGAGTTGAGGAAAATCCCGACGATTGTCACATTTAAATCTATATTCAAAGTTCTTAGGGGAACATCAATCCTCATTCCTAATTGTCAACAATAGCAAGTGCTTTCGGAACAAGCCCCACGCCCCTTGAAATCCGCCCATTGACTGTGTCTCCAGAACTGACACCAAAATATCCGAAAGACTTGTATAAACCTGGACCAAAACGCAACCCACAACTAGGACGAACACAATAGCAAAGAACATGGGATATGTGGATATTTGATCTTGAAAGGTAATTAATACACGAGCTAAAATATCAATTCCAGAAAGCTATTTTAGCTTATATAAAACTTCCTGAGGTATTGTATTGATGCCAATTCCAAAGTGGCGTAAGCTCTGTATACCATAAAAATAGTTAAACCAGAAGTTAAACTGATGACAATCCAG
This sequence comes from Allacma fusca, assembly GCA_947179485.1. Classification (NCBI taxonomy): domain Eukaryota; kingdom Metazoa; phylum Arthropoda; class Collembola; order Symphypleona; family Sminthuridae; genus Allacma; species Allacma fusca. The sequence goes on along the minus strand of OX359246.1, from coordinate 15,611,212 downwards.
GGCAGTGTTTGAGATTTAGACGAGGTCAAACCCGTTTGGAAAACTTAACTTGTGGAAAATGTAATCCAGAATTTTAATCAGCTCAAGTGTCCGTTGACAGTACACAATTCCGGGGATTAGAATAATAAAGGTGTTGACGTAGGAGAAAGTAATCCCAGTGTAAAAAATGATATTCTTTGAGAGAGATGTATCCTTAGATAAAAACATGTCTTAGGGGGAGAAATCCGTGATAATAATTGCACCAAAGATGAATATGACAGCACTGGCAAGTGTGAAGGAACTTAAGGCTCCGAAATTTCCTGTTTTTTTCGGAACGCATTTTTAACCGGAAAGAGGCCCACAAATGTTTAAAATATTAGGAATACACCTCTTAATTCCTCTTCTGGAAACACTCATCCTTACAATTAGTATATTTTTGAATCGAAACTACAGCAAAAATTGGCACCTGGCCTTTGCTACCTACAGATTTAAATATCAAGTAAAAGTTCTAGAGACACTTACGACATGATCTTTAAGTTGTTCATAATTTCAGCGATGTTTCCCAGTATGTGGTATTAACTCAAACTATAATTTTATGTAAAACTGTGAATTGACAATAAGGTTGAGACAGTGGTCGGGTTTTTATGGGAAGACGGGAAAATTCTTCACAGGGAAAAAATATGGCTGATAAGGAAAATCTCAAAGTGATTCTATATTGCAAACAGGGATTTTAAGATTCATTGTTCTTTTTTTCGGTAGGGATTTTCAAATTTTTTGGCATGTTTCAGGGAAATATGTTAGGCAAACATGGATTTTTAGATTATTTACCTTATTTGGCAGTGTTTTGATGTCTTGTTGGGAAATTATTTTTGCCAACATGGATATTGAAAATCGTTCACCCTTTTTTCAGCAGGGATGTTTGAAATCGTTGAGGACATCCCTGCAGGGACATTTGATTCAGCAGGGAAATTCAGAAAAAAATTTGAGTGTGGTATTGACCTCTGCGGTCACAGCTGGGTCATTCTGTCACCAACTGGAACCAAACTTGACAGGTAACTCGTCTGGGCTTAAACCAAAAGTTCTAGCCTATTTGCGGGCTATTCGAATGATTTTTAGGTACAAATCCGGTATAGGTGTGGTATTGACCTCAGAGGTCACAGCAAGGTCATCGTGTTACAAACTGGAACCAAACTCGGCACACGTTTAATATGTGTCTAGTCGAAGCCCTAGTTCTAATCTGGGCCAGTTTCATCACCGTTTAGATTAGGAAACCGATATCGACGTATATTAACAAGCGAGGTCTTCCGATGTAAAATGCAGAACTAAATGAAACTTGGTGGAATTGTAGACAGTACTAATAATGTTCATAAATACCCCAAACTTCATGTCATCTCCTCTTGGTTTCGGCAGTAGGACATATGAAAAGTTTGATACTATATGTGAAAAATGTGCAATCGAACGAGTGGCGTAATATCACGTTCCTTCATTTAATTATTTGTATCACATAAGCAAATTTATCAAGTTGGAAAGTTTCGCTTCCACGTGAAAACAATTTCAACAAGGTAGGCTACACTTTCTTGTATGGAAAATATTAATGTCACCTATATTGGCGTTCCCCTACGAAGTATTTTAAATGTATGAACCTAATTCAACACCAGGAAGATTTAAAGGAATGCATGTGTGTACATAGATGCTTATTTATAAATTTGTAGCATCCGAAAATTTTCCTGCCCTGAATTTTCAAATGAGCTTGAATTTCACGTCGGATATATGTATGTGACACGCCAACACATTTTAATCCCGTGGCCTACAACAACAATAATCAACTTATTCATTATCGCAGATAATGCATTACCGTAAAACTATTTTAGATTACTGAGATTACTAATTGTATTCCTTAGTAATCTCAAACATTGCTTCACGTTTTTGACACTTGTCACCCGGACACATTTACCTACATCATTGACAATTTTAGAAAATCGACAAGAATGTTTCTTGCAAATAGGAATTAAATTTTACATCAACAGTGGGTAGCACTACAATAATTTAATCAATTGATACATGTTTTGGTTTAAAATTTTTAATATTTAAAAATGGAATAAGTTGGTACTTTAAATGCAGTACGTTATATTTACCGAAAGAAATTTCTGGTCTTCATATAACCAGGAGACAACTTGGTACACTTTTTAATATCGTTTGAATGATAATGACAATTTGTATCGAATAATTTTGAGTTACAATTTTCGACCGTTCTTGCGGTATGGGAAATACATAAATCCTTTTCTGTTTAGAAACAACCCATCTGAGCTTCCCAAACCTTATTAAAAGATCAATTTTTGTATCTATTACGGCATAATTTATATGTGGTTACAAGACCTTGCTTGCACCAACCTGGAGTGTGAGCAATGGGTGCAATTTTAGTTAATATTTGAGGGAATGAGCCCAGAAAAAGTTCACTCATCTCTGATAAACGGTGGAACAACGTTTGTTAAACCAACCATTCAACTTTCGAACTTCAAGATTTACAAACTACCGTCTGCAGACGGACTTTGTCCTTTTTTGTTGATTTGAAAGTTTGAATAAAATTCAACAATATGTATATTTAAACAATATGATTTCTCGATTGAACATTCAGGATTTGCGTTTAGAAGCGTTTGCCCACAACCAAAATTTTGATTTGAGAGACAGACTGGCAGTTTGAGCATTACATTCAAACCCCGAATTTTGAGTTTTATACATTCAGATTCAGATTTATTTAGGATATTTTTCGGGCGGCGCCCAAATAATAATTACATACAGGGCAAAATGAGTAAATGATTAAAACAAAGTTTGAGTATTATAAGTAGTGCCCCTCATGGGTACAAAAATCGTGTACCTGGACCTGTTCCTGAACCCATATAACAGGTACTTCAAAATTATGTACCTTTACCCGAACCTGTACCCATATTAACAGGTCCAAATTTTTTGTACCCGTACCTGATCTCAATTTGAATCATTGTACCTGTACCTGAAAAGTACCTGTACCTAAAAACAAGCCAAATACTGGACCCATGGGTACAGGTATCTGGCTGTACCTGGACCTGTACCCAGGACCTTCTTTTAAGATTCTCAGAATTTGCTGTAACTAATATTTCAATTTGTAAGAAAATTATTCTTAGAAATCAAACTTCATGACTTGCAGCTCTTCTGTATGTACTCTTTTATGTTCAACTGTCAAGTATTGTAGTACTGTTCAAGTACTCCTTCCTAAAGGATTCCATTACAACCATCTTACTTGTTAATGATTAATTTTACATATTTTATATCGCACACATACAAGCTTATTCTATTTTGGATAGGTTGAATTTATAAGGTGGCGAAATCCTAAATTAAATTGCGTTTGTGACCTTTTTTTGTTGACCAATACTGAGTGGTTATTAATTTGTGCAATTTATACGGCAGAAACGTTTGCTGTCTCATTAGCCGATACAAATATGTTACCGAATGAAATATTTGATTCCCTAATTTTGTAGCAAAATTCGTGTCAGGTTTTTATAATACAATATTTGCAATACGTTATACTGTTGATTATTGACACTTTGTATTTCCGATATTACCACTGCATCCTAAACAAAGTAACTTTGGATTCTTGAAATAGTCAATATTATTTTCACATTAAATTTCATCAAAAGTGTGGAATAGCTTGTCAAGTAAATTTGTTCGAATTCCCGTAAAACAAAGTCATAAAGAATATCTACGAGAATGAAGAATCTACGACCGATAGGACATTATAAAATAAAAGAAGGTTGCACCCATGAAAAAATTCAAATGAGGTTCATGAAATACTAAATTTTTGTTGTGCTCAACTCAGCACATGTTGTAGAGTAGGCTGCGTTTATGATTTTATGTTTTCATAAAGGTACCCAAACATTTCAGGTATTTGGAGATCAGGTACAGGTATTTCAAACACTCGTACCTGTACCTGATCTAATCGGTTCAAATAGGTATTCTCCCGTACCCGTTCGCATACCCGTACCTGTACCCAACTTTGCGGGTGCAAATTGTGTGTACCCAGAAAGTACCCAAAATGTTTGGGTACAAAATTTGTGTACCCATTTTGTACCTGGACCTGTACCTGTACCCAAATACCCGGGTACTACCTGTACCCATGAGGGGCACTAATTATAAGGCAACTACTAGTGATGATTTCAATCTCATTCTTTCCTTCCATGCACAGAATTCTGTAAGTACAATCTGTAAATACTTCTGTAATTCTGTAAATTCACTGGTACTACAATTACAACTACTTTTTCTGTAAGTATTCAAGGGCGCTATAATTCACATTTAAGTAGTAATACATATTTTTAATTCTTGGATACAAACATATATTAGTCATGCTCTATACACATGTATTAGAAACTAGTTTGCAGGTCCAACTTAGTCACGACTTAATCCACTTTACGCTCGATCTTACTCACCATCAGTACTGAGCTCTAATCACACAAAACCTTGTGGTACTTTTCACACTTATATCTGATTATGTATAATATGTTGTGATTCTATTGTGAATGGTCTTGTTCGTTTCATTTAATATTTATAGTTAACTATTTACATATACAAACTACTTCCGAGAAAATACATGCATGCTATTGTGAGGGTTGGCTCCCCTCACTTAAACTAATATGTAGGTGAGCCCCGACTCACAGTGGCTCCATGAGTTTAATGTGAATAAAAGTAGTAAGTGGATAATGGGATAGAAAGCGGAGTGGTCGCATGGGAGCACGCTCCCTTTTATTTTCGGCGTTTTCCGGATTCCATAATTCTCCAATTAACTAATCATCATTTAAATTAATTAAGAGAGTTACCAAAGAGTGACTCTCACTATCATCATTTGCGTCAGAATACAGGGTCGTTCGTACATCCTTGGACCGATTTTTAAATTTAGTTTGTGTAACTAATAAGGCGCCTAAATTCACAATTAAAATTATTTTGCGCTCCTCGTATATCCTCTGCTATGCCCTCGAAGTTTTACCGGGTTTCTCGGGTTCGGTTAAAATCTACAGGGCATAACGTAAGACCCTCTTCTCGGGGGCATTTCCGGAGTCCGGCGCTAGGCGAGACCCTAGTTGGTACAAGAATTATTTCCCTATCCCGAAATTAAAAATATGCAAGTGCTGATATTCCAGATGCCTTCATGGATACGTGGGCCTCACTTACTTTCATCATAATAGTCTTACTCTTCAGATTGCCTATTTATGCCCGGGTATATTGGGCAATCTATGAGTCTTCTCTGTTATCACGTCCATTAAAACTTGCGGTATCATCCTCATGGCGCTAACCAAAATTTCCTTGGGGTAAATGGCTTGAGACACAGTAAATATAGTGCGCTGCACTGGCGTGAACTTTAAAGGGCACTTTTAATCGAAGCAGAAAGCCCCTTCCTGTAGTTACCCGGGCGTGAATTTGCTTGTTAACAATCTCACCTCCGCCTTTACCTTAGGTATGCTGGTCGCCGTATGTTTCTTAAAATATTGTTTATATTAGTAGGCCAGAGTTCCAACCACTGGCGAATATCCCTTCTTCGATTTCCGCACACAATATATATTTTATTCCTGTAGGGATCCTACAAAATGGCCGGGAGATGACCCATGTATGAATTCCGTATGACCTTCGAACACGATTCATCTTTTTGGTTCTTAGAACAATATCCATGCGAATTATTCCATTCAAAGTACACACAGGAATCTCAGGGTTCTAGGAGATTTCAATTTGACGCAATGAATTTACCCTGGAGGTCACTAAGCCCACTTGCAGAAAAAACCGAATTTCGGGCTTTTCCGCAGGTTATCTTTGTTTGGCTCTGGAAGCTGTCATGGCAGAGCCAACCCTCTAGTTTTTACGAAAATAAACCTAGCTGTCACTGTACTATGAAAAAACACGAAATTATAAAATTATAAGTGACCCCTGCCATGACATCAGGTCAAGCGCTCGCCGGAAACGTATATTATAGACCTCTCAACTTTGGAGGGTATTAGCGGGTAAAGTTTTCGGAGAAGCGCAATGAAACTCTCTACACACGTTGTACATGTTATTGCTAACAACATTTCAAAATATATAAAATGTCCTGTAGTCGCGCTAAAAGTTATGAAGCATGACGTCACTGTCCAAGGATGTACGAACGACCCTGTAAGTCTTTCATTTTGACTATTTTTATTTGCGAAGCGCAATCTAGAATTGGATGTGAGTGTCAACATTTTTCTTACGACCCGATAGGCTTTTGAACGGATAATCGCACCCTGGAATTAGTTACACCGATCGAAAGTATTTCATGAGATTCGTATGAAAAACTATAAATCATTTGAAATTTGTTCGAAACTCTGGTTACTCTTACTCAAACATCATACATGAGTTTCGCTTGCATTCTTCCACTGGTTATCTACATGTACGAAATGGTAAGGGAGCGTTCAAGTATTCCATTAAGGAACACAGATACAACTTCACACTTTTAAGTTTGATTCCTCCTCCCATTGGAAAATTAGTATGAGGCCTAGGGCTCCTCACAATTTCAAGTAGTAATTGCAACTATCGATTTCAAATACAGTTTCAATTCAATTTCAATTGATGATAATCTGCAAGTTGTAAATTGAAATCAATTTCAAATAAAAATGGCTTTTTAGTTGTTGATTCAATTTCAATTACAAATCAACTATCAATTTAGCCATTATAATTGGGAACTTCCACAATTTCAATTTCAAATAGCTGCGTTGCCAAAAATTGATAGTTGAAGTTGACAATTGACAACTAGTAAATGTTAAGGCAAGAATGCGCGCTAAGGCAGGAATGTGTAATCAAAGCGCGGTGATTACTCAACTTCCCAAAGCAAATGACACCTTAATGTGCTTCTTATTTCTTCTAATACAAAAGCAACGAAACACTGAAAAAGTAACTCCAATCCAAACCTAATGGGGAACCGACAATTACCGAATCAGAAAATCTGTTTGATATTCAAATGATTAGTTGTAAACAGAGCTGCGCTGAAGTTCAAATATAGTAATTGACAAGTATCAAGTCAGGTCAAGTTCGGGTCAAGTTCTGGATCATGAGCGTTTCTACTTGGTTGAATCGGGTCAAGTTCAAGTATTTTCTGGATCCGAACTTGGAACTTCAAGTCGGTTCTGGCCCAGGTGCAAGCCCACAGAATTGACTTGCACTAAGGATCAAGTTCAAGTTCGGATTTGGGCATGGATTTTACTTGAACCCAAACTTGGACTTTCAAGTACCGATTCAAGTATCTTTGTTCCAACGTTTGATTCCTTTGTGCGTGCTTCGCCATTGGTTGTTTCGCCCTTCTTTAACACACATTCTAGAAACTAGTGATGCCGATGGTCTGGTTTGATCCAGTCGTTCGGACCAGACCAGACGAAACACCATGCTCCGGACCATGGTCCAGAATACCATTGAGAGCAATTAAATAATTACATTTTATCCCTTGAAATTATTCTTTTATCCCCTGAAATGTCAGTTTTAATTTGTTCCCTGGGATTTCGTTAACTCATAGATTTTTATTTTGCGTACGTTTGATACCATGATCCTGTGATCAGGTCTGGTCTTGTCCTGAAGCTGGACAAATTGTATCTGGTGTGGTCCAAGTGTTGTATCAGACTGGACCAGACCATACAACTCTGGGACCAGACCGAACCAGACCAATAACGCACCATTATAAATGGTCCGGACCAGACCATTGGTATCCCTACTAGAAACCATGCCTGCAGAGATATGCACTGAAGCTGGAGCTCAGTTTAATTTGGAGTGACTGTTGTGTATTCTGTAAATCGTCGTGCTTATAACTATTCTTCTAATTTTTCCTCATTTTTGAAAAACTGTTGAAGCAAATTGTCATGTGAGACTGTAATATTAGGGAAAAACCATGAGTGAACCCGAATCTGAATTTAATAGAGACGATGGAAATTGAAAATCTTAGCTCCACCCGTTGGAATGGTTTTGCGACTTCATACTACAAAGTTGCAAGATTCAAGTAATTACTTGAAATCCAAGTTCGGGTTCAAGTCAATTCCAAGTTCGGTTCTCAAGATTTATGGACCCGACATTCAAGTATCAGATCAAGTTCGGGTTTAGGAAAGATTACTTGCAAGATATGACTTGGTCTGGCAAGTAATTCCTGGGACCCGAAACGCCAAGTTTGGGTACTGACAAATATCTACTTGAAAGTTCAAGTGCAGGTCAAGTTCAAGTTCGGATCCTCAAAATATTTGATCCGAACGCATGTCTGGTTGTAAATACGCTTCCCGGGACAAATTCGAGCGATATCTTTCAGAGCACCGTACAAAATCGGCAGACCTGAAAATGGTGTTCTTACAATTAGTTTGCAGTTGGAAGGTGAATGAGTTTAGTTTAATTTCATAGCAAACAAATTGATCAGATGTAGCCAACACTATTTTAGTCAAATTTATTTTCATAACCAGTTTTTCTTTGGGTAAATACGGGTAAGAATTAAAAAACACAATTCAATTTCAATTTAATCCCAATTACAAGTCAATTTTAACTTGCTCAAGTTTTGAAAGTTGTAATGGACAATTCAACTATTGACGCTGTTACTTGATTAATACAAATTGATTATTTTTCAAGTATTTGATTGACAAATAATCAACTACAAATTACCACTATAAATTGAATTGAAAATTCAATTTCAATTACAAATTCAATTTCAACTAGCTCAATAAATTGATTTGTGAGGCGCCCTAATGAGGCCGTTGTAGCATTCGTTAAACTCACAAGGTAAATTTGCTAACTGGGACTTGGAACACGCTATAACGTCGTATGCATTTTGTTCACTTAATAATTTTTACACATTGAGTTTTCCCTAATACACTTACCGCTTCACTCACCGGCTATCGATTCATCGATTGCAGTTTTAGATATTTGTATTTCTATTTTAGTCTTAGTAATAATGAACAAATCATTGTGCCCTTCTTTCTATTTATATTACTACAAAAAAGAACTATTTACACAAAAAACAATATACAGTTAAAAGTCTAAGGCGTGGGTCTAGCAATTCTTTCTAGCAATCGCAGGGTGTCCCAGTAATCAGTTAACATGCGTTCTAATTCATTTTAAACATATTTTGTACTACAAATACCCAATTGTAATTTAAATACAAGATAAAATTTAAAACGCTCTAAATCTCAAGTACATAAACATGTTAACGTGTGGTCCAAAAATATCCAGGTTCAGGATGTCTTTTGGGTACTTTTGCTGGTCCAGGCACTAATCAGGTGCGGTTACTAGAAAAACGCAATTGGGTCAGGTTCAGGATCAAAAAATTTGAACCTGTTAAACAGGTATATTTTCAGGCACTGGTTCACACTTTCAAAGTTCCCAAAGTTTGGGTCCACGTCCAGGTACAGGTTCGACTGTTTTGAACCCATGCAATGCACTAACGAACGTAAATCGAAGTTGTCATTTATTTTTCCATGATTGATCGTGTAGGCTATAACAAATTAAACTTTAAGCTTCTGTAATCAAATTACATTGATTCGATATTTTAAACAAACATATTCGAAGGTATCCTCTCTTCTAAGTTGAAAGAGTGGATAGTCTCCGTGTCCGTGATGGTAAGATTCAAATATTCGCGCGCTTTTTTTATTGGCTGAGCCAACAATAACTGGCTAAATAAATTATTAAAATTATTTTTTTTTAAATTAAAAAAAAATATTAAAGCGTTATACTGTTTTGCGCTTTTCCTTTTTTTTTTCTTTTTTTTTGAATGAAAATAATGTTGCTCAAATGAAAAAAGGATGTTACAAAGTCTTAATAACTCGAAATTATTAAAAAAAAAATTACATTTTTTTTGCGGATTTGAGATTCAAAAAGCGAGCTTTTTTTTATTTGCTGAGCCAGCAATAGCTGACTAAATAAATTATGAAAATTATCCTAAAAAAATTAAAGCATTATACAGTAGCAAGGGCGGCGACATTGCACGGGCAGCCGTCCACAACCAAGACGGCCCACTCACTCTTTAAATTAGAAGAGAGAATCATTTTAAAAAATTTAATGCAAAATTAAATGAAAAAATCGTTTTACCGTACATTAGTCTACTTATTTACTAGGGTTGTGCAGCTAGCTATTGCATACAACTATTACTTACTGTCTACCCTTTTTACATTTTCCTCGCTAAGCCAGCAATTTGCTGGCTGTGCAGTGCTCGTCTATAATATATTGCTAATCCTGTAACTTAAATTTGTATGATTTGAATATTTTAGTCAACACAACAAATGAGATTTATTCGAAAGGCTTTAAGCATAAAACATACAGTAGGAATTATGTAAATTCAAGTTTAAAATGAGAATTTGCAGTTGAAATTTAGTTGTTGCTTTAAACCGCAACACCATCAAGTCTATATCTTCCGGCAGCAACCTACGTTTCAATTCTCCTTGTGATATACAGAATGCGTTGTAAGAAAATCCTAGTCTAATTCTGAGGACGCTGGTACGTGCCTTATATAGTAGAAACGTTTTGAATACATTTAAAAATGTCACAGATAAAATCCCGCGGCGGACTCCTGAAGATAATAAGCAGAAATGTCTCGAAACTGTGTCTTCATGTCAACAAAATTTGGCATCAGAAAAACTACCAACTTCTGTCAACGATGGTAGGAGTAAAAATGTTGACGTTTCTACGTGAGCACGCAAAACATTCCATGTCCTACGGAATCATTTTAGGGCAGCGTTTGTACACTTCTCCTTGTGTTTGGAACCCCAAAGATAGTTCTATTGAAGTGACTAGCAATCCATTCCAAATCGGAGGTTGGTTGCTCAGTCAATTTTACATACTTGTTTACTTGGTGTTCATGATTTATCGAATCTACATGAATTATACAACTGCCGAGGAAAATGACATGGTGTCGACCATTTCTTGTGTCTTTGGTTTTAATACGGTAGCAGTAATATTGTTATTAACAGTAATTATGACACCTAAACTTCCGGAAGCTTGTCTGGTTTTCAAACAGTATCATTTCTTTCGAGATGAATTGAAACGTAAGCCAAGTGTTTAAAAATATGTTATAATGTATCTTATAAATTCCTGTCGCCTTAACTAAACCATATGAATTCATATTGTGCGTTCATATTGTGTATTCAATTCAAAATTTTTACACTTCTTAGGACAAGCAATAATCCGACCAAGTAAACACAGAGGCGGGTTGATAATTCTGATGTCCTTGTTATGTGCACCAGTATTTTCAATCCTGTCGTTTACAATGAGCATCATAATACCTCAATACCCGGTTTTCATCTCCTCAATTGTTTGTTCATCAAACACGGAGCTGTCCTATGTGATTCGTTTATTTTGCTCCGTCAGCTTTACCTACGGGGTACTTGGGGGTTTATCAACGGTCTATATTTGGGTCCATTTCGGCATTGAAGCCCTTAGCATTGTAATTGAAGTGCTAGAAGAACTCAGGTATATTAATAGTTTCTATTCAAAGGGCAGAAACCGATTTTGTTCTATTTTCCAATTTTATTTATTTATTTAAAACGAATCTCTTATTTCAGAGAGTATCCAATTGCTTTAGTTCGTGATCCTTGGAAATTTCTGAAGGTTTACCGATCGTTGACATTGATAATCGCACATATGAATGTTCTGGTCAAGGATATTCTAGCTATTGCACAAGCGTATTGCGTACAAGAAGTAGTTCTGGGCACTTACCTAAGTGTTCGATCGGCGGATGTTTTTGTCAAAGTTTTAGCATTGTTGAGGGCCGTTCATGGTTTTCAAGTAATGGTTTTCGCTTTCACGAAATTGGGCATGGTCCATGAGTACTCTAATCAGGCTTTGAAATCATTCTCAATTACTTCAAATTCGCCCATACTAAAACGGTATGGCATATCCTTGCAGTCTTTGAAGATCAGCGGATAACTTTGCGGATAAACATCTTGCAAGGACAACTATCGAAGTTATTGTGGACTATCTAATTAGTATGTTGTTAACGTTTTAGACTCAGTTTCAGCTGTGTAGATATTAGTTGAAGCAGGGGTTGTGCAATTGTGTATTTTTTCCCACCCGAGTTCACTCTTGTACATTAGAATACAAGCAAAAATGTTTACAGAGAGCGTTGCTTTATATTCATATAGTTACATACAAAAGCGTCCGTAAACGTAATACACAAGGTAGTTGCATTACATGTACATAGTTTTAACAACTTACAATTAGTAACTATAGGAATTTTGGGTTGCTATAAATATTTCAGCACAATGCAATGCGATCATTACCTGCGCTTAATTGTAAGTTAAGTAGTTTCTCACGTTCGGTGGGGAGATGTTCAGGGTCACTTACATCTAGGAGCAGAGATGCGCAGCCTTCGAAGGCTAGCCTTCCAAGAAGGCTTCCTTGAAGGCGGAAAGGTAACTTTCTTAACGTTGCAGAAGGAATGGAAGGATGGGGATACTTTTTTCTGAAGGCTGAAGGAAGCCTTCACAAAAACTAGCAATGAAGGATTGTGAAGGAAGGTTTCCTAAATATTAGCCCTCTAAAGCCGTGAAGGCTTCCAGGTACACGACATATCTATAAAGTGTAAGCATAGCATACGAAATGACGTTTTGCTGCTCGCGCAACAATGCAGCCAATTCGTGAACTCACAACTGACAATGTGTGCCCGCTCTTTTCACTGCACTGAATCCTGCTGGTGCAAAAAGTTTTTAAGCGGGTTTTGGTTTAAAATTGAAGGAAGGCTATTTTTAAAAAGAAGGCTGAAGGCAAAAACGAGTGTAAATATTTTCGAAGGATGGGTGAAGGAAGGCAGAATTTTTAGAGGGCTTCATTCTAGGATATTTGGAAGGTGAAATTTTTACTGAATTTTCGCCTTCGAAGGCTTGAAGGAAGGCTATTTCTTTTGCGCATCTCTGTCTAGGAGTGGATTAATAAAATAATTTGGCTCTGGCCTGCTCTAAAATTATGATTAGTATTCTTTACGCATGCAATCTGAACGCTTATATTGGTCAATTCGAGGTCTAGAAACGAGCATTGATCAGTATAGGTTAACCTGGGGCCCAGAAGCCATTGGTTACCAATAGTGGTCAGTATTTGGACCTTAGAACAACATAAGATGAATGCATGCTGTAATTTTGTGTCAATTGCTATAATGTGTAATTTCTTACGGGGATTTAACATTGGAAATTTTAAGTTGAACATTTTATGTACCGACGAGTTAGAATTTAAAACTTCTGTACGATTTCCCGTGCACAACGAGGCGAGATTGCCCGAACTTTTGTTTTCGCTGGGGCATTTAGGCCAGCGACATTAAGCTCACACAAAGTTTCATTCGGATGCCGAGTGGGCACGTGACGAGGGTTACCGGTTAAAAAGATTTTATTGGACTTTAATAAATTCTCAAAGCTACCAAGGCAGCGCTCCAAAATGTTTTGTATGAACACTAGTGCTGGCAAGTGCGATATGTCGAGACTTCCTTTCTGTCTTGTTAATTTCGCGCATACACTTTTTTATAAAAAATAATTGTCGATATATCAGATATCACTAATGAACACACAGACCATCTATGAAAAAGCAATTTCATAAATGTTATCTTTTCCGCATATCTCCCGCTTTTGCATTTGAAAACTGAATTCCTCAACCTTCCTCTCTGTTCTGACGGATCAGGCCCACAATTGTCAAAGTCACTAGCCGGAAAGCCTGTACAACGCTGTAAAAATAAGCGTCAAAAGATATTTCAGAAAATATTTGGGCTGGAGCAAAAATTTGTAATACCTAAAACCCTAAAAAATATTGAATTCGTTTGAAGTTCTTCACAGCATTTGTGGACCAATGTCAGTATAACAAATCGTTCCTGGCCGAGCTCACATCATCCATACATTGAGAGGTATGCGTTTGTTTTTCTACTAAATAGCGCTGGTTTCAGCCGCAACAACCACCCGAACCTAACATTCCACGACGGCAGCGGCAGTGGAGTTTCTAGCCATTCCTCAACGATGGTAGTTGAGTACATTCAGTGCTGGTGCTGGACTTCTCCTGTCTGACACGAAATAAAAAGAACTGGTACTAGAGCTAGATGTACCGCTTGCAATTGTTTTAACCCACATCACAAGACGACATCGCAAACAGGATCGTGCTGAATTTCAAACCAATATTGTGATTACTGCAAAATCTGTTTATTTAGGAAAGGTAGGAACCGACACCCGTTGACTCAATCCAACCAAAAGGTCGGACGATTCCCGCTTCATGTTTCAGAACTTGGCAATCGTCATGAGAATGTATACACGGTGGCTCAAAATGATTGCCCTCCTATATAGCTTATATAAGAGAAGAGCTTAATGAAAAACTTGATTCCTCCAGTATTCAGCAGAATATTTTCGAATTTTCATTATTGAGCTATGGATGAAATTTGACGGTCATAAGGGTCACAGACGTGAATGGGGACCTAGTCGAAATTTTTGTTTTTAACCGTCAGGTTGACCTGAATAAGAAAGAGCTATTTTAAAATTAACCCAAAGGAGCTTTTTAAAAATTTAATTCGTAGATCATAATTCATTTGAATTCAAAATGATGTGTGATTTGTGATCAGAAAAATATATTTTAAACCCTGCATCACATTTCTATACATAGCTTTCTGGGGTCACTATTTTCGATAAATATATATGTTGTAGATTTGGGTTCTGCGGCTAGATAATTTTAATAATGAATTAATAACATTTTCTTGCATTCTTCCAGTATTTTTAATGTGTTTTACGACGTCAACAGCTGCTTGAAAGAAGTGGCAAGATCAGGATTTGTTACTTCTTCAAGTCTTTCTCAATTTCTTTATATTTGCTGAATTTATTCTTAACTTGCTGCGTTAAACCACCACACCGACAACCAATAAAATACCTTTATGAAAGTCCATAAAATGTCCTACAGAAAATATTATTACAAACGTGTAAACTGTTTTTTAATTCAAAACCACGAAAGCATTTCAAGCTTTTTAATTTGTAGCTTGTAGCTTTATTCTGTGACGTTACAAATTGACCTAAGTCAAAGAAGCATAATGTTTTGAAATCTGGAAAATAATTTACATTCTGGGTTATCTGGGGGGAAACTAAATAATTTTAAACAAATGGAGGAGGGATTTTCGAAATTGTTGACCTTATTTGTGTCTGGGATTTATAAATTGTTAACCTTAATTTTATCCTCTTTTTACTTAATAAGTGTGATTAATCATTGAATGAACAACAACATATAACTTTAATTAACCCATTGTTTTGGTATTTTGCGAATGTTGGAGTAGTATTCAAAATTAGTGTATTATTTAGTAATTTTTGGTCTCTTTTTAAAGATTTAGTCACAACATTTAACGTCGAATTTGGATTTTATTTTTGCGTCTACAATTTGTGTCTACATTGCGTCTTTATAGGGGTAAATAAAATAGTAATATCGTGTGGAGGGGGCAACCCTTGTTCTTGGTACACCGTGGATATATACCGGATGAATAAATTAGCAAATCTTTTTTGTAACTTTTTGTTTAATTTGATTAATTACTGTAATGCATGCTACGCGGGTCAGCTTTGAGCAAAACGAAATCTACAGCAGGAGACAACACAATTTTCCGGACATTGCTTGAAAATATATTTACGTGTAATTATATTTTTATGAAACCAAGCAAACAGCAGGACAGTATATTCAACCAAACGTGTAAAACGGTAATCAGAATAACTAATAATATGTATATCTGAATGAAATCAAACACAATCACCTCAGTCTCTCACGAGTCTTCTTTAACAGTAACTGGGTTGCTTACAACGTTTTGAAATGAATGTATTGTGATTGAGATGTGAAAATTTCATTCGATACATTAAATTTTCGGCATACTTACTGGTGGACTGGATAATGTGCCTATTTTTTAATAAGTCTTTTGTCATGTTAACCGACAATAACAGCATGTTACGTGATAATTGCGGCAAAAAATTACTAATACACCAGTTAAGCGAAATCATGAATTGAAAAACGAAAAAAATATTCAATCATTTCAATCAAATAGTTTGATCCTGTAGTCGATAATCGTAATCATTAGTGGATAAATTGTGACGAAGTAATCAGAATCGTGGCATTAACCGTAATTAATAATTCACGGAAATCAGCGTATCTGACAGGGGTGGATGTCCTTGCACAATATCTTACCATCCTAAATTATTCGTCGAGTCGTTCATGTTTTTCAATACATCAAAATTATTTGCAAACATGAAATATGATTTCGGTAAACTTTGTCGATTGAACTATATTCAAATTTCAACTTTCCTTGTTAATTTCACATCGGTGAGTCTTTTTAAATGCATACATATGTATGTAAGAAGTTATAATGCTGACGATTTCATGAACGAACATAAATCAAAGTCGTTATTTAATTTTCCATGATTGATCGTGTAGTTTACAACAAACAAAACCTTATGCTTTTGTAATCAAGTTACATTGATTCTTTACATCTTTACATTAAACAACAATATTCGAAGGCATGTATAATATATTGATAATCCTGAAATTTCAGTTTTTGTATGACTTACGTATTTTAGCAAAAAACAGCAAATGAGATTTATTCAACCTGATTAAACCGTAAAGCACAAACTTGGAATTACGCAGATTCGAAATTGAAATGAGATAAATTCCATAGTTTGATATCAGTGCTGCGATCAGGTCAAGTAATTTCAAAACTTGACCATGAACTTGACTTGACCACGAAACTTCAAGTAATTTTCAAGACACAACTTGAACTTGATAACTCGTGTTCGTGTAATTACTTGACTTGTCAAGTTCAAGTAATCAAGTACCTTTTTTAAGACCCGAACTTGATCAAGTAATTAAAGTTCCAAACTTGACTTGAACTTGACTTGACCATGACTTGAACGCGACTTGAACTTGACAATTCAAGTTAAGTATCATAAAAAATAAACATGGCCACAATAAGTCGAGCTTACATCAGGAAATTATTTCCTTCAGACTGAAAACCAAAACGCATTCAGAAAACAATTTTACGACTACGTTTTATTTAAAACCATTCGATGACAATTTTGAGCGTGTACAGAATACAGTAAAAATTCGATATAAGGGACTATACAATTTATAAAGGAATTTCCCTTATACAAAACGTCTAAAGCATTGCGTAAATGAAAGTTAGGGTCAAACAAATGATATCGATATTTCCTTATAAGCTGAGCCCCAATAACGGACTTTCACTGAATATCTGACGAGCTTTACATAGTGTCAAGTTTTATTTAATGTTCATATATGCATATATACATACATATACCTATTTGAGCATTACGAGTATGTACTCTTAATTTAAAATTTAATAAACTAGTATTTACTTATTTATTAAACGCTTTTTGTAAAGAGCCATCCAAGCTCATTTTATGCAGGAATTTATTTACACAAGTTGAAACTAATAATTCTAAGTAATAATACGAATTATCAAGATAGCTCTTTCATTTCATGGAGAGGTTACTGCAACAACTAACAACGTCAGTTAAACAACACCTTCATAAAACGGACTCTGATTTTGAATTTTGTCCTTTGATTGATGGCATGTGCAAATAATATACCCTGGACACGACATGAAATTGGATTGGGATTTTGAAATTGCTTCCGTCCTTTATGGCATGCGCAATCTAAAATTACTTGAACTTGACCATGAAATCTCAAGTTCATGGTCAAGTTTTTTCTTTCCATTACTTGACCCTGAACTTGACTTGAGATTCAAGTAAATTTCTCTTACTTGTACTTGCACCTGACTTGTCTTAGAATGTCATGGTCAAGCCGAGTACGTACTTGAACTTGACCCGAAAGATTCAAGTAAAAAAATTGACGTACTTGAACTTGACCCGAAAGATTCAAGTAAAAAAATTGACGTACTTTAACTTGACCCGAAAGATTCAAGTAAAAAAATTGACGTACTTGAACTTGACCCGAAAGATTCAAGTAAAAAAATTGACGTACTTGAACTTGACCCGAAAGATTCAAGTAAAAAAATTGACGTACTTTAACTTGACCCGAAAGATTCAAGTAAAAAAATTGACGTACTTTAACTTGACCCGAAAGATTCAAGTAAAAAAATTGACGTACTTGAACTTGACCCGAAAGATTCAAGTAAAAAAATTGACGTACTTGAACTTGACCCGAAAGATTCAAGTAAAAAAATTGACGTACTTGAACTTGAACCGAAAGATTCAAGTAAAAAAATTGACGTACTTGAACTTGACCCGAACTTGCACTTGACTTGAAAACTCAAGTATTACTTGAACTTGTCCGCAGCACTGTTTGAGATTGTAAGTTTTGTGGTTGTTGTTTTACCCCTTGATTCCGTATATATTGAATTATCCTGCAAAAAGCTATACACGTTTCAATTCTCCTTGTTAAACACATAATGTATTATAAGACAAACTGCCTCATTTTGTGGACGTTGGTATCAGCAAAAATGTCTCCAAGAACCGCGTAAAAGGAAGTTGAAAAAACAATTTGTAGAAAATCAGATTTTAATACATTTAAAAATATCACACATAAAATCGCGCGGCAGATTCATAAAAACACTAAGGAGAAATGTCTCGAAATTGCGTGTCCACATTAACAGAATTTATTTTAAGAAAACCTACAAACTTCTGTCAACGCGGATAGGAGTAAAATTGTTGACGTTTCTACAAAAGCTCTCAAAGCATTCCATTTCCTACGGATTCATTTTAGGGCAGCATTTGTACACTTCTTATGTTTGGAACCCAAAAGATAGCTCTCTTGAAGTTACTAACAATCCATTCCAAATCGACGGCCGGATGTTCTGTTGAGCGTGGTACTATTATTTAGCTTAATTAATAATTACGCTAACACATAAGAAAATTTAACCAATGCATCGTTGTACACACATTAATTTTATTATCACAGAGAGGATCAGCAGTGGACTTTGGGGAGCCTTACTGCCACTAATAGCTGACAATGATCCCTTTCTTTTTGAATGAAATATTTATAACAATCAAAAATTCTTATAATTATTTAGTTACTTTTATGTAAATCTCGATTTCTATGTGGACAATTCCTAAATTTCAAATCTTAAAATTTTCCATGCAAAATAAGACCCGTCCGCATATGTAAGTAAAAAACACTTGAAACATTTGAATTTTTTTGCAAAAGTTGACAGATTTTGTCAAGGAGCAAGACTACTCTCCCAGCAAATACTATTTCATTCACCCAATCAGGTTAGGTACTCTTGTGTAGTTGCTCTATTAAGAGTTTTCTTCCTCTCTAACTCAAATATTCTCAGCTGGAACATGAAAATGAAATAGTAAGTTAGAAAGATCCCAATGACCTGGAAAAATGTTAGTTAAAAGTTCTTTTGAATTCATGGTCCTCCAACCAACAAATAAAATACTCAACGTAACCATTAGTGCACTATATTTTTAAGAGCACCCCTAAAAGCAGCACAGTAGGGCATTAATTCAATGAAACTCCAAATATATCCGTGAAGTTTAGATAAAATATGTTTTAAGGAAATCACAGTGCAAAGGATGGATACTGTAAAAAAAATGGCGTTAACAGCATCGTTATTTGAAGAGACTTACGGCAGGTATCATTGTGTAATTGACAAAAAGATGTGTTGCATTAGGACGCCGTTTCTACAGAAGGAAATATTCCGACAAGAGTAGCAATTTTTGGGATTAAATCTGAAACAACACATTGCATTATTACAATTGAATCCGAAATAATATTGTCTTTACAGAACAAATGTTTTCAAATCATCTTCAAAGACTTGATTAAATACAAGCAGAACATACGTCATTTTTACATTTGGTGGTATCTTGACAGTCAAAAATTGCAGGGAAACGAGTAGTATTCTATACATATACTGTAGAGGTGACGGTGGGATATGGCATAATACGCAATTTTTTTAGATAGCTCCTTTACTTGCAAAGTTTGAAGGATTGACTTGACTTATTTAAAAGGATGCCGGAAACTAGTACTGAGGGCTGCAGTATCCAGAGTACGCTTAATGGGAAACAAATGTTTCGGTACCATTTGTTACTTCAAATAAACTTTCACTTCGAATGTACTGAACCGCGAAGTTACCTAATGATATATGACATATGACATGACACATATGGGTATGCACGCAATGAGTACCAGCCATTAAAAGTGAATACATAAATAATTATATAAGGACAGTTCACTCTTCCAACTAGTATTGGGGTAAGATTTTTTACCGCTTAGTAGCAAAATTTGATTCTGAGAAATGTCCTTTCTTTGAGGATAGAACTTATATCCATATTACCATATCTGACGCTACAACAAAGCATCTGGACTAAATAATTACATTTGAATATGTTTGCATGTAACTATATATTATTGAATTAATACATTTGGTTTTATTCCGCGGCCAATTACCTCCGAACACGCTCGATTGAAGTGGACTGACGACAAAACATTTACCTGCGAGAGTGCATATAAAACATTTGCATTCGGATTGTCATGAATTACTTTATAAGTTATTTCAAAATTAGCCCTCTCATTGTCAGTCAATACTTGGTGTTCTAAAATGTATTCACGTGAAAAGCCTTACGGAACATTTTTCCGATTCTTCTGAGTAAGATATTTCGAATTATTAATTAAATAAAGTAATACAAAAATTGGACAATTTGTGATAATATTATATAGGTGAGTGTATTAACATTTATCTACACAGAACTGAATAGAACTAGATAGTAGTTTCTTTGTATAGATCAGATCCGAAAAATGTACATGTGTATTCTGTAAAGAAAAACACTATTCGGATGACTAATTTTTTAACAACTGCCGTGCTTACGGATTGCGCACAAAATAGATTTAGCAAATTTAGCAAATCCAGTCTTCCAAATATGTACGTCCAGCACACGTTCCTAGTTTTCAACATCCATATTTATTAGATCAATCCAAAAACAAATATTTAATTATTGTAATTTAAACTAATTTTAATGCACACTCACATATGAAAAAAGGGGGCAAAAATATGTAATTATACATATGCATTATTTCAAAAAAGTACAACATAAATTAATATTCTTTTTGCTCCAGTCATGTCTCATAGTTTAGTGTCCTTCCACAGACCGCTTAGCTTTTGACTTTGAAAGATTTTATTACATTTAAATGGATTCACAAAGTAACAAATGTAGCCTTCCAATTTGTGTGTGATACACAGATCATCCATGAAAAGAAAGCCATTTCATGAATTCCATCTTTTCTACATATCTCCTACTTTTACATTTTAAATTGACTTCCTCAGCCTTCCTCTCTGCTCTTACGGATCATGCCCAAAATTGTCAAAGTAATTAGCCGGAAAGCCTATAAAACGTCTTAAAAATAAGCGTCTAAAGATGTGTAACACCCTAAAAATATACTGAATTTGTTTCAAGTTATTGACGAGTGCAACATCATTTTTTAACCTAGGCCAACACCACAAATTTGGAAAATATGGGAAAGCATTTGTTTGAAAATTGTAAAACGTATATTTTCTATTATCGCGTCTTAAATATTGTATATGGGTAGGCAGAAGAAAAAGAATATGAATTCAAAATGGATTGGAAATCATTATTAAATTCGTATTGCTAATTACCTTTTTTTAAATATTGGTCAATAACCTCGTTTTAGGGAAATTTAATGAGTGGCACAGAATGCTCGGCGGAACATAGCCTTAATATGCACTAGGTAAAAGGAACTGGTACTGGAGCCGGTGGCTGATTGCAATTGTGTTAACCCACACATCATAAGACGACATCACAAACAAGGATAGTTGATTCATTTGAATATAAAATTATCTGTCTGATCTGTGATCAGAAATATATATTTTGAAGCCTGCATCACATGTGTATATATGTACGTATTACTTCTGTGGCCACTATTTTCTGATTTGGACTGATCATATAAAACTCAAATGAACATCAGTGTTTTTTTTAATTAATTAACGTACATATATATGTATTAAATTTACGACGAAAAAATTTCACCCCTATATTTCCCTTGTACGGAATTTAGTTCAACCTTGCTCAAACAGAATAATCACTGAATACAGACAAAGGTAATATCTGTTTGGTAAGCCCATAGAATTGCACAACAAAAAATTATATTGAAACATACGTGTGGGAATAATCAATCATTTGAATCAAAATCACAAAAGCACTACTTTCTTTTATGTTCGTAACCGGCGTGATCTTACAAATTCACCATAAACAATTAAACAATCACTGGAAAATTTAGAAAATAATTAATCTGCGAGTATCAAATATTCAAATTTTTCTTGTTTGGTGGGGCAAGAGTAGGCGAAAATTACCAACCACTTTGGACAGTTGGGTAGTCCAAACTGAATGACTTGTAAATATTGCACACCTTCATTCCTGGAAACGTAAACACTGAGTTTGTTTTTATTTTGACTTTTGCTTACACTATTTTATACAAAGCAAAGCAAATCAACCCTTTAAAGTTATGCCCCATGATTTTTTTAAACAGTAAATTTCAGATTAAATTGAAATTAAATTACTTGAAGAAGTAGCAAGGTTTGATTGAAATCACATCAACAGCAAATTAAGCCCAAGCTACAATTTCTCCAGGCCTGATCAAAAATTATTGTGTCCCAGACAGCTGTCAAAAAATCTTAATATCGTGTACGTGATGAGCGACAGCACCCTAAAAGTACTTCGTTACCTCACCCTAACAGTAATTTACCTTTTAACTTCTGGCGTCCTCGGAACGTAATGAATTGTACGTGTTTCTGCTATGTTACACAAAGTAAAGAATGATTTCAAAAGTATACATCCAAAAATAGATATTTTATAGTCTGCCTCAGATTTTATGGTTCTGCAGCTGGAGAATTTTAATCCTTTATGTATGTATATAGACTCAAATGAATCCCAATGATATTTTCTACATCCCACAATTTTGAAAACAAAATTCGGCGTTAAATGTTTGGATTGTTGTTACTTGTTATGATTTACAGTGGCAAGAGCTGCTTGCTAACAAATGGTAAGACCTGAATCTGTTCCTTCTTCAAGCCTTTCTCAATTTCACTACTTTTACTGAAGGACACCGCACAATCCTTACGAGAATATACCCCCTGTTCGATCTCGATAAAAAAATTCGTGGAGGTTGCACCTTGAAGAGTAGATCATTTTTGATAATTGGCCCAAAGAAATCGTAATGCAGGATTCGGAGATATCCCGGGTTAAAGTTGCCGAAAAATGAGGGGGGGGCTCAAGGGGTACCAAAAATTTCAAACGGTGAAAATTAACAATATAACTTCAAAAATGGCAAGAATAAAAATTAAATAACGTGTAAAAAAAATTTCAGCGAGATATGACCTCAACTTTCCAAGATACTGACCTCAAGAGGTCAAAGAACGTCGACACCGGTTTCATATTCTAAACGCTGATGAAACTGGCCCAGATTTGAACTAGGGCTTTCATTAGACATATATTTTTATTTTTCGGCAACTTTAACCCGGGATATCTCCGAATCCTGCATTACGATTTCTTTGGGCCAATTATCAAAAATGATCTACTCTTCAAGGTGCAACCTCCAGGAATTTTTTTATCGAGATCGAACAGGGGGCATATTCTCGTAAGGATTGTGCGGTGTCCTTTATTTCTAACTTGATGCGTTGAACCACCACACCTACAATCTGAACGATCAATAAAATATCTTTATCTAAACACTTCGACCTTATTATTTTGTATCAAAGCTGGGCAAAAAGATTGCGTATCCTAAATCCTACATACATTTTATAGTTTACGAAGAGCATACATATATTCATATATAAATTTGTCCAGAAATGCAATCATACATATATGCATACATAACTTTGTCCAGAAATGCAATCATACATATATGCATACATTAATTTGTCCCGAAATGTAATCATACATATATTCATCATATAAATAAATTTATGTATAAATATATGTACACGTGCCTATAAAAGTGCTTGTAGAACGTTCTGAACCTTTATAAAAACTAATGAAGCATGGCTTCGCGCGTGTATATTGTTAATTAGTTAAGTTTAAAATTGTTAATTTCTAGTTTCGTAGGTTTCAGTCACAACGTATAGAAATCGTTTGCATTGCAGCAGGAAATAATAAATGCGAATACACCAATAAACACAGACCGTGCCAAGAAAATACAGATGGAGCTCGCTGAACATACACGGTGCATACATAATAAATACCTAAATCTCCCCGGCCTTTTAAACATACATACTCGTAAATACAGTATTCATGCCATACATATATCATACATTTTTTTTAGTGGAAACACGCAGCCTACATAAAATACATACAAATATTCGGAAAATGTGCGAACATACATAAAAAACTGCGTATATTTATGCATAAATGTAGGATATGTGCCCAGCTTTGTTTTGTACCTTTAATTTGTGACCTTACAAAGTCAACGAAAACATTATTTTTTAAAATCCGGAAAGTAATTTACATTCTGACTGATTCTGGGGAACTAAATAATTCTGAACAAATGGAGAAGGGATTTTTAAAATTTTGACCTTATTTTTGGCAGGGATTTGCAAAATGATTTACCTTAATTTTATTCTGTTTCTACTTAATGAGTGTGTTTAGACATTGAATCTACAAAGAAATACAACTTTGATTAACCTATAGTTTTGGTATTTTGCGAATGTTACAGTATACTCAAACATAAAAGAGTATTACTGCATTAGCCAATGGTTCTGCGCAGTCATTATTTCCCTCCATTTTTTGATTTAGCAATAACATTTAACGCAGAATTTTGATCTTATTTTTGATAAATTTACAGCTAGGTTTGCCAATTCATAGATAAATGTGATATTTTTACCATTACTTCTTAATAGGAGTAAATAAAATAATAATGTCGTGTGGAGGGGACCAACCGTGGATACATAGAAGCTGAATGAATTAGCTACAATTTTGTATCGTTCCGTTTTGTTTAATTACTCATTAAAATAAATACTAAGCGGGTCAGCTTTGATCAAAATAATTCTGCAACAGGAGACTAATGCAAAGGCTAGCCCATTTTTACGAGCGAAGCGGTATTATAAAATCACTAGATTCGAAACCTTGTGTCACTGCGATCGCATGACTCAGCAGGAATTGAAATGGAGTCTCGTGGTTCGGGGGAAGGACTGCCTGAAGCTAAGGATGCAATAGGGGAGGTACTTGATCCGCACCCAGGTCTACCCGAGGTCCGGAAGAGTAAGGAAAATCATGGAGAACAAGTGTTTTTGGAAGCTGACATTACAGGAGGAAAGCAGAGAATTGTCCTGTGAAGGGAAAAGTGTGCGCCAAACTGGCAATTTATTTACTTATTTTGTGGATTTATTATTGGAGGCTTTTGTGACAATAATATTATTTTGGTGTGAGGATTTTGTAATTAAAGAGATTGAACTTATAAATAAATAAACTCTTTCTCAAAATCCCTGGATCCGGTGTAAATGAATATTTGTAAAGTCGTTAACTAAGTGCATAAAAATCATAGAGTTATTGAAGGCGAGACTGTGTCGTGTCTCGACAATATTGACGATACCTTGTAGACGATAAACCTTTTGACTGGTTCCATTTAAAATTGTGAAACAAGCGTAGATAGTCTGCATGTAAATCCTACATGTGCAACTTGAGGTTAAATTATCAAATTTTTACAATTTTTAAAATTCAAAAAACTTCGAATTTGGAATATTTTTGATGAGGTCACAAAAGCCCAAAAGTGGTTCAAAATTACTTCTGTAATAACATATTTCTACTGACCAAAATAATTTAAAAATAAGCCGCAGAGCGTAAGTTTCAGGGGTGTTCGAAAAAACTAAAATATTTATGGACGTGAGCAAAATGGGACCAATATTTTCGGAATTACCCGCGCTTTATAATTGAATTTAAAATTTCTCGGTAATAACAGCCCTAATTTTGTCACAATTCAGGATAATCATTTATCTGGTAAAAAATGCAATAATGCCTAATGTCAACAAGATCGTTTGGGTATTTTGACATTTACCAGTGTATGACATAACGATACAACGAGACGATATTATCGTTCATATCATACATTTTGGAGCAAAAATATCGTACGATATTTCTCGTAATTTTTAAACGATATAGCGGATGGTTAAGAATGTCATTTTTACGGAGATGCTTTTTTACTGATTCGCAAAAATTAGAATTTTAAACTTTTGAAAAAATTACTTTTCGTAAATAACGCAAAGCGTGGATATGCACTTACCCGCCTTGAAAAAAAAGATTTAAGGATAACTTCTGCACCTTTTGACCAAATCCGAATATTAAGGGCTTAAGGTCAATGTCAGAATTTGTACAACGTCCAATGCTTAACGTACATCTTCAGCGTGTATAGTTCTGAAGGTATTTATACCTAACTTTTCCCGTGAGTCTACGGAATTGCCTATCCTAATACATTGCAGTTTTTTAAAGGTCTTCCCCCACAACAACTTTGATAAAAATTTGCACACATGACTGTCTAATTATTGCAAGCTAGTGTGCAAAATCTTATGATGTGCGACCATAGGTTTGGACCCTTAAAAATTAATTACTTAAAAATGCGAATTATGGTTGTCATAGTCATAACGTTTAATAATAGAGACTTAACTTGAAGTCTTCCAATATTAACAACTAATTAAATTATTTGAGCTTCATTAAAATTTTAATAATGAAATTATTTAGCGTTTTTACAAAGCGTTTTTTATTCCAGAAATATCATACTGCAGACATCTAACGTTTTTGTTGAAAATAATTGGCTGCAAATGACGGAAATTTTGTCCCCAAACGAAAAGTCGGCAAACCTAAGCGTCATGACTGTGTTCAATTTCAACATGCGAGCAATCCAACATTTAAATAAAGGTATTTCCGAATTGCATACAGTATCGTCATCGTTTTTATGTACATCGTTATCGTGTATTTTAATGTGAAATATTAGTAATATCGGTATCACTCAAAACTGAACGATACGCACATCCCTAGTGAGTTTATAATATGCCATGATCAATCCTGAACAAACAAATTTGTGCTGGTATTTTTGTAAATGGTTATACGGTCTCTTATTATTAAATATGAGTTAAAGTAGATTTGTGAATTGATGTAAATTATGGAGTCATAACAAGTAAAAACATTTGCATTTACAGTGAACTCTCTCTATAAGAGCACCCCTAAAAGCACTCCATAAGCACTCTTATAACGGTATGCACTTATAAGGAATATGTATCTAAATACATTACAATACTGGCTATACATTATAAGAACTGCGCTAAATAAGACTTTACTAAACAATGTACAAGATTCCAGGGTAAATCAATTTTTATTTGTAAATAATCTGTCGTTATACTATTAATTTTTGCTTGAAAATGAAACAGTAATTTGGGTAGTAGAGAAATCATTGCAAGATTTTTGCCTACAATATTTTTATTTGCCTCCAAATAAGCGATTAATGCAGGTTCATATGAATCTTTACAAATGCGCCAATTTTGCTATACATATGAGAGGTTGTGTATAATACTCCGTCGCCACATCTCCATTACACTGAAGATATTGGCGCTCTTGGTGTTTTTGTGCAAACGTTTCATAATCGTTTCTATATCTGCTCATATGCTCTTATAAAGAATTTGTTTTAACGTGAGGAAGTAAAATGCCAGCTCTTACATAGAAAATGCTCTTATAAACAGTACTCTTATAGGAAACAAATACAGAACTACAATCCCATTGGGAGGACCTGGGAGTGCTCTTATACAGAACATGCTTTTATACGGAGGTCTCTTATAGCGAGAGTACACTGTAAAAAGTAATCAAATTATAAATTTTCTCAATTTTATTTAATTATTTGAAGCCATTCAATTATTTCAGAGAATTGTCCTGACAACTCAGTCAATGATAATGGCCCACGTAAATATTCTCGCAAAACAACTTCTAGCTTTGGTTTAAGGTATGGTGTACAAGAAGTAGTTCTGTAATTTACCTAGGTACATATACGTTTGCCGAATATTATTTTCAAATTGGGAATACTAAACAGAGCCTTTTATGTCTTTCATGTAATTGGTTTCGTTTTCTCAAAATTGGTATCAATGATAACGGTTGAAGCTATTGTGAATGATTTAGTTAGTAACTTTTAGGTTGATTGTCAGCAGTTGGACTTGACATTGGTTGTCTCTATGTGGTGATTATAATAATAATCACGTAATAATTATAGGACGTGGAGTAGTTTTGTTTTTTAACCTTTATTACGCTAGTTTTTATTTCCTTCAATTTTCCTAACTAGTAGATGGACCGTCACGATCGGCCACAACTGGCTCAATTGATGAAAGTGGTAATGGGTTGCAAAACACAAAAATTTCATAATGATTAGGTCGGAAGAAGTATCTTAGTGCATTAAAATTAGTGTAAGATAATTATCTGTAAATGAATAAAATATTGGAAATGTCCGTAAAAGGAGTTTTGCTTCATGACCTTTCCATCACGCTCAATTTAGGTGAGTGTTATATAATACTGTAAAAAACTCCTACAGTTCATTTCGGTTCCAAATACCGGCAAAATACCGAGTTGACGATAACATCAACGCAAATAAGTTCCGTGGATAAAAGGAATAGGTAGATAAATATGAGATTCATCATTGAGGATTGTAAACTCAATAATAAAACAAATCAGCGCCACAATTATGCCTTTATAGTCTGATATGTTTCGAGATTAAACAACAATATTTAAATGGCTGTATAATGTTTCGTTTATCCCGAAATTAGAATTTATAGAAGAATTTACTTAAATATTGGGGACAAATGTAACAAATCAGATATATATTAAAAGTGGTTTTTTTATTAAGCACACAATTTGAATTACTTACAATCGGAATTAAAATCAAGTAAATCTCAGTTGAATTTTAGCCGTTGCGTTGAGCATTAATGCCCTCACTTTTTCTGGGAGATGATTTCTAACGTCAGTGCAAATGACAATACCTTTTCAGTTTATCAAGGATTCACTTTGCGCAGCATTTATACGCATAATATGATTACGTATATTTAACAATTAAGAAAGATAAAATAGTAATACAAAGATTAGGGATATACATATACCAACATTTCTTCCAAATGTTCTAAACAATAAAAGTAACTGACTCAATTTAGATGGATCCCTCCAGAGGAGTGTATCCACGGAACGCGTAATATACAGTGTGCAAACTATTTCTAGTAGAACAGTTGTTTTGAATACATATTTAAAAATGTCAAAGATAAAATCCCCCCAACGATTTCTAACAATAAGGAGAAATGTGATGGAATTGAGTCCCCGCACGGCCCTAATTTCGTTTGAGAAAAACTACCACCTTTTATCGACACTGATATCAGTAAACATGTTGGAATTTCTACAAAAGCACTCAAAACATTCCATGTCCTACGGGATTATTTTAGGGCAGCGTTTGTATACTTCTCCTTGTGTTTGGAATTCCCAAGATGGCTCTGTTGAAGTCACCAGCAATCCATTCCAAATTGGCGGTTGGTTATTGAGTATATTTTGTTCACTTGTTTACTTCGTGTTCATAATTTATCGAAACTACGTGAATTATATAACCGCCAGGGAGACTGACATGGTATCGACCATTACGTATCTGTTTTGGTTTAATACGGGAACAATAATATTGTTATTATTAATAATTATGACACCTAGGCTTCCGGAAGTTTGTGTTGTTTTCAAACAATGTCATTTCTTTCGGGATGAATTGGAACGTAAGCCAAGTGTTTAAAAACAACTTACAAAATTATCTTCTATTATCCTGTCACACTATTCTAACACCCCATGTGCATTAATACTGTGTATTAAATTTAAAATTTTTACACTTCTTAGGACAAGCCTTAATCAGTACAAGTAAACACACAGGTGGGTTGATAATTCTGATGTCCTTATTATGTGCACCATTATTTTCAATCCTAGTCTTCACAATAAATATCATGGTACCTCATTATCCGGCTTTCATCTCCTCAATTTTTGTTCATCAAATACCGAGCTGTCCTATGTGATTCGTTTATGCTTCGCCGTCCACACCACATACGTGCTTCTCGGAGTTTTATCAACGGTCTATATTTGGGTCCACTTCGGCATTGACGTCCTAAGCATTGTGATAGAAGTGCTAGAAGAACTCAGGTATGAATAAATTTGCAAATTATTTTTCTAAATTGGACTTATTTATTTAAAAAAAATCCCTTATTTCAGAGACTACCCAGTTGCTTTAGTTCGTGGTCCTTGGAAGTTTCTGAAGGTGTACCGATCGTTAACAATGATAATCGCTCATTTGAATGTTCTGGTAAAGGATATTCTAGCTTTTACACAAGCGTACTGCGTACAAGAAGTCGTTTTGGGCATTTATCTGGGGTTTCGATGGACGGGCATTCTTTTCAAATTGGGAATTCTATTGAGGGCCGTTCACAGTTTCCAAGTAATGGTTTCCGCTTTCACAAAATTGGGCTTGGTCCACGAGTACTCCAAGGAGGCTTTGATGTCATTCTCAGTTACTACTTCAAATTCACCCATACTAAAACGGTATGGCACATCCTTGCAGCCTATGAAGATCAAGCATGGGAATCTATACTTTGCAGATAAACATCTTGCGAGGACAACTGTCCAAGTTATTGTAGACAATCTAATTAGTATGTTGCTAACGTTTTAACTTCCGATTTGTGCACGTCTGAACTTATTCTCCATACAAATTCACTCATGTACAATTATAATACAAGCAAAGATACGCTTACAATACAGAAGTTGCTTTTGCATTCATACAGACACAACAGCACAATATAAAGCAGTGCTCGGCACGTGTACTACAAAGCGGTACACGTGCCCGTTTCCGTACCCGAAGTGCGGGTATTGAAATATCTGGTATCAATACCCGTACCCATACACGAGTATCCGGTTACAAATTTTTCATACCCGTACCCGCAAATTAATCTCAAACCATGTACCTGCACCCGTACTAGAAAAGTGTTCGAAAATTGTCTATTTCCGGGTATCTAAGTGTCGTACCCGTACCCGTGTTCGGGTAATTTTGACTAGCTAGAGCGGTATTTGATGTTGTATATAAGAGTAAAAAAACTAGAACCGTTTTTGCTTAGAAATAAAATAAAATTGCATATGTGCAGATTCATCAAAATATTACAACCCGTACATAATTTCGCTGAATCCTATTCTCCACTTCTATTTTGTTATTACTCCTCGTTTGTCTGTTTATTTATACTTGCGAAAACATGTTTCCCTAAAAGGATATATATTTTAGCTACAGTCTAAAATACATTTACTGTATGTTGTAAGGTTAATAGGGTATTAACACGAAGCTATTTGTATTCAGAAACACTAAAAATACTGACAGAAGTTTCCGACGTACGGGCATGATGGCATAAAATTCAACAAGATGTCTCAATTCTCAACATATACTCTGGTACAATGGTCGTGGGTACGAGTAAATGACCCCATTATACCCGTACCAGCTGGGTATATACCTATTTTGAAATCCTTGTACCCATACCCGTACCCAAAATTTTGAGCCAACCAAAATGTACCTGGGTAGTTCCCGTACCCGTTTTACATGTAGATACACAACTTCTGGATTTCTTTAAATATTTAAAGAAAAACCAATGTAATTACTAGGTTGCTAACGTTTTAGATTCAATTTCAGCTGTTGATGTATTAGTTGAACCACCTGTTGTGCAATTATGTATTTATTGTTCACACGAGTTCACCCAGTACAATAAAATACACGTGAAACTACTTACAAAGTTACTTTTACATTGATGTAGATACATACAACAGCTCCCGTAAAGGTAGCATAGAAGGGAGTTACAACAAAGGTTTGCTATTTTTTAAATGGCTTGGCGTAAATGACAAATTAGGCAGACATATTTAGCAGGCGTATTTGCCATTTATTCACATGGGCATGAAACGATTTCTATGCGATTCTGGCAGAATTGACATATAATATGTTTTGTGTTAGCAGAGTTGGCATGAATTAGCTGTGTTCATGGAAAGCTCTATTTCCGCCATCATTGGTGTTTGCTCCGACCGTGCCTAAAATTAAAATATGTAAAACTAAACCGGTGCCTCAATTCACGTAGCAGTAGCAAGTCAAAACGCATCTCATCAAATATTTAGCTTTGTGTGAGCATACACTTGTTTGTATTAATTTAATTTTCTGTTTTTTATCGCCATCTTATTATACTGCGAGTCCTTTATCTACTAGCTACAAAAGCAAGGTGATGACTGGAAAATCAAATCCGGTTGAACTGGGCTGCAATTTCAGGTTAAAGTTATTTAAAGTGTAATGTAAATTGTAATTTTTATAATAACGTGCAAAGAAAGCATAGATTTAAATGTACAATGCAGACATCCACGTGAAAGCAAGCCTCAGTCCATATTAAGAGAATTCCGTAAAGATTCCGTCAACTCAAAACTACAAGATTTGAAAGAATTGGTTTGATTTCTTCGTGGAACAATACGGCATCTCAACATGCCCTACGAAAGTAGATCTTTTTTGCCATAATTTTTGCCGTTTTTGCCAATCATTTTTTGCCTTTATACCCGGCATATATTTTTGAGGGCAATGTGAAGCCACAAATTGTTTTTTTGTCTTGCTGCTGGCAAACAATCCAGAGCAGGTAAAACACCTAAGGTATTCAAAAATCGGCAAACCCATGTTACACCACATGTAGATATTTTTAACAACTTAAAATTAATAACTATAATAATTTTAGAATGCTATAAATATTTCAGCAGGACGCAAAGCGAATATTACCTAATTGTAATTACGACTGATTCTTTTTAATGGCACATCAAAAGTATGAATGTATGTTCTGTTGAGCGTGGTACTATTGTTTAGTTTAAATAATAATTAAGCTAACACATAAAATTTAACCAATGTATCGCTGTAGACGCAATAATTTTTTATCATCACAAGGAGGATCAGCAGTGGACTTTGGGGAGCCTTACTGCCACTAATAGCTGACAATGATCCCTTCCCTTTTGATTGAAATATATATCGTTGCCTAAATTCTAAAAAGTTCCATTTTCATTGGAGATCCCATTTAAAAAGCACGTATTACGAAATGAAAATGGTACCTTTTAAAATTTAGCCGACGATATAACAATCAAAAATTATTATAATTATTTAGTTGGTACTTTTATGTAAATCTCGATTTGTATTGCAATATGTGGACAATTCCTAAATTGCAAATCTTGGAATTTTCCATGCAAAATAAGACCCAACCGCATATGTAAGTAAAAAACACTTGAATTATGATGTCTTGCATTAGGACGCCGTTTCTACTGAAGGAACCATTCCGACTAGGGCTCCTTACAACTTCAAGTGGTAGTTGCAACTTACAATATCAAATAAAACTTCAAGTCAAATTCAGTTTATTTAAAAAAATTAAATTGTAAATTGAAGTCAACTTCAATTTGATTTTTTTTCATCATTTTTTTTCCATTTATTACGGTTTAACGTTTTCATACAAGTTCAAATTTTGATTATAATTAATAACTTTTGTGGTTTAACGGGAACAAATATTGAGGCTTTCATTTCATTCTGTCTCTAGAAATTGTTGCTTGTGATTTCCACAGGTATAGAGTTGACATTTGGCATTTTCCGTAATTATAATCAGAACCATTTGCTGGTAAGTTTACTCATCCACACACGTTTGCCTCCGGCTAATGGATTACAGGAGTGGCCAATGTCTCCCAGCTTTACGAGCGGTCTGGTTATCACTTGTCTTGGTTTTGCGCTCATTTAGGTATTGTAATGTATTGCTGTGACCAATTTACATAAGCTTGATATTTGTTTCAATGTTTACAAGAATCATTTACAGACGTATATCAATGTTTGAGTGAGATATTTTAAATAGAGATTCTACCTAACTTAGCACCGTTAATGAGCACATAATTTTGGTAGTCCCCGCGGAGTACATCAAAAATTCTTTGTTTATACCTAACCAAAGGTTTCATCGTAATATTATAATTGTTTACATACATATAAAGCAATTGATATGTGGTATAATGTGCAGCGTAAATAAAATTGTTAAAGCAGGTCCTTTTTCCGAAGCCGTGTGTTCTATTTTTCATTTTCATTGGGAATTTTGTTTCAATTGTGGTTTTGATCCAGCTCCAAATCTCATCAAAATGGTTGCAGTGCAAATAATGAGTCGTTTGAGGTTTCTTCGTTTGACAAAACGGAAAATCAGGCGTTTTAATAATTCCTATATGGAAGGCTAATTTGGGCGTCAGTGCTACTCCATGCCATATTCTCTATAAGTTTTCTCATGGAGTGTTAAACATGAGTTGAGGTGAGACCAGTTGTAGTTCTGCATTTTGGAAACGGTTTGCTGATTTGGCGGATATTTGCTGAGGAGAACACATGTTTTAAAAGCTTTGTCCTGTAAACTTACATATTGATTATTCAATAGGTTAATTATTGACAATAAGTTTTTGTCTTTGCAATAAACAGACACACAAGATATTTCAGCTCTAATTTTGTTTTATTGTCGTAGTTTCACACTTGTTATAGTTTTTCGGGTAGTTCGTTCTGCTCTTGGTTGAAGAGGTTTTTAATTCCGATGCTCTGTAAAAATCTACTGTCCGATGTGCTGATGTAGTTTGTACTAGTTGTTCATATTATATTTAACCCTGTAATGCCCAAGCTATGGCAGTGCCTGCCAGCTAACTGCGTAATTTTCGGTTCAAGCCTAAAAGTGACAGGTCAAAGTTTAGCAACATGGCTGATTTTTTTTCTAATCGTTCTCCATTATTTTCACTGCAACTTGACCAAGTCACCAGGCCGGGGGAATTTCGGTTTAGGAGGGGAAAAAATCAGAAGGAGGCAAAGTGGGCTTTCCGCGGCCATTTTCAATGTTAAGTAAACGGTAATGCGTATTAAGTAGTGCTCATTCAGACATTTTCAAATTTTTAAAAATGGTTTGATTCACGTTCCACGCGGAGATGTGACCCATTATTAGCATGAATAATTAGATTTAGGTCGTTTCTATCCGTCCGAAGTGATTTTACTCGGGTAACGGCTACCCGGGAATTTCAATAATGACCCGCGTAGGATAAAATGAAAATAGTCGCCCTACGCAATGTTTTCTCATGCTGTAATACCAATCATAGTGAAATAACTGGTTGAGCTTTTATCCTGGCAGCATGATACCCGGGTAGCATCCGGAATTTCAAATTCGCGCCAATGCAATTATATGAAATTATATGTTGGACGTAATGAACACAGTTCAAATACAATTCAAATATACACTTCTGCAGTTACGATGAGGGCAATACCCGGGAACTATAATACCTGGGATTGGTAACAAAAATCTTGGATTATGAAAAATTTAATGTTACATAAAATTCAATACCGTTTGTGCATCCTAATGCGCGAATGTTTAATTTCGCCAATCGGACACGCGGGTACCATAATACCCGGTAAAGATATTTCTGAAAAATTTCAGTGGGTAACCGAAAATATTTGATCACGCCCAAGTTATTTTCATTTTACTCTACCACCCAACGAGTAGAATTTATAAGTTGTTACGAGTGCTTAGTTGTTCTGTTGTTTTTGTTCTAGATGGAAAACACGAACATTAATTTCACTTTTAATTATTATAGTTCCGACATGAGAAAAGAATGTTCTAACTAATTTTGTTGCTACAATGAATTATTACGCTTGTCCAAATTAAAATGCCCTAGGTTATATGCCTGTCCACCTAAAAATTCCCAGAAAATGCCTTATTCTGGAAATCCAAAATCTATATTTATGGATATAGATGTACTATATTATATCCATAGAATATATATTATGTATAGTATATATATATAATATACATAGTGTATATATAATATAAAGTACATATATATATATATACTCTATGTATATTACCGTTTTTTCCATGGAATTTTTTTGGAGGTATATATGCATTTTTGTGGTGGATATACGGGCAGCAATTATAAATTGGGTGGTAGATTAATTTTCATTCTAAAACCACCCGAACTTATCAAACTCACCCCAACTTTATACTTCTTTTACTTATATATATATATCGCAAATAATTTATTAAAAATGGATATAAGTGCAGTGTACTAGCCCTTCTCCGATGTTCATGAAACTGGATGAACATGGTAATTTCAGGACATCGATACTGTAGATAACAAATCTGAAAGAATCTTGGGGCGTTATAGAACTGACAAAACAAGGATACCGGTACATGCTCCACAAAATTGTATTACGAGAGACATCGACCCTATATCAAAAGCAGACCTCGTGGTCACACAAACGGTCATAAGCAGAATTAGCAATTCTAGCCGATCATCGTTCACGGCGAGAACTAGGTTACAGTCGTTGGTTTGGTAAATTTACTGACTCTTGACAATGGTCCCATGTCAAATTAGTGACCTCTGGGGGTCACACGAACGGTCTAGGGACAAAAGTTCCCAATTCAACCTATTATCGTTCTCCATGGGGAATACATTCCAGGAATTGGTTTGTCAAATATTCGAACTTTTGTATTTAAAGCTTGGGAATATAAGGGTTAATAAACCAATCCTTGCATGTATGAGACGCAGTTTCATTTCATTTATTATATTGTAAATAATATCAACCATGTTGAAATAATTGGAATACGTGGATATTGCTTAGAATCAATTTATTTGCCAAGCTTTCGAAAACAAACAGTGTTCATTTTCAGGGCTTAATTATGTTGTAAATGTTTACATAGAAATCAGTGAGGGAGTTTTTGTTGTTAGCTGTTAAGATATTCTTTACTGTTTTGGTTGCATGTCCAAGAAAATAGTTTTCTTCTGAAGCATTGGCAAGCGTATTTACAAACCGAAGTCGAAATATTGAAATTTGAGTCTGTAAATCCTTCACACCAAGACCACCAATATTCTGTGGTAGAAAAACAAAGATTCTTTTGACCCGTTTTCTTCTGCGTCTCCACAGGTAGTTGTTAATAATAAGATACATTTCTTCAAGGAAATATTTAGATGGATCAAGAGTTTTCAATGTGAACCACATGAAAGGCAACACGAAATTATTTAGTCTTCTGGATTTCATGAATAAATTAGCTTCTGGCAATTTAATTTCATAGAAGCGTATTTTTGATCTAGTTTTTGTAATAAGAGTTTCCCAATTTTGCGTTACATAGTTGGGTTTTCCGAAGTAAATTCCCAAAATCTTCGTTCCTTCACAAACTCACGGGAATTTATTTAAGGGTGGGGAACTTTCCCATTCACCAAAAAGAAATGCAGAACATTTTAGTCTATTTAATTTTCCGTCTGAATTAGCTAAATAGATTGTCTCCTTTTTCACAATATTAATTTGTTCCGTAGAATTGACGAAGATATGTGTATCATCCGCGAAAGCACTTAGAAATGTTTTGGGATAATTCGTGAACTATTCGTGAACTCTGCTTCACTAAACCAATTTCCAATTTCCATTTGCCAATTTATCTTGTTTCTCCTGGCTTAATTTTGAGAGATCTTTAAAGCAATCGTCCAGCCCTAAGGATATAGCCTCTGAGGGCTGCAACTTATTTCTAAAGAACAATTCTACTTGTTTTAACCTATCAGTGACAGCAAATTTAGATAATGCATCTTCAAAGGACACTTCCATTTGCTTCTCTGGTATTTTATAAATAGCGTCACTGAGTTTCCCTTGCACAAGAACGTCGGAGGGGAAAGTTTCGTACAGGTTATTACCTTTATTGTTTCCCTGACATAATTTATTGATACGTGACAGAAATTGTCTGTTTAAATAATTTCTTAATCTTCTACTAATTCTTTAATAGGAAATGGCATTTTATTTTATGTCACTTTTAAGTATCTCGTAGACTGTTATCGTTTTGCATTCTTTTTCCAAGAATTTATCTAAAATTTTGTTCACTGAGAATATGTATTCCTCATTCTTAGTTAAATTATTGTCTAACTTCCACATTGCGCACTTGATGTTTTTATTATTTAAATCGATAAGTACGTAATAAGTATTATGATCACTTATGAAGTGCATAATCTTAACACTGGATATTTTATTTTGACTTTCAGAACTAACATAAATCCTATCTAGTCTTGCTTTCGGTTGGTGTTTGTGATTTCCCACATGAGTCATGTCTTGGCCAGATGGATATAATACCCTGTATGTAACAATTAACTTGAAATTTGAGGTGATTGGTTTCATTTTTACCACCAGTTTCTTGCGCCTTTCTACAGAATTCTTTCGATCCATAGAGGGATTATCCACGTAGTTCCAATCCCTGCATAAAATAATTGTCTCTTTTTTATGTGTCTTGATATTGTTATTCATCCTGTCTAAAAGTAGTACAGCTTCTGTATCATTATGTGGCATATAAATGTTTTAAATATGCGTAATTATTCCATTGCTTTTAAGACATACAGTTTGAGGCGTTCCTGGTGTTATTACTTCGTGTAATATAATGTTAACTTCTCTTCTAGAGAAAATACAAGTTCCATTGAAGGTCTGTATTTTTGTATTAAAATAAGTAGAGCAGTAATTGATACTATTGAAAGTGTGCAGCCTTGGATCATAGTTTGTTTTTTGCATACATAGTATATCTGGTTTTATTATTTGCAGATATTCCATTAGTTCGTTTTGCTTTTTAGTGTTGAGAATCCCTTGGATATTGTATGTGTGTATGTTGAGTCGCTTTACGATTGTTTGATTGATTCCATAATTTCAGATAGTTTCTGTTTTAGTGAGAGTTCCTTTAAGAGTTTTTTCAGCTCTAGAAAGAGTTCGTTAAACTTATTTCTGTCACATACAATTGCTACATTGTGATTTTGATCATATTTATCAAGTATGTTGAGGAGCTCATGTTGACATTGGGGGATTTCCATCACAGAAATTCCAGTCTTACCACACATTGTAATTCCAGTTCAATGTTGCTTCTCCTTTTGTAGAGGAGTCTCTTGAGACTTTCTTTGACGATTTCAGCGTTAAAGATGGACGTTTTTTAAATATTCGTTTAGTGGGCGTGCTCGTATTAATCACAATAGGGTTAGCTGTTTTTGATTCAGTGCTTGTTGTTTGGAAAAAGTTGCTTGTCTCAATTTACTTGTTTTGGTCTTCCTGAAAATTGGTTTCTGTCTACGTGCATGCAAAAATGCAGATGTATTGCTTACGCTAGCAACCAAAGCATGCGATGGTTTTTCACTATCTGGAGCCCCGGCCCTAGTCACTTTCGTGATGGAAGAGTTAAATTCAGGCTTTTCCCTATCAGGACAGTCCTCACTCACATGTGCTTCTACAAATAAAACATTTTTTTATGCCTACTTGTGTTGTGACAACATATAACCTTTTCAAATTCCAGACTTAATTTTGATAGTAGTATTTGGTCTCGCCTGAAGGACATGTCTACAGTTACTTTTAATTGTAGTTGCTCTACCGCTGGGAAGGTAGAGAAGTTCAGTTTTCATTTGGGTCTGTATAGTTCCGTGCTTCGCTAGTTCTTTCCATATGGCTTCATTTGTTAAGAATGACTGTACATGCATGAGCTTAACTTGTCTAATAGGGTTCGTGTACTGCCACTTTTGTAGTGTTCTGTCCTTCACTTCCAGTGTACTTTCTGATTTTAGCGTGTTCCAAATGAGTCTATATTGCGCTCTTCTACAATTCTCACTAAAGCACATTTTTCGTATGTTAGCCTCAGCCATGGTGCGGCTATTCAAGGGTTTCCCCTTCACTTCTGTGATGTCTTCTATTCCAAGAGATCACTTTTATCTTTTATAGATGAAGTGTTTGTTGACATACAAATCATTCCTTTCCGAAAAATAGAGACAAGGAGACCAGCCGTTATGAAAATCAATAGATATACTGAAAATAATGTTAAATAAAAATGTGCAGCACCATTTGACCTGTTCTATGAAAAATAAAATCAATAAAATTGCGTTTACATATGACCCAGGGATTGGATTTATGTTAAACTTCCTGCAATACTGTTTTTACATTTCCCTGTTGAATTTTTAATACATGCAGGGAAGTCGTAACCGATTTAAAAAATACCTGCTGACAAAAATGTTAAATGTTTGAATATCATGTATGCAAACAAATTTACATGAACTACTAGGAAAGGATGACAAATTTTTAAAATCCCTGTTTCAAAAAAAATAGTTTTAAATTGACAATTTTCCCTTGGGAAGAATCTTAAAGAATTTTCCACAAAAATTCGACCCCAGTACTTTGTTGTAAATGTGTCACTTCACTGCAGTATTATAAAATAAATGGATTCGAAACCTTGTAGACGATAAACCTTTTGAACGGTTCAATTTAAAATTGTGAAACAAGTGGAGATAGTCTGCATGTAAGACGTATGTGAACAGCTTGAGGTTAAATTATCAAATGTTTACAATTTTTAAAATTTCGAAAATTTCGAAATTGGAAAAATTTTGATTGTCACACAAGCCCAAAAGTGGTTCGAAATTACTTCTTGAATATTAAATTTCCACTAACCAAAATAATTGCAATTAACTTTGCGGTTGAACACAAGCCGTACACTTACGCAGAGCGTAAGTTTTAGGGGAAACCAAAAAAACTAAAAAGTTTCAGGGGTGTTCAAGAAACCGTAAACGTTTTATGGACGTGAGCAAAATGGGCCAGTAATTTCGGGATTACCCGCGCTTTATAATTCAATTTAAAATTTCTCGGTAATAACAGCCCTAATTGTGTTACAATTCAGGACAATCATTTATCTGGTAAAAAAATGTAATAATGCCTATTGTCCTCAAGATCGTTTGTGTATTTTTATACTTACCAGGTTTTTAAAATTCAATTTCTAATTTATCAGTAACGATTGCACCGATCGTTGACAATGACAATCGTCCATGTTAATATTCTGGTAAAAGATATTCTAGCTTTTGCACAAGCGTACTGCGTACAAGAAGTCGTTCTGGGGATGTACCCAGGTTTTTGATGGACAGATATTCTTTTCAAACTAGGAATTACGTTTAGGGCTGTTCATGGTTTCCAGGTAATGGTTTCAGCTTTCACAAAATTGGGCTTGGTTCACGAATACTCCAAGGGTGCTTTGATGTCATTCTCAAGTACTACTTCAAATTCACATATACTAAAACGGTACGGCACATCCTTGCAGCCCATGAAGATCAAGCATGGGAATCTGTACTTTGCAGATAAGCATCTTGCGAGGACAACTATCGAAGCTATTTTAGGGCAGCGTTTGTACACTTCTTTCTTTGGAACCCCAAATTTGGCTCTGTTGAAGAATTCATTCCAAATTGACGGCTCGTTCTAACAAGTAACCCTCGCCCCATGCCCACTCAGTATCGGAATGAAATTTTGTGGGAGCTTGGGTACCTGGCCCATTGTCCCAGCGAGACCAAAAGTTTGGGACATCTCGTCCGGTTCATTTTCAAATTTCGCGAAAAAAAATAAAAAGTTTAAATATGCGTAAGCTCATTAATACGCCATACAACAATATATTAGCACGTGTTAGCCAACTACACCAGTAGGACAATATGAGCGAAAATATCTTTATTGATTTTAAATTTATACGGTGTGTTTCATAGCATTGTTTCCACCCAAACCCATGTAAGAGACGATGACGGAACGGAAATATGTGATTATACCATTTAAAAAGAAATTGTTCAGATTTTCTGCCAGAATCTTTTGTTCCAGTCAAAATTTTTCCTCAAATAGCTTTTAAGACTGGCTTGTAGAAACATCCATTGGCTTTCAGAGGAGCTATTCAGCAGGTCTCTACGTTGCTAATTGACCCAATGTCCCAGCGAGACCAAACGTTTGGGCCATCTCGCCCTGGTTTGCGCGGGAAATCGTGCAGAAGTTTTAAATTTTAATTCGTGAGCAAAGGGTTCCCTGTCCAACTTAAATGTTCCAATGTTTAATCCCATAAAGAAACTTCAGTTTCGAATTGCGCGAAAAAAAATCCTAAAAATACGTGTTAAGTTACACATTTATTTACTCTCACGCAGTTGGTACATTCATTAAGAAAAATATACGAATTCTCAATATTCAACGGAGCGGGTTTAAAATTTTGCAAAATTTAAGATTTTGTTTAACTTAATTCCTCTCATAACATCAAGAAGTAAATCATTGCCACGTTTTTTCAAAAAATCCAATTTGGGTTTCAAAGGATCAAATTAATTACCTTTCTAGATTTATTTCAAGTAATTTTTAACGTTGTTTGTAAGAAATAATTTAATGGGTGTTCAGATGAGTTATTCAGCAGACGTCTTTGCCCCTGAAAATGAATTTCCCCAAAATGGTCGTCTGTTCTAACGGGTCATGACCACAATTACCAACGTAGAGACCTGCTGAATAGCTCCTCTGAAAGCCAATGGATGTTTCTACAAGCCAGTCTTAAAAGCTATTTGAGGAAAACTTTTGACTAGGAACAAAACATTCTTGCAGAAAATCTGAACAATTTCTTTTTAAAAGGTATAATCACATAGTTCCGTTCCGTCATCGTTTCTTACATGGGTTTGGGTGGAAACAATGCTATGAAACACACCGTATAAATTTAAAATAAATAAAGACGGCTAACACGTGCTAATATATTGCTGTATGGCGTATTAATGAGCTTACGCATAATTAAACTTTTTATTTTTTTTTCGCGAAATTTGAAAATGAACCGAACGAGATGTCCCAAACTTTTGGTCTCGCTGGGACAACGGGCCAGGTACCCAAGCTCCCACAAAATTTCATTCCGATCCCGAGTGGGCATGGGGCGAGGTTTACTTGTTAGTCAATATTACATATTTGTTTACTTGGTGTTTATCTTTTACCAAATCTGCCTGCATTATGTAACTGCCGAGGAGAATGGCAATGGTGTCGACCATTTTTTGTGTTTTGGCTTAATACAGTAGAAATAGCATTGTTTTTAACAGTAATTATTTCCCCTAAACCTCCGGAAGCTTGTCTGGTTTTCAAACAGCGTCATTTCTTTCGGGATGAATTGAATTGTTTAAAAATTTCTTACAATGAATCTTCTTAATTCCTGTCACGTAAATTAAACGCCCATGTAAATTCATGTTGTGCATTGGTACAATTGATATTGTAAATTGGTCTTGGTACACGAGTACTCCAAGGAGGTTTTGATGTCATTTTCAATTACTACTTCAAAATCTGTCGTACTAAAATGGTACAGCACATCCTTGCAATTAATGAAGATTACGCATAGGAATCTATGCTTTGCGTCAAAGCATATTTCGAGGACAACTGTCCAAGTTAATGTGGACTATCTAATTAGTATGATGCTAACGTTTTAGCTTCAGTTACAGCTTAGCATTAGTTGAAGCACGGGTTGTGCAATGGTGAATTTATTGTCCACACTCATGAACAACTGTATGCAAGCAAAAATGCTAAGTAAAAAGCAAAATGCGAGTTTCTTTAACATTGATATAGATAGATACATCAGCGCCTGCAAAAGTAATCGCAAGTTGGTTACAATTACATGTTTATATTTTATTATTTTTATTTTTTGCATCTTATTATAATAACGTACATTTAATAACTAGGAATTTTGGATTGCTACAAATATTTCAACACAAAGCAAAGTGATCATTACCGGCACCTAGTTGTAATCGGAATAGTTTCTCACGTTCTGCGTGGAGAAGGGTTACTTACATCTAGGGATGGATTTATAAAATATATTTTTGCCTGGCCTA
Organism: Allacma fusca; assembly: GCA_947179485.1. Classification (NCBI taxonomy): domain Eukaryota; kingdom Metazoa; phylum Arthropoda; class Collembola; order Symphypleona; family Sminthuridae; genus Allacma; species Allacma fusca. The sequence goes on along the minus strand of OX359246.1, from coordinate 15,567,548 downwards.
GCCCTAAAAATGGAATTGTTAGCCTTTATGTACGCTTGCAATCTAAAGACCTTCGTTAATATTGTTTTCCCCTGGCCCATAAATTTTTACCCTGGCTGGACCAGGGTGAGCCACCCCGTAAATAAATTCATGCCTTCATCAACATTAGTGTCAGCAATTACGTAAGTATTGCAATTCCTTGCAAAGCATGAATGTGTAGTCATATGTATTGCTGCGCGTGGCACTATTGTTTAATTTAATTAAAAATTACGTTTACACATGAGAAAATTTAGCCAATGTATCGCTAATTGTTATTAATGTTAATCAATGTTATCATCTTAGAGAGGATCAGCCGTTAACTTTACGGAGCCTTACTTACACTAAATGCTGACAATGACCCAGTTCCTTTGACTACCTTTCACTTGACTGAAATATTTACAACAATACAAAACTTTTATAATTATTAAGTAGTTAGTTGAATGTAAATCTCGATTTCTATTGCAATATGTGGAAAAATAGTAAATTGCAAATATTGGAATTTCCATGCAAAATAAGACCAGTTCTCATATTTAAGTAAAACACACTTGAATTATTTGAATTTGCATGGCTTTGCCAAGGAGCAAGACTACCCTCACAGCAAATACGATTTCATTTACCCAATCAGGTTAGGCACGCTTGTATTGTAGTGCTATTATAAGTTTTCATCCCCTCTATTTCGGATATTCTCAGCTGGAACATGAAAATGAAGTAAGTTAGAACGGTTCCAATGACCTGGAAAATAGTTAAGTAAATGTTGTTTTCAGTTCATGAACCTCCGATCAAGAAACAGAAAATATTCAAAGCAAACGTTAGCGCACTCTCTTTATAAGAGCCCCCTTAAAAGTACCACAGTGGAACTTTGATTTAATTGCACTGTAAATATTTTCCTCAAGTTTAGAGAAAATATTTTTTTTTGAATCTCTTGTAGTGGCATTCGGAGGATACAGTAAATGATTATGACGTTAGTAGTAATCATTTTTTAAACAGACTTACAGCAGGAATCAATGTGTGATTGACTTCAAATAGATGTCTTGCATTAGGACACCATTTCCACTGAAGGAACCATTCTGACCAGATTAGCAATTTCTGGGACTGATTCTGAAACCACACATTGTATAATTACAAGGGAATCCCAAATAAAATTATGTCTTTACAGAACCAATGTTTTCAAATCAGCTCGAAAGATTTGTTATAGGAAATTAAATATGAGCAGAACATACGTCATTTTTACATTTGGTGGTTCCCATGGCATCCGCTATGACTTCGATGCTTTTCTCTATCTGCAAAAAAATAAGTCCACTTTAATCAAAATGTATAGTTCCATACTAAATAATTTAAACTCCGTAAATCCTTCCAAGTGCTTCGCGCTACACCGGAAATTGTATAAAAATTAGAGATCCTTGTCAGGTCTAAATTGCCTCTGAGAAACAGCCACCCGTAAATAAAATGTCGATACATCGGAAGCTTTGTTCGATAGCCATAATAGCTACACACGTATTTTCGTATTGTGTACAATCGTAATAACTTTACATAACTTCCCCAAATGAGCTAAACCGTAAAAATTACCTCAACTTGCAGGAATTCCCCAAAGGTGGCTAAAAATAAAATCAGGGCAACTCCTTCAATAAATAACGTGATGCTTGTACTGAGCTTGAAGTCATCAAAGGCAAAGCCACTAGTGTTATTGATGATTTCCGTCAAGGCAAAAAATATAACCCCAATCGCGTACCAGCCCCCGATCACTCCATATAGCTCAAATAAATTCTTCATACTTTCAAGTAATCTGGGAATATCGGGGCAATGAAGAATATCATTGTCAAAACGTTTGTACACAAAATCAACTGGGGCTAAAACTGTGTCGCTCTGAGTCACTACAGTCGTGTCTAGCTTCTCAAACTCTTGCAATAAAATCAGGCAAACGTGATGCTGAACTTGGACTAAAATACAGCCGAAAACCAGGATGAAAATAAACGCGAAAGCCAAGGCCGTCAAAATTAACAAGTCCGCCATAAAAATAAATAATCTCCCAACAACAGGGATATTCGGAACAGTTTTTAAACCTTGCAAGCGTTCATCCGGAATTTCAAAATCCGAGTAAATTTCCATTGATCGTGTGATCAGAAAAAATCCCGTTGCTGCAGCTCCCGTTAAAACAAAGCATAGCAATTTGACCCCAATTTTGAGCCCCCTTCTGCTCTTAAACACTCCTCGAATTGATTTCGGAAGCCCGAAATCCTCGTTTAAGATTTGCACCAATTTGACGGTATCTTGGCAGTAAAAAATTGCAGCGAGACGAATGATATTATTAGAAATGTATATGGAGGTGACGGTGGCATAATACGTAATTTTTTTGGATAGCTCCTTGACTTGCAAAGTTTGAAGGAGGGACTTATTTATAATGATGTCGGAAACTAATATTGTGGGCTGCAGAAGCCAGAGTACGCTTATTGGAAAAAAGATGTTTCGGTAGGAAAATTTTAGCTGGTTTAGTTTCCCAAAATGATTCCTCACTGGAAATAAACCCAAAAGGGCTAAAACAGCCAGAAGTAAACGATTAGTGGTAAGTTTAAATTTCATACTTATAAAAACGCTTAACTGGTTCCTAAAAAATGATTCCTTTTTACTTTTACTTTACTAATTTAATTTTGTTTTTTCCCAGAACTTCGGATGTTAGTGGTTCATTGGTGACTGAACAGCTTTGTATATATTAGCAATGCCGCCTGACAAACTTTTAAGTGAGCGCACACAAAACTAGACGTGTACTAATGACATCAGTTTTTAAAACATACATACATGTAATGATTCATTTCCAAGTAGTTGTGCCATTATTGAATTAATGTTATCATTTTTCACTTGAAATAAACTTTCATTGCGTATGTACTGAACCGTACAATTAACTATTTATTTACGACACATGAAATGACACTATATTGGTGTACACGCAATGCGTACCAGCCCTTAAAAATAAATACTTAGATAAGAAATAAAGTTTATATCCGCAATACCATATCTGGTACTACAACGAACCATCTGGACTACGTACATATGTATGTATGTATGTATGTATATGTAAGCAACTGGCAATATACTATTGAATTATTACATTTGGAGTTAATCCGTGGCCAATTACCTCCGAACACGCTCGGTTGAAGTGGACTGACGAGAAAAAAACTGCCTGTGAGTATTGCATACAGTGCTCGGACTGGGTACGGGTAATACTCGGGTAAATGGGTACGGGTACAGGTATGGGTACTACCCAGGTACAGAAGTTGCGTACTCGCAAGTACGCGGGTACTACCCGGGTACTCTTGATTTTAGACAATAAAGTGGGTACAGGTACGGGTACGGGTATGGGTACTCACTCAGTGGCAATCGGGTAGTACCCAATGGGTACGGGTATCACTATGTAAAATTCCTGTACCCGTGGGTGCTGTACCCGAGTATTTTTGGGTACTTCAAGGATTCCTGATGGGATGGATTACTGTGGCTAACAATAAGACCTACCAACCGTGGAGTTGCTTATTTCGTAGTATACAGATACTTGCGTTAGTGACAGAGCCAAGTGGCTTCGTCTCATTTATGATTACGTGGTAGTTGCAATCTAACGCTTCCAATAATTCATCCAAGGAATCTAATAAAGAAATATAGTCAGTGAAATCATCTGTTTATCGACTTAAATAGTGAAGCTCATCAACGAAGAATTTCAAGAGGGAGGTTCTTGGGATTCAATTTAATTAGCTTCATTGGGAGCGTAACATTACAATTATTTGAAGACGTATTACGAGATAAGATCGGAATAAATATACATTTATTAGCAGATACATTTCTTAACGTTATGAGTACCCAGGGTTCCCCATTTGAAAACGCCAAGGCATTTTATGCAGGCAATTTGAGTATTTTCAATTCTGGGTATTTATGACATTTTGAGTATTTATTGGGGTGAATATTTATAACATTTTAGAATGAAAAATATCATTCCTTGCACGCAATATTTATATTTCAGTCCCTTTGATTAATCTTGATAATTTTGATGTTAAAAGAACTTGACAGACATCTGAACTTGGCGTTCAAAACTTCCATGGGGTTGCATTTTAGTCCTATTTTGCCTGCATCTTTCGAAAATCTCCTTCTCGGGCTTCATAAATGTGAGAGACAGTTAATGTTTGTTTTATAAAGCTGTAATATAAAATGAATATTCAATATTGCCTCCCACATTTATTTACTGAAACCGCAATATTTGACTTGGAAAAATTATGATCAACTCAATTTTTCGTATAACATTTTTTATACACAGAGTTCAATTAGCCGGAAAAAATTGTTTCTTGTTCTCCAAGTTAAAAAGCAAGTTATGGAGAGTTTAGTATTAAAGAATCCGTCCCAATTCCAAAAAGCGAGAACACATTTCATTTCATTCAGCAAGTTATTATTTTGGGGTAGTAGGATTTGAATTTCGTCAGTGTTTATTAAAAAAATCACAAAATGCCTTAAATAATTTTTTCAAAAAATTCAAATAAGATGTCTTTAACGCCTAGGGAAAAATCCCGGACACTTTTAATGGAGGTCAAAAAATTGACAAATTAAAATTTTTCAGCTGGGCAGGCTAATGTTATCGGGGATTTTAAAGCGGCCAAACTTCCAGTACCCGAGTAATACCCGGGTACACACAATAGATACTCGGGTATGGGTACAGGTTTTGGGTACATTACGGGTACGGGTAAATTGTGGGTACAGGTACTGCAATGTATTTTCAGGTACGGGTACGGGTACTGAAATAATTTATCCGGTTACTCGGGTATGGGTACGGGTATAGGTACAGCATTTTTTAGTACCCGATATTTGGGTACGGGTATGGGTACGGGTACACGGTTTCTGTACCCAGTCCGAGCACTGATTGCATATAACCAAATTTGCAGGTGGTTTATCATGAATTACGTTAGAAGGTATTTCAAAATTAGCCCTCGCATTGTCGTTCAATACTTCGTATTGTTTGATGTACAGTCTAAAATTTGTTCACTTGAACAACCTTGCGGAAAAAAGTTGTATTAAAATTTTTTAGATTCTTCTGAACAAGATATTTATAATTTTATGAATAATTAAATATAGTAATACAAAAATTGGACCATTTGTGATAGTGCACTAGCATTTATCTACGTAAGTAAAACTGTCGTCGCTAGATAGTATAGTTTGTTTGCAAGTATATATCTAAGTATACACCCGTACAACTGTACATGTGAATTCTGCAAGGGCAAAAACTACTGGGGCGACTAATTTTTAAACAGCTGTCGTGTTTATCGAATTTGCATAAAACAGATTTAGCAAAGACAGTGACATTTTTTAAAGCACCACATTTCAAGAGCAAAGCCTCCCTTAATGAGTTTGCCCACAAACAATTGTAATTAACATGTTCCCCGTTGGGAACATAGCTGGTACAGGGTCAGCAGGTCCGCCAACTTCTATCATTATGGAGCAAGCCTCCTCCCCAGTGGTCCAGTCTTCCAAATACGTCCAGCACGCGTTCCTTATTTCCTTCACCCATATTTATTAGGCCAATCCAAAAACAAGCGTTTAATTATTATAATTTAAAATAATTTCAATGTACACTCACATATACAAAAAACAAGTAAATATACGCATTATTTGTAAAAGGTACGACATAAATTAATATTCATTTTGCTTCAATTCTGTCTCGTATTTTAGTGTCCACCCACAGACCGGTTAGCTTTTGACGTAGATAGATTTTATTAGACTTAAATGAATTCCCAAAGCTACAAAGGTAGCTTATTCAAAAATTTGTGTGTGAAACACAGATCATCCAAAAAAAGAAAGCAATTTCAGAAATTCCATCTTTTCCACATCATCTCCTACTTCTGCGTTTGAAACTGACTTCCCCAACCTTCTTCTCTGTAGAGCTTCCTTCGGGTTTCCGAAATCCCAAAGTTCCGTGTTCGGAAACGGAACGGAACAATTTCGGGACATTATATTTGGTTCCGTCGTTGAATCGGGACAAAACCGGAACATGATCACTTGTACCGACGATATTGGGGTCGGGACGGCTCAGAGCATCGGAACGAAAAATGTCACATAATTTATGTCATCGGAAAGCGGAATTGCTCTGTTCCGTTCCGATCCGATCCCGGTGCTGTTTCAGAACCGTCGTTAAACAAAAATGGGAACATGTTTCTTATCGCTCTTGCTTTATTTGGCAAAATAACGGTGTTGGATGGATTTCATTTGCATAAATCTTCGCGAAGACCGCGGAACTGCAGATATATAATGTGAGTATCGATTTCCATAAAAATTAACGGAAGCATAGCTAATTTTATTTGCCTTAAGGCTTGGCTTAGCTCAAAATCGAAGACTTTTACTATTGGAAAAATGCAATGTATTGCAAAGAAAATCTGTGGTTCTAAGTAGTTTAGCTCGCTATTTCAATATTGTCGTTCCATAAAAAATCCAAATTATCCTTAAATCCGTATTTTAAAATACAGAATAGAAATTATTTATAATCATATACCAAACTTGTACATCATTATAGTTGTAGAAATATTACAGGTAGTATAATGCATTTCATGATCATGTAGTGAAAAATTCCGGGATGCTTCGGAACGGCTCGGGTTCGGAACAGAAAAACTAGCATAATACGGAACGGAACACAAACTGTGACGGAAACAAAAATGTACTTCTTTGTTCCGAACGATTTCAGTTAAAATGTTCCGATGTTCCGAAAATCGGAACGGAACCGGGAACAATATTTTCTGTAGGTTTCGGAACGGAACAGAATTTTCTACGGAACAAAAATGTTGAACACATTGGAAGCTCTACTCCTCTGTACTTACCCAGTCACGCGAAACATATGGGATCTTATAAGTAACAACCATAGGATAAATGTATCTGATCTGCGGACGATATCCCGAAGAAATATCTCATAGGATCCCATGCGCGCCTGTAGGAAGCAATCCCATGTCAATATAAGATAATAACCTAGCAATCGTATGGGAAAGCAAAACTAATTATCTTATAAGAAACACCGTGAGGGTATATATCTGTGATGACGGTTAATAATAATTGCATACAATAATTACCAACGACAAATACTTATAATTTGTTTATTCACTTCAACGCAAAAAAATCCCAAAATGAAATTTACACTGAATTTTGAGCAGAAGTGCTTAAATGTTTCAATCGCTTTCTAGCGTCTGAACAAATTCCTCGAACGCTGACTTCAAACTTCAAAAAAGCTGCAGATCCTCGTTCTAAACCGGATTCAGCAATGACAAACTCTGGAAATTAACAATTTCTAAATATATTTGGTTTATTCTTGTGCAAACACACGCACTAGCTAAAATAAGTCAAACTAAATAGCCAAAAATAGAAAATTATAACCTTTCAGAGCAATGAATTTTTGAGGCAGTGCTGGACGAACCAGATTGGGATTAGAAGATGACTTTCGCCCATAAACTGAGTGTTCCGCAATTTATTGCAGAGTAAAAGCACCGGTCTGCTCCATCATAGCTCGCAAGAATTGCGGAGGACTTCCGCGATACCGATCTCGAATGCTTTCAACTAGTTCTTTTGAAATCGTCAAGCCATAATTGAATTCCTGAAGTTCTACCTGCTCACTAGTAGAACGTTTTCCTGCGAAGATACGACATTAAAGTTTGATTTGAATCAATGATTTTTATTTCAAATTGATTCAAAGTATTCTGTTACAAATATATTCTTACTTTGCAAATTGTAGACCTTATTTTTCTCCCGCAATAATTTCCTACGTAAATTTTCAATTTCAATGTCTCTTTCAGCAATAGCATTAACCATGCTATTCGACGATTGATCCAGGGTATCAGCATTAACACCTGGCTGTTGTTCCTAATTTGACAGTGATAAAATATTTTTTTTAAACAGTTTTCCAACATTACAAATAAAACTAAAACCTTGAATCAATACAATTAGGATGCGATTGACGATATAACAAATGTTATGTTACCATCAAAACGTTGACAGTTCCCGTACTATCTACACAATCTAGGCTATTATTTGCGGTGTGTTGAACATTTAACGCCTGAATAATGTCCAAAGCCCCTCCGTGAACCTACAATAATTTAAGGGACATTAAAGTTTGGTAATTGTAACATGTTTAGTTATATTTGTTACAATCTAAAATCCATCCAATAAAATACCGTTTGAACTTTTTTGCGTTTGTTTCGTTTTGGTCCTATGTCAAGGTTCTCAATGTCCTAATTACAAAAAAATAAATAGTTTCCACTATGGTCACATTTATGTAGTGTGTAAATGTTGGCGTAAATACTAATTCAAAATGTAATGGCAAGGCTTACCTGATCAGCAACATCAATGTGAGAACGTGTTCTCTTTTGGCCGGAATCGACATTATCATTGAACGACCTATCTCGGGCCTCTTTTGCAAGCGAGGCAGCCATCTTTGCCATTTTGGACTTTTTTCCTATTAAATAAAACCCATGTAATAAAGTTGAAACAGAAATACAAATTAAGCAGTAGTATTGCCATTTTATATTAAAATATAAAGGTGAAATACTTACCAATATCCAATATGTTTGCATTATATGCATTCCCAGTATCTTCCCACACTACTGGAAGCTCAATTCCAATTGTATCTTGCACAGAAGGATACAAAGTTTTGTTGTAAGCAATTTTTTCAGCTCTAACGGATGCATAACTTTCCTCTTCAATGTTAAACACACAAGCATATTCCGTAGATGCTTTTGCCATTTTTATTGCTATTAAATTTAACGAGCTTTAATAAAAGAAATCACAGCCAGAAAAGGGTTATGAAATATCTACGATACTTCCACCATGCCGTTGTAATGCACACCATTAACCAATGCAGACTGCTACAAGTCTCTGAGAGTGAAATGTACGACGCAAGCGTTTGATCCCGCCGTTGACCATTCGGCAAAGATGCAGACAATACGCATCAAAAAGGGGCAAAGGGAAACACTTCCACAGTTGCAATAATTTTATTTGTAATTCATACATACACTTAAAGTATCTAATAAGTAAGCTTGCAATTAATTCTGGTAATTCAACACTAAAATTTAAAATGCTAGTCCTATTATGCATTTTGGGTAAAAATATAGGGAACATTGACCCTTATGCGTAAAAACGTAACGCTAATCATTAAATTCTTTAAAAAATAAAATTGGCCCTACTGTTTGTCATTTTGTTTTGACACTTACAGGGGCCACAGTTATAGTTTTCGTATATTTTTAATTATTAATAATTTTTGGTGCATATGTAGTTGGCTATCTCACATCTGAAATTGTATTACTATGTGTGGCGTTGTTTGCTTGCGTGGTTAAAAAGTCCTCAATTATGAACTTGTGAAAACAGGATTTTCCGATTTGATTTGTTCGATGCTGAAAGTTAGCATTCGTGTGTAGTATTGACGTAACTCAACTCTCGACACGCAACATTGTAGTAAGGAAAAATTACAAAACTCAAATAATAAAATGTACTTGTTCCATGTCGTGTACATTTCCATATTTTGAGGACTTAAATGTCTTCGCATTTGGGTAACATCGGCTAGCGTAAAGAGGTTTCGCTTGTATTTTATAATTAACATTTAACAAACAATTATGGTTGATATTACATTAAACAGTAACATTGATTTAAAGCTCATGACAACATCAATAGGATCTCCATACATCGCTTCGCCCCTAAAAAGAACTAAAACTGTCTCAAGCAGCTCATGTTCATAATATAATCGTTTGCGCAAACGAACGAGCTCTTGAAATTGTCTGGATCTTTTTAGCTCAGTACTACTTCATTTTCATATAATTTAAATCAAAATTAGCCAGAATGTCAAAAAGACTAAAATTAGGTTCCACGGTTCCAAGACAAACCTTCTGGAGCAGAAAAAATCGAGTAACTCTAATTTTATTTGCTATTCATATTTAATTACACATACATATTAAGGGGAAATGTATTTTATTAATGCGATTTACTTTATTTAGGCAATTCGCAGTAATAGGAAATTTGACCACATTTTGTATAACAAACCATTGGAGGAAGATGGTGCAATATTAGTTGGAGGTTGGTTCTATTTAATATCAGCTCAGTATTCGGGCAATGGTCATGAATTGAACATGTGTACTTTTTTTAACAATGTTTAAGATCCCGAGAATTGGGAAGTGTCAAGTATTAGTTCTGCGGATGAATCTGAACCCGACACGGACGTTCTGACTACTACAGTTTCATCCGAAATTGAAGAATTTCTCCATTCGGTAGATAAAAACAAACCTTATTCTAACAACGAATACGTGAATCGGGGAAACGGCAAGGTTTGTCAATTTACAGTTGTTTTTTATTACAAAACAGAAATATGTGATTATAAAATAAATATATTTTAATGGCGTTTTCTTAGATTTACGATGAATGTGATCTCACGTTACAAGAAAGCGTACGAATTGTGCTTCAAAAATGTTCTCAACATAATTGGACTATTGCAACCCTGGAATCCGTTCTGCAGCTAATTAAACTACATTTACCAAATCATGTCAAGTATCCAACTACTAAAACACAAGCAGAAAACGTCATTCCAACCCAAAATAGCTGGGTTAAAAAACATTATTATTGCACCGATTGCAACCACATTCTACAAGAAATGAAGTGTGAAAAATGTAACCGAATTTATGAGCTCACTGATGACGTCAGAAATAACAATATGTTTGTGACATTGGACTTGCGTAAACAGTTAGAGCTAATTCTTACATCCCGAAATGTTTGTACCGCATTGGAAAAAGGAATGCAAGAAAGAACCTCTCTTCAAAATATTGGTAGAAAACTGAAACAACTACCCATACAAAAGTGTGATATTTCGTTGTGCATCAATACTGACGGTATTCCCTTATTCCGATCGTCGGGTTATTCATTGTGGCCTGTTTTGTTTGTAATTAATGAACTACCATTTTACATGAAAAAACAGTGTGCATTACTGGGAGCTCTGTGGGTTGGGAAGACAAAAATTGACCCGTTTCTGGTATTCCCTAAATTAATTGAACATTTAAATTCTTTCCAGACAATTCCTTTAGAATGGAAAAAGTAATTCTGGTCAGCCAATACAATCATGTGTGTATGTAGTTAACTGTTGTGTTGATTCAGTTGCAAGATGTATGCTTCAAGGTCATACACAGTATAATGGCCGATTTGGTTGTACATTCTGTGAGCAAGAAGGAACCGTTGTTAAAAAGGGAGATGGACACACGCGCATTTACAGTCACCAGGAACGAACACGCCGGAGTCATGCAGCATATATTTCAAAAGTACGAAACTTGGACTTTTCGATGGGAATTAAGACTGCGTCGCCGTTTCTTCTATTAAAAAATTTTGATATAGTTGATGGTTTTAGGGTTGACTACATGCACTGTACTTTGCTAGGGATTGTCCGAACGTTTTTGTTTACTTGGTTAAAAAGCCCAGGTAAAGCTTTTTATCTCGGGTCTTCAAAAGAATTAATTGATCAACGCTACAGTTTGACAAAGGTTCCAGACGAAATATCTCGTCTACCCCGTTCTATTAATGAAATTAAATATTGGAAGGCTTCTGAGTACAAAACCTGGATATTTATGTTACCCGTGGTCCTCGATGGCATATTAGAGCCGAGATATTTAAACCATTTTGTTATGCTTAGCAATATAATGCATAAGTTACTAAAACCCTGGGATAACTCTGAAGATCTCAATGAGTTAGAAGAAAATGTTTCTGAATTTGTGTCTAAAGTAGAGTCTTTATATGGTCTACAGTACTGCGTTTTTAATACACATTTATTTTCACACATAATAGAATGTATGATTAACTGGGGTCCCATTTTTGACAACTCGTGCTTTATATTCGAAGATTTAAATGGTTTGTTGAAACACTGGGTTAAAAGCCCCAACGGAGTTTGCATTCAAATTGCTCGTAAATTTTTGCTAAAAATCGAATTGCAAAAATCAGGGAAGCAACAAAATAATCAATCTCTAAACTATTGTCGATCAAAATTTAAGAAATTTCAAGTGCTGGGCCCATTTAATAACTGTACACACGATTGTAAATATCAGCGTCAAATTATCGAAGAGAATTCAAACATTGTTACTGTAACGAAAAGTGAGCGTGCTGTAATAAACCATCATATATTTAAATCCTTCGATACTACAAAACGTACTAACAATATAGTTTATTTGTCCCGTCGGTTACTGGGCAAAATTGTATGTTTTTTCAAAGCCGTATGTTCTTGTCAATTATACACAACATGTGATTGTTGCTGTGAATTTGTACTTGTCGAAACATTTAAGACCAAACGCTTTAGTTGCAGTAATTATATTTATAAAGTGCGACAAAACGCACAGAAAAGTATTGAATTAAAAAAATTGAGCGAAATTCGAGCTATAAAGTACTTCAAAATTTTGCTTGATGACTGTGAATATTATGTACAACTTCCAAATGTTATTGACATGAATAAAAGTAAATTTCACAAATCTCATTTTAAATAAAGAAATCATTATAATTCCATACAAAATTTTAAAGTGGTAAGTATAAATTATAGGATAACGTCTACAAATTCCTATAGATTTTAATCTTATACAATGCGTAATCGCACTTTCTCATACCCCATGTATTTCCTACAAGATCTTATAGAGCTTCATGGGATTTTTGTAATTTTTTCTGACGTTGTGAAATCCTATAGCCATCCCACACTAGGATTTTTGCCTGGGTACGGACAGGCGCGTAGCCAGGAACTGGCCAAGGGGGGGGCAACATTAATTAGAACGTCCATAATATTGCATATTTAATGGGAAATCCAATTATCGAACGTAAAACGCATCAAATTTTTCAAATTGAATTTTAGATTTTATTTTAAAAGTTATGGGTTTATGCTATGATATACCCAAGGGTCTTGCAAAGCTTTATCTACCTTGTCCTTTATTACAATTTTATGAGGCTTTCCAGATGTTAACATTGCCAAATATATAAATATTGTAACAAATTGTCGATGACTTCATGTCAGATATACCTATGTATATACATCCATTGTAATAAATCGTGTTAGTGGAACGGTTGACCGTACGTCGAAATATTGCAGAAACAAATTATTTGCGAACATGGAATATTTTTTACAGTGTGATTTGAACTAATGGTACTGGTCAGTTAAATTGTGGTAATATTTATAGCAATTGACTATAATGAGGACAATAACATCAACAAAAATCAACTTTGTGGATAAGCAGAACACGTGGGTACATATAAGAATTTTCGTGGTGTTGTAAAATCCGTTGAACAGTATAGACCAACTCCACTATTATAACTTTATAGTCTATTTGAGACAATCCGGGTTTAAACAACAATATTTAAATGATTGTGTTTTTCGTTCATTCTGACATCAGAATTTGTGTAATTTAAATTTGGGAAACAAATGTAACAAATGAGATTTTTTCACTACGGTTTATCATGAAGCACACAATTTGAATTACTAACAACTGGGATTAAAACAAGGCAAATATCAGTTGAAATTTAGCTGTATACAGTTAAATTTGAAGTTTGACGTAAATTTCCTCAGCTGTTGATTTTTTTGTCGAAAACAACGCAAATATTTCCAGTATCAGTGCGAATGTCAGAATACCTTTTCAATTGAATATATTTACGATTGTTTTTGGACAGCATTCTTACGCACTTGTAATATATAATAAAGATAAAATAGTAATACAAAGATGAATATATTCCAACAGTTCAAGTATCTATAAAATAATAGTGACTGACTCCCCGGGGAGGAATTTATCCGAGAAATGCGTAATAGGTAGCGAAAACTTAATAGGTAAAGAAAACTTTTTGTAGTAGAAAGGTTTTGAAATCATTTCAAAATGTCAAAGATAAAATGCTAAGATATATTCCCATGAAGATATTATGGAGAAATGCACTTGAATTATGCCTCCCCACCAACAGAATTTCGTTTAAGAAAAACTAACTTCAGTCGACATTGGTAGGAGTAAACATGACGTTTCTAAAAACGCACTCAAAAAATTCCATGTCCTGTGGAATTATTTTAAGGCCGCGTTTGTACACTACTCCTTGTGTTTGGAACCAGAAAGTTGGCTCTCTTGACGTCACTTACAATCCATTACAAATGTGTGGTTGTATGTTTAGTCTATTTTGCACACTTGTTTACTTCGTGTTCATGATTTATCGAAACTACATGAATTATATAACTGCCACGGAGAATGACATGGTGTCGACCATTACTTGTATGTTTTGGTTTAATACGGGAACAATAACATTGTTATTAATAATAATTATGACACCTAAATTTCCGGATGCTTTTCTAGTTTTCAAACAATGTCATTTCTTTTGCGATGAATTGGAACGTAAGCCAAGTGTTTAAAAATGTCACAAGATCTTAATTTATAATCTCATATCTTAATTTAACACCCCATGTACATTCATACTGCGTATTTAATTTAAGATTTTTTTATCTTCATCTTAGGACAAGCCTTAATCGGTCCGCGTAGCCCACTCAGATGGGTTGATTTCTGATGTCCTTATTATGTGCACCAGTGTTTTCGATCATAACGTTTACGTTCAACATCCTGGTACCTCATTACCCGGCTTTCATCTTCTAGATTTTTTGTTCTTCAAATACTGAGCTGTCCTATGCGATTCGTTTATTCTTTGCCGTCCACACCACCTATGTGGCTCTCGTAACTTTATCAACGGTCTATATTTGGGTCCACTTGGCCATTGATATCCTAGACATTGTGTTCGAAGTCCTAGAAAAACTCAGGTATGTATTAAAACTGTAGAGTTTTTCTCAATTGGGCTTAATTATTTAAAATGAGTCACTTATTTCAGAGAGCACCCAGTTGCTTTAATTCGTAGTCCTTGGAAATTTCTGAAGGTTTACCGCTCGCTGACAATGATAGTTGACCGTATGAATGTTCTGGCAAAGGATATTGTCAAGCATATTGCGAACAGGAAGTCGTTCGGGGCGTTTAACTAGTTTTCGTTCGCCGGATATTCTTTTCAAATTGAAAATTCTGTTGAGGACCGTTCACGGTTATCAAGTTATGGTTTCCGCTCTCACAAAATTGGGCTTGGCTCATGAGTACTCAAAGGAGGCATTGATGTCATTCTCAATTACTAATGCAAATTTACCCATAGTAAAACGGTACAGCACATCCTTGCAATTAATGAAGATCAACATTGAAATTTTCTAGAAAGACAGGTCCACCTGTAGTATTGTTTTAAATTTTGAAACTTTGATGGCGTGTCCTAAGAGAATGGGACAAAATGCACTCGAGTTACATGAGTTTTGAAACATACTGGGGGAGTACTAAACATGAGCTATGCTTTGTTTCTATCCGCGTGTACTATCCCAAAATCTTACCTTGTCAGTTGGAAATTATGGTTTAATGACATGCGGCTCTCTCTGTACAACTTAGCTGTCGAAATTAGAAAACGGCATTTTCCAGTCATGTAATAAGGTATTCGAAAGAACTGATGAGAGGATTACTAACCTAGACATTCTAGAAAGTATGAACTAGCTATTGACAGAAGAAGGACATTATTTCAACTTAAATTCCTCCACAAGCATTTTATATTACAAAATGAAAGTGTCATGAAATCTATGTTCAGTGACACCTTACTCATCGAAGTGAAAGAACCAATGTGAACTTTAAGAAGTCATTAAATCTTGATCATGCGAAAGTGAAAACGTTCGGTGAAATCTTTCTCCTTTGTATTGGAACTCCCTTAGACTAGACATACAAAACCAGACATCCGAAAGAACCTCCGAAATTATAGTGAGGGAAGATATTATATCTAAAAGGATTGAAATTAACTATATGTGCTACTCTAATCACGTTTTTAATTACTGTTTTCACATATGATGTAGATTATGGTGTTCCACATGAAAAAACAGCAATGTAATGTCTTTACACGTTAATAAACCAGAATGAACGAATGAATGCGAGTAGACATCAAATCTACAACAAAATACAACTTTGATTAACCTATAGTTTTGATATTTTGCCTGTGTTACAGAACTCAAACATAAGAATGTATTACTGTATTAGCGGATTTTTTGTATCCAGTTGTCGATTTAGCAATAAAATTTAACGCAGAATTTTGATCTTATTTTTGATAAATTTACAGCTAGGTTTGCCAATTCATAGATAAATATGATATTTTTACCATTACATCTTAATAGGGGTAAATAAAATATTAGACGTGCGGAGTGGGACAACCGTGAATATATTGAAGCTGAATAAGCTACATTTTTTTAACGTTCCGTTTTGTTTAATTACTCTAATAAATACTAAGCGGGTCAGCTTTGATCGAAATCATTCTGCAACAAGAGACTCATGCAAGGGCTAGCCCATTTTTACGAGCGAAGCAGTATTATAACATCACTGGATTCAAAATCTTATAGATGATAAACCTTATGAGCGGTTCAATTTAAAATTGTGAAACAAGCGTAGATATTCTGCATGTAAGTCCTACATGTGCAACTTGATGTTAAATGTTTACAATTTTGAGAATTTCGGAAACTTCTAATTTGGAAACATTTTGATCTAGTCACACAAGCCCAAAAGTGGATCAAAATTACTTCTTCAATAATAAATTTCAACTGACGAAAATAATTGCAATTTGCTTTGCATTTTACCACAAGCCATCCACACATACGCAGAGAGTAAGTTTTAGGGTTACCAGGGTTTTAAAATTCAATTTCAAATTTGCCAGTAACGACTGTACTAATCTTGTTAACATTTCTCTGAAAAAAGGATTTCTCTGATATGTACTTCCAAAATTTTAAGTGTTTTAAGTTTTGTTTTAAGTTTTAAGAATTTCGAATTCAGAACGAACATTTGTGTTGTAAATAATTTTTAAACAATTTAAAGTTTTACAAAATTCGGGGTTTATTAAATTTCTTGCAAAAGGCATTTTGATGTAACTGTGACTTTGAAAGGCCAAAAGTGACTTTAATCAATCTCATTGAAACATACAATTTTCGACGTATATATATACAGCATGGTTTTTACAAGTACGTACTTACAATTCTATTCGGGTTCGGATAATAAATTACGTAGTACCTAAGGTTAACATTTAAAATAAAATCATCAAGAAATGTATTCTCCATCAAGATATGTATATTATGTTGACGTTTGAGAACTCTCATTACAACAAAAAAGTCCACAAGCTGCAGGACTCAACCTTATTAAAAGTCCTCTAAATTAAATGTAAATATTAAGTTTGTTTAAATTTCTTTGATTTACTATTATTTAAACTATTGAGGACAATAATCCTTGCAGAAGCTAAGTCCAATACTTTTAAGAACAATAAAATTCAAAATAAATTGGAATTAAATCATTCGGGCTCAAGTATTGGGGTTGCACTGCAGCCCTTGCAACTCAGCTGGGAGAAGTTATGGAGTGCATATAATATTGATATCTACTCTTATTCCAATGAAGCAGCATGATTATAGTAAGAGAACGCACGATTTACAAGCAGCAGAGTAAACGAATACTATTTATTGAGGGATGATCTCGCCCTCTCATTACCAGAACTCGGATGTTCGCCTCCTCTGATTTTAGAAATTCCATTGGCTTTTGGGATAAAATTACTTTGCATAAGCAAAAGAAAGAATAAGAAATTTTATTAAATATGAGTTCTCAAGAAATTGATTTTTGAGTTGAAACTCTGGTTTCAGTATATCTTTACAGAAGTACAGGCTCCTAGTTGCCTCCAATTTCACAGTTATGGCTTGACGGTAATAAATCCTTATTGTTAGTCCTGTCTCTATGGTAACACAAATAATAAGTAAATTATGGGACAGAAACAATCATACGTAATGTGATAAAAATGGTATGCATTGCGTGCATAATATGTATGCATGAGTGTATAATATGCCATGATCATTTCTGAGCAAACAAATTTCTCTAGGTATTTTTGTAAATGGCTATACCGTCTCTTATTATTAAATATGAGTTAAAGTAGACTTGTCAATTGATGTTGTAACTTATGGTCATAACAAATAAAAGCATTTGCATTTAGTAGGGAATCAAATTGTAATTTTTTTCAATTTGATTTATTTATTTGAAACCATTCATTTATTTCAGATAATTTTCCTGACAACAGTCAATGAAAAACGCCCATGTAAATATTCTGGTAAAACACCTTCTAGCTTTTGGACAAGGTTACGGTGTACAAGAAGTTCTAGGCCTTTAATTAGGTACAGTGAATTTCCTATACAGTGGTTCCCAAGGGATGAAAAAATTCTTGTCAATGTATGAGGATGCAGCTATATCTTACCACAACGTAATATAAATATAAATCCTAGGGAAATTTCAATCGCGCCCATATAAAGGGAATACTGTCTAAGATTAAACCACTACAGTGCACTCTCGCTATAAGACCACCGATAAAAGCACGCCAAAAGCGCTCTTATAACGGTATGCTCCTATAGAGAACATATATCTAAATACATTAAAATACTGATTATGCATTACATAGATCTACATTATTAAGAAGTGGGGGAGACAACGCACAACGCTTATACAGTACATTAGATTATAAGATAAACTAAAATGTTATTTACAAATATTATCAATTATTCAATTAATGTATGTTTAGAATGAAATAGTCAGTAATAATGGAGCCTGCCAAAAATTCATTACAAGGGATTTGTCTACAATATTTTCAATTGTGTCCAGAGAATCCAGCAATTCAGGTTCATATGCATCCTGACAAATTAGCCAGGATAAATTGTATCTATATGTGATGGGTATATGCACTCTGCTCCCTCGTCACCAACTTCAGTACATTGTGCACATTCACACTAGTGAGATTTTCCTAATTTTTTTCATAAACGCTTCTATATCTGCTCATATGCTCTTATAATGGATATTGTTTACCATGAGGATGTAAAATACCAGCTCTTACATCGAAAATGCTCTTTAAGCGGTATAGGGAACATTTACTGCCCAACAATCCTTTAGGGGGGACCTGGGAGTGCTCTTATATTGAACATGCTCTTATACGGAGGTCTCTTATAGCGAGAGTGCACTGTATATAGGAAATGCACTGTATACGATCGATGAATACTCTTACCAAATTGGGAATGTTAATAGACTTTCATGGCTTTCATGTAATTAGTTTCATTTTCTCAAAATTCGGTTCAGGGACAATTGTTGAAGCTATTGTGGACAATTTAGTTAGTATCGTTTGTGGAAAAATTTCCCGATCCTGCGATCCGGGATCGTTGACAAAATAGGCCAAAGTAGTTGGGCAACATTGATCGGCGGGATAGTTGGCCATTTTGAAAAACACTGGCGGGTTATTTGACTAAACATTTTTTTTTCGCTACCCAGGTAGTTGGCCAAAAATGTTTGGTTACCCAGGTAGTTGGCCAAACATTTTTGGTTTCCCAGGTAGTTGGCCGAAAATTTTTGGTAGTTGGGAAAATGATTTTTTTGATACCCAGTTAGTTGATAAAATTTTTTTGGCAGTTAGGCAAATGATTTTTTTGATACCCAGTTAGTTGACAAAAACTTTTCCACAGTCAGTTTCAGACAGTTGGGCAAAACGTTTTTTCGCTGCAAAAACTTTTATCGCTACGCAGGTAGTTAACGAAAAATTTTCGGCGGGTGGTTGGCCATCTTACCCCGGCGGGTTAGTTCACCATTTACTGTTGTCAGGATCGTTGGCCATTTGGAACCTTTTCCACACCCGGTTAGTATGTTGCTAATCTTTCAGGGTTGGTTTTTTTTAAACCATGGTTTAAACCTAGGTACAAAACACCTGAAATTTTAATATTTTCAATCCAAAATGCTTATATTTCTTCGTGCAACAAAACTTTCATTTTGACTTCCGCCTATGTTAATTGTACTCATCTCCTTTACTACTTTATTTTTACTTTATCTTTGTCGTGAACTTATTTACTTACAACAAAATCCAAAACTGCAATCGATTCATCGATTACAACAAAAGCAAAGCCGGATTTCAAGGCAGGGAAGGTATTTTTTACGACCTTAGTGATCAACGAGTTAAAATCTAGTTCCTGTGGTTAACCCAGGTTATTTTTTTGATGATTTTATTGATCAGGGAATTCTTTCGAGCGGTTAAATCAGAATTTTACGTAAATTCGGAATATTTTCGAAATTTTAGGAAATTCGGGCTGGAAAGGTATTTTCCACGACTTTAAAGATCAACGAATTCATTTGTACAGTTAAATTAGATTTTTAAGTGAATTCGGGGAATTTTCAAAATTTTATGAAATTCCATGAAATTTTGAAAATTGGAAAAGTAAAGGCGTTATTCCCAAGTCCAGGACCCAACAGGTCGTTTGCCGCTGGTCCGGCGGTTGTATCTTGTTCCGTGTGGGAGCTTATAGAAAGACAAAATCAAAAACGAGCAATTTTACAAAAGCGCTTCGCTTTAACAAGTAACCGTCGCCAAACGCACCCCTTGGAGAAAATAGATACCCTTAGAATCACTTAAGATGAATGCATGCATAAATGTGTCATGCATCTAATATAGCATCGATCTTCGAAAAAGACAATTTCGTTATGAATTTCTCGTTGGAAAATTTAAGTTGGACAGGGGAGACCACTTATTATCGAGTTAGAATTTAAAAATTCTGCGCGATTTCCCGCGCAAACCAGAGCAACTTTTTTATTGAGTTATTTGTTAGCACATTATTTATTAGAATTTATTATAGAAGAACACATACTTATTTATAAGAAAACAAGACATAGTGTATTTAAACTTTAGTGAAGTAAATAATACTAGTAGCTTTTAGTCTTGTACATTTAGAAATTCGGAATCGTTTGTAGAATGAAAAATGCCAAACTTGTGTTTATACTGCAAATTTATAGTCAAAATTATATCAAAATTATTAAATATTTAATGATTTGTGATACTTACTGAGTTTGGGAAATAAGTTAATTTGAAAGTTTACATTTTTTTGCATATTAATGAATGTTTTGGACTGAAAATTAGTTTAAACCAAAAAAACCTGGTTTAAGCCAAGAAAAACCCGGTTTAAACAAAAAACCACCAACCCTGTAATCTTTGAGGGACATTGTCAGCACTTGGACTTGACGCTGGTTGTCTCTATCTGGTTATCATTGAAATTATACGCCGTGGAGTAGTTTCATTTTTCAATCTTCATTACACTAGCTTTTATTCCCTTCAATATTCCTGACAAGAAGATTGGTCGTCAGATCAGTTTCAAACACCGGTAAAACGTCCCTTCGAACTTCAAAATTCGTGCAACTTGAACCAGCATAAAAATACTTGGAGTAATGTCACCTAAAAGTGGCACCATTTCACACACATTCAGTGATGACGGCAACATCAACGCAAATAAGTTGTGGATAATTAGAATAAGTGGATAAATATGAGAATCAAAGTGGAGGATTGTAAATTCCATAATAAAATAAATCAACAATAAATAACTATAAAGTTTCGTTTATCCTAAAATTATAATTTATGGAACTTAAATTTTGGGGACAAATACAACTCATGAGGTATATTTTAAGTGGTTTTTCATGAAGCACATAATATGAAACTTACAATCGGAATTAAAATCCGGCAAATCTCAGTTGAATTTTAGCCGTCCCTGTGAGCATATGCCCTCACTTTCGGATTTTCTAGGAGACAGCGGCAGGCATATTTCCAACATCAGTGCGAATGATAATTCCTGTTCAGTTTATTTCGGATTCGTAGAAGTATTTATACGCACATTGTAATTACGTATATGTAATAATTAAGAAAGACAAAAACGTTATACAAAGATGAGGGGTATATACAAAACCTTTAAGGTTCTAAACAATAAAAGTAACTGATTCAGTTTAGATGGATCCCTCGAGAGGAGGTTAACCAAGGAACGCATAATATGCAGTTAAAAAAACTATTTTTAATAGAACAGTTTTGAATACAAATTAAAAAATGTCAAAGGTAAAATCCTACCAAGAATTCCTACATAGAATCAGGAAAAAGGTCTCGAAATTAAGTTTCCCCGCCAACAGAATTTCTTTTCAGAAAACCTACCAACTTCCATCGACTCTGGTAGGAGAAAAAATGTTGACGTTTTTACAAAAGCACTCCAAACATTCCATGTCTTACGGAATCATTCTAGGACAGCGTTTGTACACTTCTCCTTGTGTTTGGAACCCCAAAGATGGCTCTGTTGAAGTCACTAGCAATCTATTCCAAATTGGCGGTTGGTTGTTTAGTATATTTTGCTCACTTGTTTACTTCGTGTTCATGATTTATCGAATCTACATGAACTATACAACTGCCACAACGAATGACGTGGTATCGACCATTTGTTATTTGTTTTGGTTTAATACGGGAACAATAACATTTTTATTAATAATAATTATGACACCTAAACTTCCGGAAGCTTGTCTGGTTTTCAAACAGTGTCATTTCTTTCGGGATGAATTGGAACGTAAGCCAATTGTTTAAAAATGTCTTCTAAATTCCTGTCACCTTAGTTTAACACCACCTGTACATTCATACTGTGTATTGAATTTAAAACTTTTATGCTTCTTAGGACAAGCCTTAATCAGTCCGTCTAAACACACAGGCGGATTGATAATTCTGATGTCCTTAATATGTGCACCAGTGTTTTCAATCCTAACCTTTACAATCAATATCATGGTACCCCATTACCCGGGTTTCATCTCCTCAATGTTTTGTTCATCAAATACTGAGCTGTCCTATTTGATTCGTTTATTCTTCGCCGTCCACACCACCTACGTGATTCTCGTAGGTTTATCAACGATATATATTTGGGTCCACTTTGGCATTGAAATTCTCAGCATTGTGATTGAAGTCCTAGAAGAACTCAGGTATGTATTAATTTGCAAATTGTTTTTCTCAATTGAACTTATTTATTTGAAACGAATCCCTTATTGCAGAGATTACCCAGTTGCTTTAGTCCGTGGTCCTTGGAAATTTCTGAAGGTGTACCGATCGTTGACATTGATAATCGCCCATATGAATGTTCTGGTAAAGGATATTCTAGCGTTTGCACAAGCGTACTGCGTTCAAGAAGTCGTTCTGGGCATTTACCTAGGCTTTCGATGGACGGATATTCTTTTCAAGTTGGGAATCCTGGTGAGGGCCTTTCATAGTTTCCAAGTAACGGTTTCCGCTTTCACAAAATTGGGCTTAGTTCACGAGTACTCCAAGGAGGCGTTAATGTCATTCTCAAGTACTACAT
This sequence comes from Allacma fusca, assembly GCA_947179485.1. NCBI lineage: Eukaryota > Metazoa > Arthropoda > Collembola > Symphypleona > Sminthuridae > Allacma > Allacma fusca. The sequence goes on along the minus strand of OX359246.1, from coordinate 15,544,294 downwards.
CAAATTCACCCATACTAAAACGGTACGGCACATCCTTGCAGCTTATGAAGATCAAGCATGGGAATCTGTACTTTGCAGATAAGCATCTTGCCAGGACAACTATCGAAGCTATTGTAGAAAATCTAATTAGCATGTTGCTAACGTTTTAACTTCAAATTTGAAGCATTAGCTGAAGCATGGGCTGTGCACTTCTGAATTTATTGTTAACACAAATTCACTCATGTACAATTATTATGCAACCAAAGATACGCTTACAAGACAGTAGTTGCTTTTGCATTCACACAGACAACAGCGCCATTAGAAGTAATAAACAAGGTAGTTACATTACATGCAGACATTTTTAACAACTTTTGGATTGCTTTAAATATGTAACGAAAAAGCAAAGCGAGTCTTACCTGCGCCTAATTGTAAGTTAAAAAGATTCTGATGTTCTGTGGGGAGATGCTCCGGTTCACTTACATCGACAACAGCGTGAGCATCTATAGCAATCACGATTGGCCTTTTTTAATGGTACATGAAAAGCATGAATGTATGTACTGCTGGGCAGGGATCGAAGTTTTGTAAACCAAAAAGATTTTTTTGATTTTCCCTGCTGGTTACGATGTCCCTGTTCGAAGAAAGATTCAAACTCCCTGTTGACAAAATAAATTCCGTAATATACCCCAACAAATTCAACAAAACATTCTGGAAAAAAGGTCAACAGATTTGAAAATCCCTGGTAACAAAATTTTTTTCAATAAAACACCTCAACAATTTAAAAACTCCCTGCTGACAAAAATTGTTTCCCATAAAACAGCTCAACAATTTCGAAACTCCCTGCCCAAAAAGACGTCAACAGAAAATTTGAAAATTTCTCTACTGAATTTTTTTTTCCTGGGAAGATTCTTCCCGTCTTCCCACATAAATCGGACCCCTGCTAGTGGGCATTGTACTTTTGTTGAATATAATTTATAATTACGTTAATACGCGAGGAAATATTATTTTAATATTAATTATTGTTAAATTATATAATTTATAATATTTTAATGCGGATTATCCGTTTTATCATCATAGAGAGAATCAGGAGTCAACTTTTACAGAGCCTTGCTGCTACTAATAATGGACAATGATTGTGTTTCTCTTCATTGAAATATTATAGCAATCCAGAGTAATTATGATTATTAAGTTATTACTTTTACGTAAATCTCGATTTTTATTGCAGCACGCGGATGATTCCTAAATTGCAAATCTTTGCGTTTCCATGCAAAATAGGATCCGTACTCGTTTGTAAGTAAAACACATTTGAATTATTTGAATGTTTTGTAAAAGTTGACAGATTTTACCAAAACCGTTATGCGAGCAGAAGTAAGACTTCTCTCCCAACAAATTTTATTGCAATTTGTTTTAATGATTCTGAAACCACACATTGTATTATTGCAAATGAATCCGAAATAAAATCATGTCTTTACAGAACAAGTGTTTTCAAATCAGCCAAATCAGCTTAATGAAACTTAAAACATTTTCATGAAGTTTAGATAAAATATTGTTTAAAGGAATCACTTCTAGTGCCAATGGGTGGATACCGTAAAGAATTACTGTATTATGGTGTTAACAGTATTCAATATTCGAGGAGACGTACAGCAGGAATAATTTGCAAGTGAATCCCAAATAAAATTATGTCTTTACGGAGCCAATGTTTTCAAATCAGCTCCAAAGAATTGTTATAGGAAATAAAATACGAGCAGAACATACGTCTTTTTTACATTTGATGATTCAACTGGCATCTGCTATTTCTTCAATACTTCTCCCAATCTGTCCAAAAATAAACCAATTAGTTCAAAAGTATTATTTGATACATACAATTCTCATTTCAACTGCGTTAAGCAGATTCACGTTGAAAACTAAAGAATTTAACATCTTTGTCAGGTCTAAATGTCAACAATCTAATGTTTGAAACAAATCCGTAAATAAACTTTTAGTATAAAATATTTTACGAAGACGCATGTGTACAGTTATTGCAAATTTATACTTGAACTTCTCCAAATGAAATAAATCATAAAAATTAGGTCAATTTGCATGAATTCCCCAAGCGAGACAGAAAATAGGACCAGAACAATCCCTTCAATAAAAGACGTGACGCTTGTACTGAACTTGAAGTCATCAAAGGCAAAGCCACTAGTGTTATTGATGATTTCCGTCGAGGCAAAAAATGTAACCCCAAATGCGTAACAGCTCCAAACAGCTCAAATAAATTTTCCATATTTTCAAGTAACCTGGGAATATCGAGGCAATGCGAAATTTTGTTGAGAAACATAGCTATTCTGTAGGGCAATCTTAAATATCATAGCTTACTTTGCAAAGTTGATTATAAATACGAAAATAGGTTTAGTAACTTGTAATGTTTGTTTTAAGGAAATGTCATGTTTACACTAAACATGAACCCATAGATCTATTTTTCAGTGGCTGGACTATTCGAGGGTTCAGTCCTTAGTGATATGAACTTGAGTTTAAATACCAAATGAATTCATAATATAGAAACACTTGAAGCCCATAATCTGCTGAAGAAGCAGTGAAGTTCCACATCTTATTTTTCATCAATATATACATACCCTTGAGTTCATCTCACAACAAATTTCATTGCCAACACTTTTGTATAAAGACTCAACTGGGGCTAAAACCTCGTCGTTCTGAATCACTTCCATCGTGTCAAGCTTCAATAAAACCAAACAAACGTGATGCTGAACTTGGACTAAAACGCAGCCAAAAGCCAGGATGAAAACAAATGGGAAAGCCAAAGCCGTCAAAACTAACAAGTCCGCCATAAAATAAATAAGCTCCCTACAGCAGGGATATTCGGAACGGTTTTTAGGGGCGACAGTCCCTATTGTGAAGATCTGGCTGTCTGCCTGTCTGTAGAGGTCTTGTCCGCACGATATCTGCAGAACCATTGCGACTACACATTAAAATTTTATTACCGGGACAGATCATGCAAAAAGGAAGAACCCTCTTGTTTTTGAACGACATCGTGTCATCCGTTTGACCTCAGAAAATTAAATGATGTCACGTATAAACTCATGGTAATACATATGTGCACATTGGGGAGTACAGCTTGCGCCATCGTTTATAGGATTTGGTGTTTACATTAAATTGTGTGTTCTAACCACCGGTAGAGGTCGGCAGTACTTGTATATGGTTTTTTAAAATTGAATATGAAACGTTTTGCACAATTTACCATATTCGTACTGAATATAAAACTACATACAAGGAAGGACATTGTTAAGATGTAATTGTGAATGGGGATTGAAATATTTATATGGAGAGTCGTGAAGATGTAGAGGGGGAGAATTATTTTTATTCTCTTGTGTGCGTGTGTATGTGAGAGGAACTGTCGTAAAGACTATACAAATAAGTGCGTATGTATACTAAGGGTGATTCTCTATGTCTCGCTTTATTGTCTGATTCTCTCTCCTTATCTCCTTCTTCCTTCTCTCTTTCCCAGCTACTTGTTACATTTCTTATGGTGACACACGTTTATATAGGGAGTCTGAATTCATGACTTCAGCCTCCCTATATATGTACACAGTACATATGTGTATATCAAGCATGTATTATATACTTAACATTCCACGGGCAATTGAAACGATGTCTCATCGTTTAGTAAATGAGTATCTAAAAGTATGTGTTCATATTCATTTTCATGTGTTCATATTTCTTGTATTAGTAACTTGTCTTCTGGAATAGCGGAGTTTCTTCTCTTGTGTTGACTTGTTGGTAGTTGAATCTTCAGCAGGAGAGAATCATTTTTAAGTATATAAACATGCAGGCTATTTTATAATTAGTGAATTATATTAGAGTGAAATTATAATATACGTAACAGCTATTATCTACTAAACTTCTCGGGGTCGATAAAAATTCTGTCTCAGAATTTTAAAGTGCAATCCAGTTAAAGTTGGTCATACAAGAATACGGGAAGTACACGTACAGGGTGAGTTGAATATTTTAATAGCTGTGGGGGGCTGAACTAAACTGTGTAAAATTAATACTACGTAACCTATTGTGTTATTAAGTGAATCAAAAGAGATAAAGAAAATTTATTTTGTCCCTAGTGTTTCGAATGGGGAGGATTATTGATCCAAGGCCGAGTGATCAAATCGGTCCAGGATCGGTGAAAAATGAAAAATTGTGAGAAGCTTCTCGCGTAAGTGTGTGTACTTAAAACTAAATAAGTAGGGACTTAAGTATGTATGTATATGTGTATATTAGGTGGTTATAATATATTGTGTATACGTTAATGATGCAATTAAAGACATATTAATAATTGTGCAAATATGTAAGAACTGTAAAAGTGAATCCTTAATATGGTAGTATACAATTAATTATTAACTAAACAATATTCAAATAGTGTATATTATACTTAAACCATTAACTATTAATTAAATTAAAATTAATTTCAATGGTGGATGTCTAGATCCATACTGACGGAGCAGTAACTGGAGCGTGTTGCCTGGAGTTTATCGGATAGGACCGGAATGTTCAGCCAAGGAGTATTCCTCGGGAACGTGCAACAGGCATATCTCAGTGAGTTAACGCTAATGTCATCTGAAACTTAAGAATTGTTTGTATTAGTTATACAAATTACATCAACCAAATAGTGTTATTGACCATAATGGTGTTTCTATTTTGTGGTCCACAGGGTGACAAGAATTTTAATGAATCCATCATCAGCGTTTAGGACCGGCTGTCATCAATATCTGAGTGTTAGGGCGTTAGGTCAGGGCAAACGGGTCTGCGGGGGAACTGACCCTTACCCTCGTAGATCCAGGGAAGTTGGTTGAGTGGTGCAATTTGAAGGGTGCTATGGTCGGAGGTTTTATTCATTACACGTGCAGCCTTGATGGTATTGATGGGCTCAAGTGCCCAGGAAACGACCTGGAACCTCGGGAGACGCTGCCAGAGCATGGGCCAGCAGGTGTAATGGTGAAACTTGCGTGCATATCATTTGGTGCACCGGTCCATGGTAGGACCAACCAATTTTCCGAGGATTGGGCTCTAGTGAGCGCAATAATGTATGTTCAATCTTCATTTTCTGTGTGGTGATTGTAAATATTATATTGTTGCCTGAAACAATGTCACTAATTTTTTCGGTTTAACGAGTGTGCAATGGAATAAATTTTCTACGGTGCGTATGTGACGTCTTGTAGAACGGCGGAATTCGGTGTCATCGCGTGTATGGAATGTGGTCGGAATAATTCGATTGGAATCTTCCGCTAGTAATTGGTGTTGAGTTCGACGGTGTCTTTTAGGTGGTAAATCAATAGCGGGTAGGGTAGGCAAAGCCGTTGTGGGTGGCACAGGTGTGGATAGTAGAGCTGACCTGTATGAAGGTCGAGTAGGGCTCGTATGTACCGCATTAGAAGGGTCCGTTGGCAATGGGGGGAGGGTACCTCTTGGGGGAGGGGTACCTCCCATAGGGGGTGGGGTGGGGTGTGGAGCCCCCAAATCAGGTGGATGCAAACGGGTCATGCCCGAATTTTCCGGGTTTAAAGACTCTGAAAAATTATCCGGGTTGGAAGGGGTCGTGCGGGGAGGGTTGATTGTAGCGGTTTTAGGCGTTTCTTGTAAATGTGTGGATGAATCTGGTACTTGCATAGCTGGAGTAGATGTTAATATGGACTGAGTGGTGAAGCAATTGGGTCTATCAAAGTATCGCTTGAGTCGTGAAACATGCACTGTTAAAGTTTTCATGGATGTACCTATAGAGCCTCGGATCGTGTAGTTGACGGGAGTCGGTATGGCGATGATACTGAAAGGCCCTTTCCATCGTGGTAGTAACTTCTGACTTGTTCCAGGGATGATAGAAGTATGTTCAAGAAGAACATTATCACCTATGGCATAGGACACATCTCGGCGGGATCGATTTACTCGTTCCGCATATTTTAGGCGATGTCTTTCTAAAATATCGTGGGTAAGGCTCCATAATTTCTCCATGGAATGTACAATATGATTCTCTGGTGTGTAGGTTGGGAAAGCATTTCTGAGTGGAGTCCGTGCATTGAACCCATGAAGCAAATAAAATGGCTTAAATCCATGGGACTGATGAGGCATATCATTAAGCTGGAATGTGAGTGCTGGCAAAGCTTTAATCCAATCAGCCTTGGTTTCGGCTACATACATGGCTATACAGTCTCCTAGAGATTGATGAGTCCGCTCGATTAAGCCTTGGCTTTGTGGGTGGAATGAGGTTGAAAACTGGATGTTGAAGTTGAAGACTTTGGAGAGTTCTGTCATGACCGAATTATTGAATTCGGTTCCCTGATCGGTTTGTATTACTTCGGGCAAGGAGTATACAGAGGCGATCCTGTTCAGTAGAAAATTGGCAATGGCTTTGGCATCAGCCGTGGGAACTACCTTAGTTACCAAGAATTTGGTTAAGTAACAAATAGCAGTGATGATGTATCGGGGACGACCCTCGTGATTCGTAAGTGGACCTTGAACGTCTAGTTGTATTCTTTCAAAAGGCCTTAATGGTATAGGAATATATTGAAATTCACCTGCAGGTTTCTGTCCTCTAGGAGTCTTTCGAGCTTGGCATATGGGACAGGATTTGATGAATGTGTAAACGTCTCTTCTCATTTTTCTCCAGTGAAAGGAGTCCTGTAACTTTTGTAGTGTTTTGGAAGGACCCATATGACATGTTGCATTATGATAAGATGCGATGACGTCGGGGACCATTTGTTTAGGGACCACGATTAGAGATTCCTCACCAGGTCGATTGTTAAACTTGTATAGTATACCATCGTGAAGGGAATAATTATGTCTGAGTCTCCAATTAGCAGGTAGTCGTTGTATAATTCGTGCAATGGATGGATCCTTGAGTTGTTCATCTTTCAATGTGGAAATACTGATGGCATTGATGGGGAGGCAAGCATCTTCGTCCGTAGCGGAAAATTCTGGATCATCTAAAGGATTCCTACTGAGACAATCTGCGACACGGTGTGTAGCACGACGGACATACTGTATTGTAATGTCATATGGCATGAGCATGATCTGCATACGCTGCAGTTTGGGATTTAAATCGTCTTTGCTCTTCAAGATGTAGCAAAGGCTATGATGATCTGTTTTGACAGTAAAAGGTATGCCGAGAAGGTATTCTTTGAGTTTGCTCGTTGCCCATGTAATTGCCAAGAGTTCCAATAGGCGTATGTGATACTTTGCTTCATATTTATTCAATTTTCTGCTCAGGTAATAAATGGGATGTTCGCGACCGTCAGGCTGTAACTGTGTGAGGTATGCTCCTAGGCCATGGAGTGAAGCATCCGTATAAAGGAAGGTAGGCTTGGCTGGATCGTAGTGAGCAAGGACCGGTTTTGAAACTAAAATGGATTTGAGTGTTTCAAAGGCCTGTTCGCATTCATGTGACCATTCGAAGGAGACATTGGCTTTAGTTAGGTCTCTAAGTGGGGCAGCTATTTGTGCAAAATGTGGAATGAAACGTCGGAAATTCGAACGAAGAAATTTGCCATTCCGAGGAAGGATTGAACGGATGTAACATCTGTATGTGTGGGCATGCGTTGTAGCGCCTGTAGGTGATTATCATGAGGTTGGAGACCATGACTGTTGACGGTAAATCCGAGGAGGCTAATTTCTGTATACGCAAAGCTACATTTGGATGGTTCGAATTTGAGATTATGGTCCGCAAACCGTTGAAAAATTTTCCGTAACTTGATAACATGTTCGTCGATGGTGGTGGAGCAGACTACAATGTCGTCAACATAGGCTAGTGCAGTGCAGTATTTGAGGTCACTTAGGATCACATCAATGACATGGCAGAAATGGGAAGGGGAGTTTTTCGCGCCAAAAGGCATCATAATATATTGATATTGCCCATTTTTTGTGATAAAGCTGAGTTTATCTCGTGAAGCTTCGTCCACAGTGATTTGATGGAACCCTTGGGCGAGGTCTAACGTAGAGAAGTATTTGTGGTTTTGTAGGCGGCGTAGAATTTCGTCTACACTGGGCAGTGGCCAGTGCATGGATCTGGTAATAGCATTGAGGGACCGGAGGTCGACAACCATACGGGGCTTCCTGACACCTTGGTCGTTAGGTTTCTTCAACACGACTATAACAGGGCTTGTGTAGGGGGAGGTGGATGGTTCAATTATATTGTTGTCCAAGAGTTTCTTTACTTCAGCATCAATGAGAGCATCTTGGTATGCTGATGTTTTGTAGGCACGGTGTGAAACAATCTCTCCACTAGTCAAGTCTATTTTGAAGGGTAGAATAGAACATTTCCCTAATTCTTGGGGAGTAAATGCGAACGATGATCGGAATTCCGTGAGGAGTTTACGTAATTTATGTTGATCAGCCTGGTCCAGGTGTGGATTAATCTTGAAGGAATTGATTTCTTGTTGGAGATTGCAGTCGTTGATGTCAATGGCATTCACAGGGACGGGCATCATAGATATGTCATCAACCAAGAATGGTGTAGTCTTTCCAAGTCCTAAACCGTCGGGTATGGTTATAGTCATTGACGTGGGGTTTGTCAGCAGCATGAATTTTGAGGTGGGTGATAAAATGGCATTGGGAGCTAATAAATGGAATTGCGTATATAAGGAGACGTGGGGTTTGAAATTGAGAGGAGTTGAACCTGATGTCGTATGATGGATGGGGACAGTGACATGACAACGTGGGGGGATGTCATGGGTGCCTGCGACTCTAAGAAGTCCATTAGAGTCCACATGTGATACACAAAGGACCGAAAGCGGAATGCGTGGGTGAGATGCTGACGTTCGGGCTGTTAGGGTGCGATGATGTGAAGGTGCAGGACGAGGTCTGTGATGAACAGAAATACGACGTCGTTGGGGATGTGTAGAACGGAATTCATAGTCTGAACTGTCAGATGATGAGGGTGACGTAACTGTGTCTGCAAAATGCATAGGCTGGCTGGGGTTTTTACGTCTATGATTTATAGTTTTGTTATTGTCTGTTTGGGTTCCCGTAGACTTTGGGGTTTCGTAGGTTTGTGTAGCTGAGGAACATTGTTTGGGCGTGGTTGAGGTCAGATTTTTGAGACTATCAGCCGGATGTCTGGTAGACACTGTGGAGGGGATTGTGAAATCTGTCTGTAATTTCGTAATTGGATTTTCAAGTTTTGAAACTGGCACATTGCATTGTGCAGTGATGGCAGCCGTATGTTGCAATTGAGTATGGATGAGGGGCAAGGAGCCTGTAAACTTGTTATATAAAGTGTTTTGCTGTGTGTTGATGAGGAATCCTCCTTTTGAGTATAGAAAGTCCGTACCCAATATTATTTTAAGAGCTTTCGACGGGGCGACTATGAAGGGATGTAAAAATGTACATTTGCCAATTTTGAATTTAATTAGAGCAAGGCCTTGATTAGGCATGGAATTGCCAGATGCGTCGATAAGTTGTATATTGGATTTCGTAACAGGAGTTCCAGGAGGTACATAGGTCGGATGGATTAGGGAAGCAGCAGCTCCGGTGTCAATAAGGCATGGATGATTTTGATTTTGTATTTGTATGATGATTTTGAGGGAGCAGGAAAGTGATGAAATTTGTATCTTAGCAGGGTTGTGAATGTAGATGGAAGGGACCATTAGTCTAGGATATCGGTTTCGTCCTGGTACTGTGGGGTGTCGAGGGAATGGATTGCGGGCAGTTGGCGGGGTGGTCCGCGTCCCGGCTGCCCTTGGGAGTTTAAACTTTGTTGACGGAATTGGGAGCGTTCTCGAGCCCATTGTGCATAATGCATGGCGCGCGGCTGCCTACATGCATTGGCATGATGATCGGGTCGGGAACAACGTCCACAGATGACAGTAGATTGTCCATTCGATTGGTTGATGGGATGTCGCGGAGCGGAGCGACAAACGCGTGCTATGTGACCTGGTCGACCACATGTCCAACAATTAAGTTGCCGTGGAGGTCCTTGAGGTGCAGTGCGGACGGTGGAATAATTGTAGCCAGGGTTCGGAGGTCGAGGGCGAGGATATGTAGCGACAGCCATAACAGTAGTGTCTTTTGATTCCAGTTTTTCTAGTCTTGCTAAAAGGGTGTCCAACTTTGTGTCTAAAGTTACAGGAACAGTAGTTGTTGGAAGGGATACTGTAGAAGTTTGCATGGTTTGGTTGGAACAACTCTCATATTCCCTAAGAGCATCGAGTAAATGGGTGAAGTTTCTGATACGGTCATTCCAGGATTGTAAAAAGATATTGACCGTAGGGGATAACTTGGACCGGATGGAGTCGACGGCGGTTTTCTCAGGTAGGGACTTCCAGTCAGTACCGGCGGCGGAACGAACACGGAGTGCAAATATAGTAGGCAATTCATTAGGATAGGGTGTCATGGAGAGGGCATCCAGTAGTTGACTCTTGCGGTCAGGAATATCTCGAGGCAGTTGGGCCAGGATGTCATCGCAGAATTGCGCATACGTGCGACGGGACGTGGAAGGGAGCACATAATAGTAATCAAAAAAGTCTTTTCCGGTTTTGGAAGCATCAGAGATGTTTCTGTAAATATAAGCCTTTTTGGTATCATCGTCGAGGATGTTCAATGCCTTGAAAAACTCGTCACAGCGTTTGATAAATGTCCGAATGTCTTCTGTGGATGTTTCACGGGAGGGGAATTTTGGCTTCTCAAATAAGAGCCTGGTAGTATCCATTATAGTATCAGGGATATAGTGAGGGGATGGCGGTCTTGAGGAGGTTGCGTTAAATGGCGAAGAAGGTGGTGAGTCCGGTTGGACGTTTTCAAATATGTCTAAATTCCAGAAGGGGTTTGTTTCTTCAGGTAATACTGTTGGGTCAATGGTAGGTGCGACGGCGGAAGATGTAAGTATAGTGTTATGAATAGAGAGCAGAGCGGGATTGTCTCGGACGGCTAAGGTGACAAAATGTTGATCCAAGGATGCCAGTGCTTCACGATATGCTTGTGGTGATTGGAAAGGATAATGGGAATGGGTATATTTGTCCTGTAACTGATACGTACGTACCAAATCGAGATAGTAGGTGAATTGAAGTAATGGGGATAAGTCGTTGCCTAATGTCTCAGAGGATTGAAGCTTATGATTCCATGTAGTAACTACGGGTCCTAGGCTTTCTGTATTAATAGAAAATGTTGATAACCGTGGGCCAGTTAAATATCGGACGGGCGTGGATGTTGAAGTTGTGGAAGAAGTGGTAATTGGAAGTGACGTTACGGGAACAAGAGTATTGGAATGTGTAGTTGATGTTGATGTGCTGATTATTAGTGAATCTGCAATTTCACGAAGTTCATCTATGATGGTGAGATTAGCTGTATCAGATGGTTGGGAGTTAATGAAAAGTCGAAGGACTCGCGTAACGACACGTTGAAACCCAGCACGGGAGGTGTAGTCAGTACCGTCAGGGTGTATACGAGTTGCTTGATGTAGATCTTGTAACAATTGGAGATAATATGGATATGTGACAATACTAGTTCCAGTAGAGTCGTGAAGATGTTTTTGACAGATCCGGTCGACGTATTCGTCGGATATTACCTCGAGGTTTGTTCGTATATTAGGAGGATTGGGAGTAGAGATGAGAGTTGTGGAGTGGGATGCACCCACACTGGTGGACTCGGGAGAAAAATATAAATTTGAGCTTACAGTATCAGAAGCAGCTTCAGCGGTGTCCGTGACGACGGCTGGGGTTGAAGTCCTAGCGGGAAGGAAGTCGTGGAATCCACCGACTGGTGTAGAAGGTTCCGGAGTAGGACCCTCGGTGTTGTCCCCTTCGGAGGATGAAAGTACCGGGGAGGGCAGGCTGGCGGAATTCGAAGGCGTCGAGCGTGGAATCCCGGTTCGGCGTTTATGGAGCACGTCAAAGTCAGCTTCAGTAATGGGGTGAGGTCGAATGGCAGAATGTTGATAAAGGGGCAACTTGGTTTTGAAGATTTTATAATATCGATACTGGCATATCGCTTTCTCGATTGTCAAATGGGCGTATTTTTCACAGGCGATTTGTTGTTCAGCAAGGGAGAGTTCTACCAAATTGGCTTCTCTTTGTTGGACGACTATATAATTCACTCCGTTATAACGCACAAACTCACTGTGACCGTGGGGTCGAGTGGTACGTAACAGTCGTATGTCGCGTGACATGGGGTTGATGCGAAAAACTTGGGGAATATTGGAGCAAAATGATTATATTGTTGGGCGATTTGGAAAATGTCTTAAAATTTTGAACAGAGCTTTCGGCAGAGGCTTAACGCCACGGATAAGTTAATAAAAATGTAAGATGAACAAGTAGCACTGAAGAAGTACGGGGAACGTCCAGCAGGAACGTAGCACCTCCACCATGTTAAGATGTAATTGTGAATGGGGATTGAAATATTTATATGGAGAGTCGTGAAGATGTAGAGGGGGAGAATTATTTTTATTCTCTTGTGTGCGTGTGTATGTGAGAGGAACTGTCGTAGAGACTATACAAATAAGTGCGTATGTATACTAAGGGTGATTCTCTATGTCTCGCTTTATTGTCTGATTCTCTCTCCTTATCTCCTTCTTCCTTCTCTCTTTCCCAGCTACTTGTTACATTTCTTATGGTGACACACGTTTATATAGGGAGTCTGAATTCATGACTTCAGCCTCCCTATATATGTACACAGTACATATGTGTATATCAAGCATGTATTATATACTTAACAACATGTATAAACCATTTTTTTTCCTCGGTTAACATCTTTGCCCAGTACATATAAATGTGACCTGTACGGGGGAAAATTAAATACAGGTTTCCTGGTACACACCACATTACTGTTAATAACCCTTGTTGCCACATTCCACCGGCGCTTCGCCCCCTGGTGACTTAGCACGTTGTGCTGATCACAGATGATTTTTAAACCTTCCAAATGTTCATCCGGAATTTCAAAATCCGTGTAAATTTCCATTGATCGTGTGATCAGAAAAAATCCCGTTGCCGCCGCTCCCGTTAAAACAAAGCAAAGCAATTTGACCCCAATTTTGAGCCCCCTTCTGCTCTTAAACACTCCTCGAATTGATTTCGGAAACACGAAATCCTCATTTAGGATTTGCACCAATTTGACGGTATCTTGACAGTAAAAAATTCCAGCGAAACGAATGATATTACTGGAAATGTATATAGAGGTGAGGGCGGCATAGTACGTAATTGTTTTGGATAGCTCCTTGACTTACAAAGTTTGAAGGAGGGACTTATTTATAATGATGTCAGAAACAAATATTGTGGGCTACAGAAGCCAGAGTAAGCTTAATGGGAAACAAATATTTCGGTAGGAGAATTTTAGTTGGTTTAATTTCCCAGAATGATTCTTCAATGGAATAGTAAGCCCAAAAGGGGTAAAAAGGCCAGAAGTTAATGAGTGGCGGCAAGTTTGAATTTCATACTTGTAAATACGCTTAACTTGTTCGCTTAAAATAACTAGTAGAAGCCCTGTGCTTCACAGGGGAAATTACTTGGAGAGGTGGTAGTGTGAGTGTAGAAATTAAAAGCTAAACTGCTTACGAATCAAGCACTGCCGTAGAGACTTATTGTATGCCTATATCTTGCGCTCTTATTTAAACAGTAGCGCGCGGAGCTTTAAAATAACACAGGCCGGCGCCGGCATTGGACATTCATGAAAAGTTGATTTCCTTTTACTTTACTAATTTAATTTTGTTGAATATTAGGTGATCATTGGTAATTGAACAGCTTTGCAATTGCAATACCCTCTGAGAAACGTTTAACGTGGGCGCACAGACAACTAGACTTGAACTAATGACAGCAGTTTTTAAAACATACAAAGGCAATAATTTATTTCGAAGTACTGTGTTTGTACCAATATTGTATTAATGCTATACTTTTTCAATTGAAATAAACTTTCATTTCGAATGTACTGAACCGTACAATGAACCAATTATATATGACTTATGCCATGACACTTATGTATGGGTTTGCACGCAATGCGTACCAGGCATTAAAAGTCAATACATAGATATAATTATAAGAACACTGTAGCATTGACGTAAGAATTTTTACTGGTTAGTGGCAAAATTTGATGCTGAGAAATGCTCCTTTCTTTAAGGATAAAACTTATATCCATAATACCATATCTAGCACTACAACGAATTACTTGGACTACATCTATATGTATATAAGTATATATAGGCAAGTGACTATATACCATTGAATTATTACATTTGGTTTTAATCCGCGACCAAATACCTCCGAACACGCTCAGTTGAAATGGACTGGCGAGAGAAAAACTACCTGTGTGTATTGCATATAAACAATTTGCAGGCGGTTTATGATGAATTACTTTATAAAGTATTTCAAAATTATCACTCATTGTTAGTCAATATTTCATATTGTTTGATGTACCGTCTAAAATTTGTTCAACTGAACTGCCTTGCGAATAAAAATTGTATTATTATTTTTAAAATTCTTTTGAGTAAAATATTTTGGGTTATCAATAATTTAATACAGTAATACAAAATTTGGAACATTTGTGACAGTGCAATAACATTTATCTACACAGAACTGTGGTCGCTAGATTGTAATTTGTTTGTGTACATATATGTATATCTACATATGTATATACACGTATTTAAAACTGTACACGCGTATTCGGTAAAGACATAAGCTAATTGGGTAATTACTATAATTTAAACTAATTTTAATGCATACTCACATACCTTGCCACATAATTTAGTATCCATCCACAGACCGAACTTTTTCATTAGAAAGACTTATTAGACTTAAATGAATTCCCAAAGCTACAAAGTAAAGGTTTGGGTAAAAATTACCCGCCCGTGCGGGTAATGAGCGGGTTCGGGTTTAATGCTTCGTCATGTTGCAAGTTGCGGATCGGGCTGGGCCATTATCATATTTCAATGGGGCGGGTCGGGTTATACTTTACGCATACAGTGCGGATTGCGGGCTGGATTTATATATACGTTGGGCCCGCAAGCAGCCCGCAAAACGTTTAAATTTCAATCAACGACGTTTAGGATTTTTCCAGGAGAATTATATGGTTTGCGTCCGTTTAAGATTGCTCACGTTTCTGACTTTGTAAGTGTTGGTTGTTACGATTCTTTTTCATCGTGTTTCGCTTATCATTGTGTGACTGTGACTTGTAACGTTTTTAAGTTGCTGCTCTGAACTCAATAGCATGTAAAACTTCTTAGCGCAGTATTCTTACAATTAGTTCAAGTTTCCTGCGCAGTGATTTTCAAACACAAAATGACATTAATTGAATATCAAACCAGCTACATATATGAAATCATTTGAAAAACTTATAAAAACAATATTTATTCTCCGGTTTCTACGGTTTTCACTTCTGTTTTAGACATTGTGATGGAGGATGATTTAAAATTCACAAGAAGACCGACCGAGAAGCGAATCTCACAGCGTTTTAATAAGTTTTTAAATAATTGCGGGCCCCCGCGGGGGCCCGCAAGCTGGGTCGGGCCGTGTCAACTGAAACCCAGCGGGTTGCGGTCTGGCGCGGGCCTAAAAAAATACTGTAGGGTCGGGTCGGGCCGACGTTTCGGAGGTTGACTTTCGGGTCGGGCAGGTTCGGGTTACTTACTTGTGGGTAAGACTCGGGTTGGGTTGGGAAATGGCCTGCGGGCCACACCTTTACTACAAAGGCAGCGTTCCAAACCTTTTTGTATGAATCACAGACAATCCATGAAAAAAAGCAATTCCCGAAAATCCATTTTTTCCACATATGTACATATCTCCTACTTTTGCATTTGAAACCGACTTCCCCAATCTTCCTCTCTGTTATAGCGGATCTTGTCCACAATTGTCAAAGTAACTATAGTGGGAAAGCCCATGAAATGTCTAAAAATAAGCGTCGAAACATGTTTCAGAAACTAGTTTGCCTGAAACAAAAATTTGTAATGTCTAAAACCCTCAAAAAACATAGAATTTGTTTCATGGTTGTGACGAGTGTAACAGCATTTTTTGACCTAGGTCAATACAACAAACATGGGAAAATATGGGAAAGTATTTATATGAAAATCGCATGTTTTCCATTATCGCGTCTTATATGGGCAAGCAAAATGAAAATGAATTCAAAATGGCCTTGGAAATCATTATTAAATTGATATTAACTTTCTTTAAATAATGTGCAATATTCTCGTTTAAGTTAAATTTCATATGAGGGCAATGAGTGCTCGGTGAAACAAAACCTTAATATACACAAGGTAAAATTAAGTGAAACTGGAGCCAGAGACTGATTGAAATTGTATTAACCCACATCAGAAGACAACATCACAAACAAAGAATTGTGCTGAAATTAAAATAAATTTTGTGATTACTGTAAATCTTGTTTATTTAGGAAAGGTAAAAACTGACACCCGTGGACTCAATCCAACCAAAATAATAATAATGTAATAGTGATCATGTAAATCAGGAACAGCCGCTCAATTGGTATCAACAGACTACAATAATATTAAGACAATTAAAATTCAATTATTTGTTCCATGATTTAAACGTGCGATGTAATTCTGAATTAAAATCAGAAAATGTTGATTTAAATCAAAAAATCCGATTTAAATGAAATAAATCAGTTTTTTTCTAATAAAATCAGCAACCCTGGGTTTTTCTTATCCTATTTTTAGCCACGTTTAGGGAATTCGTGTATGTTGACATAATTGTTACTGTTTAATTAATTTGGGGAAGTTCCAGTAATTATTATAGTTTTGCAATTGTTCACAAACGCCATCACAAAATATTTGTTTAGCTACTGAAAATTGTGACTAGAAAAAAAGCTTCTAATGCATCCAAATTTTATTTACGGGTATGTTTCCAAGATGTTTCTCAGAGACAATTAGGGTCTGACAAAAATGTCTATTTCTTTAATTTAATTTCCTAAAACAAATCTTTGGAGCAAATCTGAAAACATTTGTTCTGTAAGGACATATTGTCGGATGGAATCTGGACCAAGTACTAGCAATAAGCTAATATGTACTTCAGAGCACTTTGAATAGGGAAGGCAAAGATAGATGGTGAGGTATGGTAAGGTAATAATACAAAAAAGGGTTGGTTAGAAAAAGGTTAGAGTTAACAAGTGGAAAACCAACAGAGTTAACTCTATGAACAAAGAGAGATAATGGGTATAGGGTAGGTACTCAGGTATGGAATAAATATCTGTACGAAGATATGTATGTACGTAGGATGCAGGTAATAATATGTTCTCGGAGATACTCAGGTATGTAATGTATATAACAGAAACAATTAAATAAAGTTTATTTCAAGAAAAGTATACTAATACATATGTACTACAACGTAGTACATCTACAAAATATTTCAATAAAATAAAAAGGGGAGTGGTGACTGATACAAGTTACACCACAGGTCTCAAAAAAGGGATCTGAACACTACAAGGGCCAAAAGATTAGTGGATGATAGCCTTGTGTTTTACAGGGTATTTATACCCTGGAAATTGCAGTGATTCCCTAAAAGTAGCCACTATTGCAAATAGTGGTCAAAGGGGCTCCTAACCCCATATAAACACATAGGAATACGTAATAAAAATGATTCCTAACATTAACTCAATAAATTTAAATTAGTAGGAACGGAGCCTACTAACTCCAAGATCGGATAACAAAGATAAATAAACATTACAACATTACGCAAAACAATAGAAATAAGTAAATAAATATCCAATGCATAAACCTAGTGCTATACGGGCGGCACTGGTCATGCTAATTACAATACGTAAAGTACCGTACTATATCGTACGTACTTCCTACAAATGCCCGACAAAATAATAATATTTGGTATTTACTTGGAATAATACAATATGTAGTTTTAGAATCATTCCCAGAAATTGCTACTCTGGTCAGATTGGTTCCTTCAGTGGAAATCGCGTCCTAATGCAGGGCATCTATTTGAAGTCAATCGCACCATGATACCTGCTGTAAGTCTCTTGGAATAATGAACACTGTTAAAAAAAATTACAGTAACTCCCCATTACTGCTACAAGAGATTCCCTTAAAAAAATTTATCTAAACTTCAGGAAGACTTTTGCATTGTCATTAAATTATAGTTCTACTGTGCTGCCTTGAAGGGTACTCTTACAAAGAGTGTACTAATAGTTAATTTGAATACTTCATTTTTTTGGTCGGAGGTTCATGAATTCAAAAAAACTTTTAACTGACATTTTTGCGGCTAATAGGAACCGTTACAACTTACTTTTTTTTCATATTCCAGCTGAGATTACCCGAAATTGAGTGGAAGAAAACTCGCAATAGCATTACAATACAAGCGTCCCTAACCTAATTGGGTGAATGAAATAGCATTAGTTAGGAGAGTAGTCGTGCTTCATGGCAAAGCCTTTCAACTTTTGCAAAAAATGCAAATAATTCAAGTTTCTTTTGCTTACTGTAACAGAAATCGAGATTTACGTAAACGTTGCAACTTAATCATTATAAGAATTTTGGGTTGTTATAAATATTTCAGTCAAGTCAATGTCGAAGTGGTCCTGAATATAGACACGTGCTAAAACTCTTAAAACCACTTAAGAGCTGTGGACGGCGAACAATAAATGAATCACATAACACAGTTCCGTATTTGATGAACAAAAAATTGAGTATATGAAAGACGTGCAATGAGGTACCATGAGGTTTATCGCAAACGTTAGGAATGAAACCACTGGTGCACATAATAAGGACATCAGAATTATCAACCCCCTTGTGTGTTTACTCGGACTGATTAAATCTTGTCCCAACAAGTGTAAAAATTTTAATTGAATACACAGCATGAATGCAAAGCCGGGTGTTAAATTAGGGGGCAGGAATTTAGAAGATACTGTAACAGTCACTTTTAAATACTTAGCTTACGTTCCAATTCGTCACGGAAGAATAGGCATTGTTTGAAAACTAGACAAGATTCCGGAAGTTTTGGTGTCATAATTACGAGTAATAACTATAAATAACCTTATTATTTGATTGTTCCCGTATTAAACCAAAACACATAAGAAATGGTCGACACCATGTAATTCTCCTCGGAAGTTACACAATTCATGTAAATTCGATAAATCATGAACACGAAGCAAACAAGTGAGCAAAATTGACCGACAACCAACCGCCAATTCGGAATGGATTGTTAGTGACTTCAAGAGTGCCACCTTGTGGATTTCAAATGCAAGGAGAAGTGTTCAAACTCCGACCTAAAATGATTCCGTAGAACATTTTTTATTTTTCTTGATTATTACATATACGTAAGCGCGATGTGAGTATAAATGTTGCCCAAAAAGATTCCTAAAAAAATGAATTGAAAAGGTATTCTGACGTTCGCATAGTCATGGGCGTGAAGTTAGCGGCCAGCAGCCAGCTGCTAACTGTATAAACGTGAAGTTAGCGGCCAGGAGCCAGCTGCTAACTGTATAAACGTGAAGTTAGCGGCCAGCAGCCAGCTGCTAACTGTATAAACGTGAAGATGGCAGCCAGCCGCCTACTTCCAAAACGTGAGGATAGCAGCTGGCTGATTTCGCATTTGTGGGCCCCACCACACTCCCCTTGTTCAGAAAATCATTAAAATCTATAAAAAATTGAAAATTGTCTGCGACATGTTCGGTCCTAAATAATAAAATGTAATTTAGTTAGGATATCCAACTCCGTTTCTTCTCCAAATTACACTAATTTCAAATGAGGGTGAATACCCTTTTGTTTAATAGGAAAGTAGGCATTTGGTTATCAATACCGTTTTTACTCATGGTCAACTCTATGTACTATTTTGTAGAGCCACTTCTAAATACAGTGGAAACGTATATGTCAACAAAACGGAGGATCAGGGGGAACTATCTACATGGTGATGGGAATAGCATACTTACTTAATTGTGTGGAGCCCGAAATATTATAAACCTCTCGGAGCAACATATAGAAGGAAAGTTAAAGTAAAAATTGTCGACACTGTGCATCAAGGTAAACTACTTGATGATTGAAATGAAACATTTACAACAGATATTGTTTTAAGGAAGTTTTCAACGTTAAATCTCCTGATTTGTAAAAATGTTTGTGAGACCAACTCCCAGCCGCGGTAAAGGGATCAAACATGGGACATGCGCCGGGCCTTAGGGTCAAGTTTCCCAGTGCGCTCAACCATAATTTTTCACGTGTTAAGCGATTTTTATGATTTTAATTGGCTTTTATTCTGCTATCTATCTAGACTATCATGCAGGTTTTAATATGTTACAATAAACCCAGACGTCAAGCAAATTTTCCCGCGGAGCAGGGCTTTTTACTAGCAATCACTTAGAGCGAATACATTTTGTGTAAGAAAGGTGTACAGTAGTGAACATAATCTTACATTTCGTTCATTTGGATATAGTAACAAAAATCATACAGTACCAAACCGATTCAATTGGAAAGTTTAAACTGGCATCTTGATCTTACAATTATTTCCACATGACTAAAAAAGCATTAGAAAAAACAGCGAAACAGGCAACCAACTGTATTTAAATAACTTCATCGACTGCAAATCATTAAATAATTAATTTTCGAAACAACTCAAAACTTATTGTGCAATGTTTACAGTATTGAATATTACATTGAGTTCATCACAAACATTGATTATTGTAAATATTTTTAAACCATGACATAACCACAAAGAGAAATGTAAGAGTAGCAAGGAATACCCTGTCGTTTGGCCTCGTTAAATCGTTGTTTTGTGATGTTCTTTACAACTTTCTTAATAGCCAATGTAATAGGCGTATGACCTTCATTAATATAGGACCTGAATTTTGAAAAGTGTTGATACATCACCGTCATGATTGTAAGATTATTATCAATAGTACATGTGTTCGTGAATTTAAAATTGCATTTGTCCTTGGCGTGATGACCCCAAGGAATGAAAAGTAAACTTTTAAATTCTGTGTCTTCATCATGAGAAAAGGCTACTTGACGGCCTCGTCTTCGCCATTCCTCCCTGTTTTCCTCAGAATTTTGTTGAAAATACGTTGTTTGCTCCTTTGGTTTCACAGATTTTCGGGTGGATTTCTTTGAACGACAAACGTTTCTGCGCACGGGAACATTGTAGAACATGAAAGTATACTTTTCAAACTCGTTGCAACGACCTGGAAATAAAATTGAAAAAGAAATTGTTTAGCTGACAATTATAATGTTTAAATATTGCAAAATATTCTTTCTCGTTAGTATTTACCCATAACCATGTCTTTTGAAGCTGCTATGTATCTCCAAATTTTGTCCGGACCTCCTTGACCATGTTCGTCCAGTTTAATTATTCTGTTCCAATTCTCTACGGCAGCCTGATGATCCTTGTCGCGAATGTCGTTATTAACACCAAACACGACATGGCTAATTAGTGGAATGTATGGCAAAACAGTCCGCAGTAAATACTTCGAAAATTTCTTGCTGTAGTAATTGTTTTCACCTAAGTCGTGTTCGGAGTTACCCACAACACACTGGTCTTTAAGGAAGTGAAAAAATAGACCAAAAGCAGTGTTCCTGTATACGGTGCTTCCATCAGCATTTGTCAAGTCAAACTCCATCCATGCATTTTGATTTTCTGTAAGAGCACATACATCAAAAAATACCATACAATAAGTAAAATGCAATTATGTCAGGTTTTTTCCTTTACATTAGTACGAATTACCTAGTTCAAATGTCAGAGGTGTTCTCGCTGATATGGATTCACGTGCTGCCTTTACGTCACTGGTGTTGTATTTTTCCAACAGTAGAGTGAATAGATTTTGTACCCTATAGACTACAGATGCGAAATTGTAAGACCGTAATATTGCTTGGCAAAACGATTTCAGCACTCCTCGTACCTCCAAATTTGCGTAAATCTCTTTGACTTTAGCTGTGATAGCACGGGAAACGTGTGCTCTGTATACATGCACGTTGAGTTTATATCGGTGCCACGAGTGAAAGAGTATCTGCCAGCATTGATTGAGGTAGATGGGCATATTAATATGCAGAAACGCTTGTAGGACCGATCCAAGCAAGGCTAAGGAGAAGTCGGTCTCAATGCGAGAGAAGATGGTTTGTTGTGGTGTCAGATCCAAATACCGATGAGCTCTATAATACATTTTAATTACAACTGTTTGTATGCATACATTTACATTCGAATGTTCTCAAATGATTTATGTACTTTTTTAGGAACCATTTAAGGGAGACTGCGATGGAATCTGAGTCATGTTGCTTGTCTATAAACTCTAATAGAGCAAGTGGAGGTCCATTTCGCATTGGATTTTCAATTACAAGTGAATATACATATATTGGCCCAGTCTCCAACTCAATTAGTGGACGAATCAAACTTCCTGTTGCGTCAAGATGTCCAACAATATCTCTAGTGCATTTTAAAAGTTCCTGTAATGCACGTAACTGCAAATCCATAAAGAGAACAACAGCAAATGGGCTGTACGAGATCGTCTGTATATAGCGGGGCAGATTTTCTCCAATAGATTCCTCTTCCATTCGCTTGCAAATATCCAGGAGCGGATCGATTGCATAATCGGTATCTTTATTCGCCTAGAAATGGTCACAATCATGTACCTTAGCTGTTTTGTACAATAAATACAAACTAATAACATCAACATGTAACCGATTACCTCATGACGAATTCGTTGTATTGTTTCTCTTGCGGGCATAGAAGTGATGTTTCCAGCTTTGATTTGGTCCAAATTACCTTCCTTGAAAATCTTTGTAGCTACCCCTGCCGCTTTTTTAGTCACAAGAATCTTTTTTAACTTCCGTCTCTCATCTGCCCGAATAAACTCTGCTCTAAAAACGCCCCTTTCATGCATAAACGAGCCCTCGGACCTGTGAAATTAAATATATTCAAATTGCTTCAATACTCACGTACGGTTTAAACATTTATCAAGTTAAATTCTGTGTACGAAAATTTGTCTTACTCCACATTGATGACAAAATCTTGACCTTTTCTTGGCATACGGTTTGCTGTGAACTTAAATGTGTAGCACTTCTCATGCTTACAACGTGCTGTTGCTGAAAAATAGTGGTGTTTAGATTGAGGATGCACTTTGTGGTACTTAAAAGCAATCGGGCAGTATCCATTATGCCGGTGAAAATATTTGCGGATTAGATTTGTCCAAGAATCTGTCAACTTAAAACTATAACCCTGTGGGCCTCCAATGATATCTGCAACTTTTGCCCACCTCTTGTTCTTTACAGTAAAAGTAAATCGTTCTTTCAAATCGGAATGCTTCGCCACTAATACCTGTATATAAATATTTCATTATTAAATAATAGCCGCAACATTTCTGTGTGTTTTTGCTTTCTAGTCACTTAAACTGTTGCATGCTTCAAATGTTGTGCAGAAAGTTTGGCGGATAAAATTGATCATTGGATTGACATACTTTGTTTTGGGTGTTGGAACTACAGTCAGTACTTGCAGACGGCAATGTACTCTCCGACCCTAACGTATTATAGTCGTGGGACATTGAACCCTGCGGAAAAATACATTGTAAATTATTTTTGGACGGTTTGGTGTAAGCGCCCTAGACATTTATGTCACGTAAGCCTTCCCAGGTTTTTATGTACATAGGGTAACACATGCACTATCTTACCAACCTATATAAGAGATATCCCATGAAGTATTCAATCCCCCCGTTTGTTACAAATTCATTTCTCGGTTTTGTAAACAGATAATAAATATTTTCTAAAATTTACTTTGATCAAAGTTATCACGGCGACCATTAAAAGTCGGAAATTATCCCGATTTTTTATTGCAGTACATTATTATTCCACAAATTTTTAGCACGATTACATATTGGCGCTCGTTTGTTGCAAATTTCAAGTGATACCCAACGAGGTGTGACCTGGATACTGGTGAAAAAGACTATCAGTAACAAACGTGATAACAAAAGGCAACGTTGGTTAACCAAACCTTCAGATGGACAAATGCGGAAGATGAGAATTTTGTACCTTAACATTTATTTCTGGAAATGCTGAATCTTCAAGTGTGGGCCAAGATTATGCAAACCGGAAATTTTAATTTCGCACCAATCTTGCAATTGCTTTTCTTTCCATTTTCACGCAGCCAATTGTTTTTTGCGGAAAGCCAATTAAATTTGCTACAATCGAGCGTTAATAAATCGTGTAGGCAAAACTTTGGGGAAAATCAGCCAATTCTTGAAACAAAAAATCAGCAAAACTTCCGACTTTTGTTTACATCCGTGACCGCTGTTGCCACAAATTTTGACCGTGTCCCGTCTAACAAATTCTAAATAATCCGGACAACAATTTGATACAAACTGGGGGAATTGGATACTTCATGGGATACTACCTTCTATGGTATATGGTGGAGGAAAGTGTATAAGGCTACACCTTGTACTCTAAAGGTTCGGGTACAACTGTATAATCATTGAATTACTATACTTTGTTTCCGCTTTGTGGAGGAGTCTCACTACCAACGGACGCCAGTGGACTTCCCGATTCCGATAAGCTCACACCTGCTGGGTCGTTTACATGAAAAGCGTCCTTACCAGAGATGCGCCCGTTACGTTACTTTTGCCTAACAGTAACGCAATAACGCCGTTTTTAACGTAACAGTCGATATTTGGAGCAGGTAATAACGTAACGGTAACGGGACAAGTGTGTACTATACGTTTATCACAATAACGGTAACGTTCCAGTGTAAGTAAACAAAAACGAAATTGTAACGTAACGCACCGCTATCAAACGAATGCATTAAGTGTGTACATACATAGTTTGAATTACCCAATGACATCCATTATTAGCTCTCGTTGGAGTAACTGTACATGTACGTTTACAGAGTGTATTTCGGCATGGCAAATTTAGTTACGACGTAGTATTGATTGGTGAAATGTGATCAGCTTACGAATTAAGTTTTGGCAAAGAAATGATCATGCAGAATACTTCCACTAGTAGATGTGGAAAAGTAAATTCCAAAAAGAGGACACATGACGAGATTTCCACATCGGGTAGCCAAGAAGCGGATAAGATTTCCGGTGATTCAAGAACTACAGAGGAAATATCTTCATGTAAAAATGAGGTTGAAATCGATTACAAAATATTTAGAATGCCGGCGTACCTGAAAGACTATTATTTATATATCCATTCAGTGCACTCGGAAGGTGACAAATCGAAAATAACAAACATTCTAAAATGTGCATTTTGTCAAGATGTATTTCGTTCTTCACATCATTCCTTCGCAAATTACAAGAAACATCTTGAGGTAAATGAATAATTTTGATAAAACTAATTAATTATTTCTCGAGAAATAAATTTCAAACTAAAAGAAACCACATAATTTCCTAACCATCTATATTATTTTCTGTTATTTATTTCATTAATTAAAAAATATCTAAATTATTTTGTATGACTTTCATTTATTTGTATTTGAAATTTTATGCATAAATATGCCACCGTCATTGTTTTTTAAGGTTACTCATGGAGTAAAAGTTGATCCATCAGCCTGCAGATCTCCGTCCGTTTTGCAGTACTTCAAAACAGCAATCCCTTCAAAAGTACCACGAAACGATCCCAAACAATCGCGATTTGATGATGCAATTGCTAAAATGGTTGCAGTAGACGGGCTTCCAATATCAGTGACTTCGGGATTAGGATTCTGTTACCTGATTCAGGTTATTGACCCAACCTTAACTGTAAAATCTCGGGACACGATTCGCCGGCGAATATTCAAGGATGCTGCTACTTATCGTAATAACATCAAAGAAATGAACATTGCTAGCATGCCACCAAAACGCCTGCATGGTATAACCGATATTTGGACAACGAAGTCGCAACAGTCTGTTATTGGTGTTAGACTTCAATTTATAACAAATGATTTTCGATTGCAAAACAAAACCGTTGCCTTCGAGGAATTTCCAGACGATCATACTGGCGTAAACATCAGGAAGAAAATTGCAGAAATTTTTCAAAAATTCGAAATTCAGTCACAGCAATTTGGAGTAATTGTCTCTGACAACGCCCGCAATATGATTAACGCTTTTAATTCCAATATACTTTTTGATGAAAAATGGGAACAGGTACCGGGTATTGCTCAAAATAGTGAGACTACGGATTCTGAATACGAAGACGACGACGATGGTGACGAGGAAGAAATCATTGAAATTAACTCTACAGAAAGTGAATTTCGACAGGTTGAGTTTGGCTGGGATCATATTGGATGCTTGGCTCACCTCGTAAAACTTGTTATTAATAACGCCATTAACGTAGATCCGTCCGTCAAAGAAATTGTTAAATTAGTTAACAACATCATCGTTCTTTTTAAACGATCACCAAAATGGACATCTAAATTGAATGAAAAAAACAAACAAACGAGTTCTGACCATCGGGACAACTCGTTGGAATTCGCTTTTTACTGCCCTGGAGAGGATTGTGGATGTAAGACAATCGATAAATGATTTTAAAATTACAACGTTTCATTACGAAAATCAAAGGATAAGCATTTTGAATTAGGAAAAACCATGATATTCACATATTTGTTTTATTCTTTTACACGTTTAGTTAAATATGTATTGTGATTCATAATATTATCGTATTGTATACTGAATACAGAATACTGAGTATACAGAGAAGTATCACATGGTTAGCTGATTAAAATGCCCTATAGGTTCAAGTGAAAATGTCAAAATCGCCTGCTTGCTTAAATTCTCTGCAATTCTCCAGCTTTCTGAAAATATCAAACTGGGAATTTTAAACAGGACATTTTGAGCCTTTTAATACTACGAATTGTTTTCGATAAAACAATTATATTCTGAAACCCAAAAAGTCCAAAAAATGCCAGCCATTGTACTTTGTAATGACATAAAGTTGGAAGTAATGCTAGTGTAATTGAACCAGTCAATTTTTCGAAGGGTGGTAAAGGTTTTTGCTTAGGTGTTTGTACATTCAAATTAGCTGAAGTTTGAATTTTCAAACTAGCATGATTTATATGCAGGAGCAAAATATAATTAAACCCCGTTCCTAAAACAATAAATATAGTAAAATCAATTTACGGCTCTCAAACTTCCCCCAATGATTATTTTGTTCAGTTTTAACCAGGAAATAACGCATCGGTCCCAAATTCAACAAACAAGTTATCTCTATAGGATTATCCTTATAATGACTGTATATAGGCGTTCATGCATATTTCCAGGATGAAATAAATCTATTCACGATTAATTTAATTATATAGGCAATGATGTCATGCACATATATCTCCCAAATTCTGTTCCGAAAGCAGCATTAGAACACTGCTATTTTACTTCAAACTGTATGATTAATTTTTAGGATCCCAATGCGGATCAGCAGGAAATACAAAATTCAAACAATTACAATTGCAACATTATATTAATCTTAGCACGCTCTCTGGATCAGCATACACCAAACCGACAGCACTGTAAGTTCTTTTCAATGCACATTCTAGTGATTTTCTGCTAAATTTTTAAACCAAAGCACAAGTTGTATATACGGTTCTATTTTATTCCACATGCTCTTGCCTAATATGCCATTTTTGCCGTTCTGACCCTGAAAGAAAAATTCCTCTGTATTTTTGGAAATCAATTTGTCCATTATGCCGGGCTTTTTTGAAAATGATTTTTTGGATTGCTATTAGATTTAAAACAAGCTATTTTTAAAAGTGAAGCAGTTATGAGTATGCTATCAAT
This sequence comes from Allacma fusca, assembly GCA_947179485.1. Classification (NCBI taxonomy): domain Eukaryota; kingdom Metazoa; phylum Arthropoda; class Collembola; order Symphypleona; family Sminthuridae; genus Allacma; species Allacma fusca. The sequence continues at coordinate 15,516,697 of OX359246.1, read as the reverse complement.
TAAAAATGGTTTCTTTAAAAAATATGTTTGAGCGTTTTTATATACTTTTGCAGGACGAAGTATTTCCTCACCTGGCAGACTTGCTACTTGAGTACAACACTCAGAATTCTGCCTCTAGTAGCCGAAATCGTTCTAATAAACAGAAAAATGCACGACGCCGTTGCTTAAAAATTCCTACAGAAATTGATCGCAATAAGATCAAGGAATTATTGAAAATTCTGGGCCCGTTCAAGGATATTACGGATATATTCCAAAGCAACGAAATAACTTCATCTCTCGTCATCCCTTCTCTCCTGGATTTACAAAGTAAATTGCTTCGGATTTCGTGCGTCTATTATCATTCGTTTAGGGATTCTCTACTTAAAAATTTGGAGGCCGAAAATCGATTTAAAAAAGTTGTGACAGCAGAAACTTTTGTTGTGCCAAATATGTTGGATCCAAGATATAAATCTTTAATGTTTGGTCCACAATCTAGCGAAACGTATTTCCAAACACCGAGTAAAGAGGAAGCAAGGGACACAGTTGATGAAATTGTTAATAAGATGCAGATGGAAAATTTGGATTCCTCACACATCCATAACACGTCCAACTCAGACTGTAATGAAGCTTTTGACTTTCTAATTCAGGAAGATGAAGAACATCAGAAGTCAGAGTTACAGCTGTATTTAGAAGAGCCAGTCCTTGATATTATTCTGAAACGCAAAGCCACAACGATAGATGTTCTGAACTACTGGAGAACAAACCAGAGCCGATTTCCAATATTAGAAATGGCAAAAATTTATTTAGCAATTCCAGCCAGTTCGGGTGACATTGAACGATTGTTTTCCATTGCAGGATTTCTGAAACGACAGCACCGAAATCGTTTGGATATAGAGTTTATTGAAGATTTGCTCATTTCGCGCGAATGCGCACTGCCGGTTTTGAAGAAAAATCAAGTTAGAATGATTTTAATCATTTAAAAATTTTATTTACTATTTTTATGCAGATTTAAATTAGGGAAATATAAATTGTATCCATAGGAGTCAATTTCTTGTTTTTATGTACTAACTTGGAAACTTGTTGATCTAATTAAATTTTTAAATGTACGGACAAATGGTTTGAATTTTCGTTTTTGAAATATATTTCGTGAACTTATAATTTTTGGATTATAATTTTGGAGTTTTTGTTTAATTACTTTTGAGTTAACCAATATATAATTTTTTGCCCGTGTTTTATTAATTTTTTACACACTAGATAGTTATAAGTTGTAGATAAACAGACATGGTTCAAAAACGCATAAAGAAATAAATCTGTGAAGTTGTAGGTTTCAATGTTCAAACTATTTACAATTTTAATGTGGAAATAAAATACTTTTTTACTAAATTTGTGTTAAATATGCTATTACGCTGTACTATATCTGGTGTAAGAATTATGCAAACCCTTCTCATTCCCGAAACATAATAATTATAATAAGTGCCTTCCAAACTTGTTTTAATTTTGTTATTTTCTTGCATCATAACAAATCTTCTTAACTCAAAATTGTGTGCAAGCGAATAGATGCCAATTTAACAGTACTTTATTTTCCATTTGATTATTGCTTAATTAAATTTCGTGACAGTTTTATTATCTTACTTTCTCCATTGGCGCACAAAATTGTAATGGCCATAACGCGACAATTTTGGTTTAGCCGGTACATCTGATTACACTATTTGCTTTGCATTTTAGTTTATAACGCGTTGCGATTTATTAATGATAACGGAGAGTAACGGCCATTTTATATTCGTTAATGCTAACGGAACGGTAACGTTGGTGTATTAGCGTTGGTTTATAGAAACGGAACGGTAACGCTGGTGTATTAGCGTTATTTTATAGAAACGGAACGGTGACGCTGAATTTTACATACAATACATAGTAATGTAACGATAGTTAAGGTCATTTCTAAAGCGTGTATTAATAGTGTAACGTAACGTAACGGCCACGTGGATGCGCATCTCTGGTCCTTACTATTCACGTTGATTTGCTGTAACTCATCGTCTGGAACACCTCTGAGTGGTGTGGAATGTGCCAACGGATTAGAATACAGAATAGACTGTAACGAATCGCTGGAATCTAAATAATCTGATTGTTGCCTCAAGATAATTTAATTAAATCGACGTGTTTTTAAAAAAAATGAAAATAGCACCTTCAGAAGTTTTTCTCATATCAGACGCAATAGTTGATAGTAACGTTCTGGTACGGCGTCCGCTTAGCAATATTGTGCTTTCGTCTAAGGTACTAACTTCAGTATCTAGTTAAGTTAATCACAATAGAGTAAACTATTTTGGACATATTTGAGATATTGTGTACGCACCTGCGTTTCCATCAACAGCTGACAAAATAATCCGTGGCACAAAAATGCTTGGTTTTTTTCCCCGACCGTGACATAGTGGGCATACGTATGCTTTAACACTAGCTATGTAGCGACGAGACTTTTGAAGACAATCAACATGATACCATATATTACATTTCTCGCACGCTACCATAGTTGGATCCTTTCCGGATTGCTTCTTTCCACAAAAACAATGTTGAAGTTTTGTAGGTGTACTTGAGGAAGCAGGCCTTGGATGACGTTTCTCAAATTCCCCCACTGAATTTGTTCTTCTCTCGTACAGTGTCTACAATTAGCAAAAATATTTTGATGTACTTCAAACGTGAGCTGATACAAATCAGCTGATATAAGCACATAAAATACTTGCACCTGTTATAATGTAGCGCAAAATTCTTCAAATGTCCCAAATAGTATTAACAAAGAATCAGACGAGTAAAAACAGATGACCTGGTTTACTAGGGATTCATTTGTTTAGGAAGTACATAATTTGTACAAATCAATCGTTTATTTAAATTTGTAATATAGAAAGCATGATCTTACTCGTATACGTTCCAAATCTCGGCGAAAGGTTTGGTACATCCACCATCGGTCGGCCATGGAATTACATCCGTAAAGATTGTGAACGACTCTTCCCCATGTGGAGTTACTTGATTTGTAATCATGGTTCATCCAGTCTCGTATCTCCCTGGTAAGTTTAACCATTTCGTCGACTATTTCTCCCGAAGTTGTGCTGTTCCACCCGTTAACTGCGGCCATTATAAATAAAGTGCTAACAAACCAATAAATACTGATTAAATACTGTAGTATCTGGTATGTGGAAGTCGCAGATTTTCTTTTTCCGTAACCCAATTTTTATCGGAACACTGTTCTCACTTTGCTTTAATATCTAACCTTTCCAATGAAATCCAAACCCCGAACGTAGTGATTGCAGTGGGACTAACAAAAGACTTCGTGATAAAAATATTGCATCACATGGACCAGCATTTTTACGTGATGAATTTTTCGGCTTACATAACTTTGTAGCAACTTCTCGATAAGGATACGCCTTTGAATTTTAGAGTAGATAACACGAACTAAAGGGAAAGTGTAACCCTTGAGTGCCCGTCAAAGTTCATTCGTGTTACAAATCTTCTTGAGTTAGCATCATTCCAAACGTTCGTTTCACGAGAAGACGCATCATGGACATCTGTGGAAAAGCATTACAGTAAGTCCAAGTTTTGTAAAATGTGACTAGACTCCATAACAGTTTCATGAATGTATCAATAACAGGGTTGCTATTTGTTACGTTTTTTTCTGACTTAAGTAAATTAGAAATATAATTAATAGGAATAACCTTTGGTTCTACACGTTTTACACAGTTTTTAACTACGCACCAATGAACAAATTGGACTTATTTAGACTTTCTTGCAAAATATTCCGAGTGCGTTTGTACTATCAAACTTTCGTTTTAACTATGATTTAACCACTAAATTTAAATGTCCACATGTAAATACATAAATCGCCAGCTGCGTTAGATTTAATTTTAGCAAAAATGTGATGAAGTAATACAAGAGAACATACAACTTACGTCTGTAATTCTTTAACAGATTGCCGAATATGATAATAGGCCCCATTGTAGTTGGTCTCAGCGCAGCAACTGCATACTTCATTTGGCGGATCACATCCCCGGTGTATGCGTTTTTGGCTGGATTGGTCGACATTCCAACAGATTTGGGGAACAAAGCGTTGAGTGCGGTGGGGCTTTCTTCTGCTTTTAAAGGTCCGGAGGATAGCTGGAACCCCTGGAACTTGATTTGGGTAATAATTGTGGTTGCCTTGTTAGGGATTGCTGTGGTAATTTTTTTCCACTGCAAATCAAGGCGAGTTCGTTCAACTCATCGTCACTCCGTGAACTCTCATTGGACAGCCGTCGCTTCCCGAAGTGGATCAGTTGTGTAAGCCGGACCAAATTGCGGTTTTTTGACACCCGTAAATGTCAAGCTTTGATAAAAATTGTGACATTCCTGTCGTATTGACATTTATTCCTCGGTAATATACTTTGCTGTTGTGAGTACCTATGAATTTGCCAACTTTCTAAAAATGCACCACCCGACTATTACTATGTATCCCTTAATACCGTAATTTATGAAACAAATTAAAATCTAACATTTCAGTTAATTTTTTGTAAGTAGCGTAAATACTTGATGGTTAGATTATACTGTATACCGACGCTGAAATGTTTAAAAAGTAAACAAGTCTTTGTAATTCCATAAGTATTAGTAGAACCTAAAACCTATACAATAAATAAATGAAACTGTCACAAAATTACAAAACACATGTATTTATCGTTTTAGTGACTAAATGTGTTGTAGAATGACTGTGTAAATATTGCGTGTATGGAAATCGCTTTATTTCTCAGGTCTATGATATATTTGGTTCCATAACATACCAAAAATATAGCATTTGTGAAATGGACTTACAAAAAACATCCTCACGTGCAAGTTTCACAATTTGAATAATAACAATTCTCGTAGTAAAAAGCGAGACAATTTTGCAATCACAAAACTTGTTCAGTATTTCAAAAATTGTTTGAATGTGTAGCCTAGCCGTTGTAAAAACTTGAACTTGATTTTGAAACGCGTGCATTTTAAATGAAGGAGGTAATATGAGGCTATGAAAAAATTGTCACAATCCTGCAGTTACAAGACTGAAGCTGCTAAAGAACCTTGTCAAGGCAGTAATAATGGAGTAATTAGTAATGACTACGTGTATGTAGTAATTACTTACCAGTCAACTCTCGTTATAAGGGAATCTCTGGGGACTGGGATATTCTGTCCCTTATAAACACTTTCCCTTATACGCACACAAGGGACAAATTCCCTTATAGTGTCTGATAGAAAATATATAGTTCTAATTAATCATCTTTTTGTAATCGTGGATCGTCAACTCGACCTTTTCTATACATAATTGTATTCGGGAGAAGTTTGTAGAACAGAATACAGTTAAATAAGTATGCGTCGGTTGCAGGATTCCCACAGTGCGTAATTTTTTCAGATTTGACTCAGATTGTTTTGTAATTATTTTGTTTCGGATTTTCTAATAGTATCCACAGGTTCAAATCGAAATATCTACAATTTGCAGTCATTATGACATTAGTAGTAATTATTACAAGTTGAAGTAATTACATATTGGGCACCTTGCCTTACGAACATTCAAATTTACGGAATCAGTATGTAAGGATTTTAATGACACAAAAAAGCGCTGGATTGAAATCGTTAACAGCTATGAGTGCATAACAAGAGCACAGAGTGGGGCAACATGATTTTAATCCATAAATATCCCTTATAGACACTATTTATCATCCCAGGGTACCCATTATATGTTCCACTATTGCGAGCTTTGCCTTATAGGATTGTCGCTTATTAGCACTTTTGATGATCATTGCATTAATGTGAGATCTGGCTGAGACGGACAAAATCATCCGATATAGCAACTTTTCCCTTATAAAGCCAACCCTTATAACGAGAGTTGACTGTACATTGTGCATTTGGTTACTTATATGGTGGGCTGCACAATTAATGTAAGTATTATTTATTATAAACCGTTGAAAAGCAGTTATATTACTTAAAGTTCTTGAGCAGTTTTATCCTTTGTGTCTCCGGGAGCGTAATCAATATTGTGCTGCGAATTGAGGTTGTCTACGCTGGTTAAAGAAATAAGCCGTAATAAGCATAACCCTCGCTGCGTTGACATTAGCTAAAATTTGCATTCATGCTTTACTTTGTAAATTACTAAATATACTGTACACAGTTCAAATGTGGGCTGTAGAACACATGTGCGCACTGTTACTCCTAACACATGAATTGGATGTTCATTACACCACCATGTATAAGGTGTTTTACAGATGAACAATTCACTTACACACACAATTGGTTCCGGGAATCCAATGTACTTCCTGGGGAAAAACCTTGATTATTGGAATCTGTAATGCAAAAGTAATGACGTGGTCCGTACTCAGTCCGTTTTTGCTTAACAAAAATGTATTCGTGAATTGGTTAGCATATTAACTAGTGAGAATACACATACACAAACTTAATTACTTCCCATTCGTGTGCTCGTAAGCTGCCTAACTAAATAAGAATCCCCAAATACACAATATCACTGCAATGAAGGTATTTTTGTTAAGGCTTTCCAGAGTGAAAATGTACCACAATAAACTCAAAGTCGAAATAATTTCTTTGATAAGTAACAGCAAATGTTTCCTCAACCAATTACTTTCGCATTCCTGTGAATTCTGTGATGGCAGTTATACTGGAAAATATAAATAACTCACGAATCGTTGTTTGAACACGCAGTTAAGCCGTATTGTTTGTAATAGTTGTACGATAATGAAATAATATGGAAACGTACAGACAATAAATAATTGTGTCAATACTGAACTATCTGTACGCATGAAACCTCTAAGTACACTCCAGGATTTTACAGTTACTTGTCCTTTCTTTAAGGGAACAAAGTTTCAGGGTGCAGATTATTGAAGTCAGAGGAGTTTTATAACTACCCGTTAGGCCAAAAAGCATGTCCGAAATATGAAATCACTATAGACCATGAATGTTTCCGAAACTAAATGTAAAGACATAAAACCTTCCAGAGTGAACACCCATGCTCACTGATTCAATAATTCTATTCTTCGTAGACGAACATGCTCTATAGGGCAATCAGCAGTGGATTTGTTGTCTGAACAGTATTCCATGACGTTTGTAGTCCGACCATTAAACATACATAGATACATATCGGCCCTTACCCTTCGAGATTGTGTTTTCACATTATACATACAAAGGTTCCTCGGTAAAATGGTAATGGGTAGGAGCAACTGTACTCTGATTGTACACGAAAAGGTACAGGGTCTATAAAGTATCAAATTGCTTGCCCGTTTCCCTAAAATAAATGTCGACTTGTATTATCTAATTTACGGTTTTTGTCTTCTAATCTGAACAAGACAAAAGTTGCTTTGAGCATGATTATCCTGACTTTGTTGAACACAGTACACAAGTGTGGGTTGTAATATTTTATTGCCTAAGTTGAAGCCACAGATTTTCCTCAGTTTACGTGAGTAGGATGTAGAAAATTGTAGTTGAAATCGAAAGATTGAATAAGTCAGACTGGAGATAAAATTGAATCACTTGAATCTGTCTTTTGTTGAGCAACTTAAAAAGCGTGACAAAATGGAAATAGTTTCTGATAAATTTAAAGTTAACTTGGAACAATGTTCCAAGTTACTTGAACACAGTGATTCGCACATGTTTCACTATACCAGCTATAAAAGTAGGCCTCAAATGTGTCCAAACATGAAAAAAGTTAACAGTCTTTGTGTTAGGCTCAAATTTGCGATAGTTTCGTTGTTTACACTCGTGTCAGACCCGGAAGCATTCAGCTACAATTCAGAAATTCTTGAACTTGCGATTGAGATTCTCCAAGAAATGTGCACACATATTACCATGTACAAACAGCTTCCAGGGTACTTTGACTACTCGTTCGTCATTCATCCTTTAACAAGCTGTATACACCAACGAGGGTGGTATTTCACACCTACAATTAGCTTCTTTGGCTATGGATACACGTTTGATTTTCCAAAATTTGGCAATTTTTGTTCTGGAAAAATCAACGATTTACCTACAGACTCAATTTACGTGTCTACTAACTGTACCTTTTCACTTATTGCACAACAGTGTGTACCAGTTGGTCTTGCAACGTGTGACAATGTTCCTGCCTTTTGGACGATGGATTCAGTGTGTAGAAGTGCGACCCACCGAATCATAAATGTGAGAATTGAAATGGCAAATTGTATGTATATAGTGAATTGTTATGTTTTTGACCATCTTCCAGTGCCGTGCTTACTAGGACAAGACTTTCTAATTGCCAATGGATTTTATCTGTGACATTTGATCACAAATGAATACAAACTTGGAAATACAAAAACTAGGTTTTTCAACTGCATATTACGCGTTCCATGGATTCATTTTTGTGGGTACCAGCGTCTACAGAATTCTTGCAATTTTTTCTGTATATCACAAGGAGAATTGAAACGTGTATAGCCTCCTGACGGAAAACGCAGAACTTACAGGATTACGGGTTGAAACAACGACTAAAAATCAACTGCAATTTCCCTATTTTAAATCCGAATCAGAATAATTCAAACTTTGTGCTTCATGGTTAAAACCATTTGAACCAATCTCATTTGTTGTGTTTACTCTAAAAGGAATTTGGGGATTAACCATATATTATATATACTGTCGAATACCGTTATTTAGAATATAGATTCAATACAAATTGATTCTAGAAGCATAATGTTGGGGTGTGGTTTATTTGTTATAGACTATACAATCAACAACTAAAATTCTACTTCAATTTATTTAATTTGATTTCCGAATTGTCGTAGTTCCAAGTTTGTACTTTCTTGTTAAAACTATTTAAACCAAACTCATTTGTTGTGTTTGCTCTCAAATTAATTCGTACAATTTCAAATTTTGGGTTTAACCATATATTATATATACGTTCGAATATTATTATTTAGAATATAGATTCAATGCAAATTGATTCTAGAAGCATAATGTTGGCGTGGGTTTTGTTTGTTATAGACCTCGGACCAATTTGAATCTGAATTTTAAATTTTCGGTTCAGTTCAATTTAATTCACTACCTTTTCGATTTAATTCAAGGTAAAGCTAAACCAATTGAATCAGTTCATAACGTTGAATTGAACTGAATTGTTTTCCTTGAATTGCAGTTCAAACAATTGATTCTGCCCCAAACATTTCAATTAAAATCCACAGTCTACAAGTTCTCCAGATATATCAAGTAACGATTTGTACCCTATATTTAGCTTCCTTCTCTTGTGCGTTTGGAAAACACTGGCATGGTTTCTAGAAAACGTATTTTATAAGTAAATCTGCGAAAACCATTTCACTGAATTCTATTATTCGAAAATCTACTTTCAATTCAGTTCAGCATGTGAACTGAATATAATTGGAAAAACCTGAACTGAATTGAAATGTTCCGACCAATATTATAGACTACACAATCAATCATGAAAATTACGGACCGACTTCAATTTGTTGTGGTTACAAAGGTTTCTCTTTCAAACGTTAAACTGGTAAGTTGATATACATATTCAATTTACACAGCTTAGCAAAATCGTATTTCACGTTTGCGAATACATAATTTCGACAATATTTAATATGCATATGTACCGAGCCACAAATACAATTTGTCACAATGTAGTAAACACATGTAATCTTTTTTGCTTGAGACACCGACGACCAAATGGGTCCATTTTGAATATATCAAAATTATATTTTTTTTGTCCAGAAGAAATTACGTGAGAGTAGGCCAACCTCAGCCTACGTGTGGTTATTTTAGAGCGCATTTTAAAGAAATTTAATTGAAAGGAAACAAAAATCCAGTTCCAGTTATATTCTGGTGTATGCAAAAACATGGCCTTCTCGACAAATGTTACCAAAGTCTGAGCTTTGACTCCAGGGTAGAAACAAGTCACAAGGACGGTGTCTGCTTGTTTTTGTGTAAATGATTTCTACACAAAGAAACCTCATTTTTTCAGCATAATTACTACAGGCCACTTAATAACATACTAGAAATTCAATATCAGTATTGTAATGTAAAACATTATATGTGTATACTATTTCCTAACATTTGAGTTTCTGTATATACACATTTTTATAGCTCTCATGTCACATAACTTGAATGCTTTATAGAAATAGCTCATGAGTGAATCGTAAAAAGACTGAAATTTAAAATCGTTTCAAAATTTTGCAAAGCATATTTCGTTGACCTTCTGTATATAAAAATCTTTATAGTTTTTAATTCCCGTAAATTGAATTTAGTTTGGAAATAAGGTATGAATAAATAATATGTTTCTCAATATTTAAATTTTTGGATTGATGGAGATAATGTTACATTATCATTGACGTTCCATTATTTATCCTTTCAGGGTGGCAACATTTATTGCCAGGATATCATCCCCTGTAAGTAATGATAAGATTTCCAATTGTGCGATAACGATTACGGATAATGAATGATATAATGGTTACTTAGGAAAGACGTTTCCAATAATGATTACAATTATTGACTACATGATCAAAATATTTAATAGAAATTATTGATTATTTTTTGCGTTTTCAATTCACAATTTTGCTTAACTGCTTTATTAATTATTTTTTGCCGCAATTATCACGTAACATACTCCTATTGTTAGTTTACAAATGACGTTTGACTTTGATTTAAAAAATCCACGAAAACAAATTGAAGTCGGTCCGCAATTTCCATGATTTGTGGTATAGTCTATAACAAATAAAACCCACGCCAGCATTATGCATCGAGAATCAATTTGCATTGAATCTATATTCTAAATGACAATATTCGAAGGTATGTAAGTATAATATATTTTTAATCCCGCATTTGAATACAATCCAAGCACATGTTTTAGAGTTTTTAAAAATAAACGTAAAATCATTAGGCACGTGAGCAAAATCGGGCTGGTATTTTCGGAAATATACGCGTTTTATAATTCAATTTAACATTTCTCGGCAGTTTTAAAATTCAATTTCAAATATATCAGTAACGACTGCACTAATCTTGTTAAAATTTGGATTTCTCTGATAAGTAGTTCCAACATTTTAAGTCAGCAACGTCAAACAGGTAATTTTGGAATTATTTGGGGTTTTATATTTATTTTAAATATATTAGTAAGTAATTCAATAATTTCGAAAGAACGAACATTCGTGTTGTAAATAATATTTAAACAATTTCAAGTTTAACTAAATTCGGGGCTTATTAAATTTCTTTGCAAAAGGTCTTTTGATGTAACTGTGATTTCTGAAGGGCAAAAGTGATTTACTCATTTTCATTGAACTATACGATTTTGGACGTATTTGCAGCATGGTTTTTACAATTTTGTAAATACAATTCTATTCGGGTTCGGATACTAAATAATGCTACAGAATTGTGTGTTACATTCGGGTTGGGTTTGAAATGAACTGTGCACCGCGCCTTCACTACAAGGACATCAAGGGTGAATCAAGAAATTTAACAGATCTTACGTTGACGCTATAATACTCTCATTACAACATACCATTAGTCCACAAATTGAACGACTCAAATATTTTAAAAATCCTGTTGAATTAAATGTATATGTTGCGTTTGTTTAAAATTTTTTGATTTACTTTTGTTTAAACTATTTAGTGAAATAATCTATGCAGAAGCTATGTCCAATACTTTTTAGAACAATAAAATTCCAAATATATCGGAATTAAGTCAATCTGTTTGAAGTATTGAGTTACACTGCAGCGTTTGCAACTCAGCTGGAAGAAGTTATGGACAGCATTGCTATCTACATACTATTATTCTAATGAAGGATACTTATACTAACAGAATACAAGATTTACAAACAGCAGAGTAAAGGGATACTTCATATTCATTGCGGGATGAACTAGGAGAGAATTAGACTAATTATAGAATAGGTTAATTATTAGAACTGGGACGTATGTACATCTCCTCTAATTTTACAAATTCCATACGCTTCTGGGATAGAATTATTTTAGATTTGTATAATCTAAACAAAGAATAAGAAATTTTATTAAATATTAGCTCTAGAAATTGATTGTATCTTATGCAACTCTGTTTCAGTATATTTTTACAGAAGTATAGGCTGCTGGTTGCCTTTAATTTCAATGTTAGGGTTTCACGGAATTATCCCTTGTTGTTAGTTATTACTCTATGGTAACGAAATAATAAATAAATTATAGGGCAGGCACAATAATAGGTAATGTTGAGAAGAATGGTATGCATTCCGTGCATAATATGTATGAGTGTATAATATGCCATGATCATTTCTGAACAAACAAATTTGTGTAGGTATTTTTTGTAAATGGGTATACTGTCTTATTATTAAATATGAGTTAAAATAGATTTGGGAATTGATGCTGTGACTTACGGAGTCATAACAAATATATGTACATATTTAATACATATATAACAATATCAAACTTTTACATTTAGTTGGGAATCAAATTGTAAATTTTCTCAATTTGATTTATTTATTTGAAATAATTCATGTATTTCAGAGAGTGGTCCCGACAATTCAGTCAATGATAATCACCCATGTAAATATTCTGGCAAAACACTTAGCTTTTGTATAAGCTTACGGTGTACAAGAAGTAGCTCTGGGCATTTACCTAGATTCATGTACGATCGCCGAATATGTCTTTACGAGCCTTTCATGGCTTTCATGTAATGGGTTTCGTTTTCTGAAAATTGGGTTCAGGCACAACTGTTGAAGCTATTGGGGTTAATTTAGCTGGTATGTTGCTAATCTTGTAGGTCCATTGTCACAATTTTGGTTACTTCTAATAGGAATTAAAATCGCGTAAATCCCAGTTGAATTTTACCCGTTCCTTTGAGCTTTAATGTTCTCACTATTAGATTTTCCTGGGGTAAGCTGCACACATACATATTTCCAACAGCCGTGCGAATGACAGAATACCTTTTTAATTTAATTTATTTAGGATTCCTTTCCGGCAGCAATTGTACGCACATTGTGAAAACGTGTGTGTAGTAATTAAGAAAAATAAAATAGTAATACAAAGATGAAGGATATATACCAACATATGAAGGTTCTAAGCAATAAAAGTAACTGACTCAATTTAGATAGATCCCTTGAGAGGAATTTATCCACGGAACGCGTAACTTTCAATTGAGAAAACTATTTCTAGTAAAACAGTTTTGAATACATTTAAAAATGTCACGGATAAAACCCTGCGAAGCATTCCTACATAGACTAGACATAACGTCTCTAAATTGAGTCTCCAACCGAATTTCTTTTGAGAAAACATACCAACTTCTATCGACTCTTGTAGGAGACAAAATAGTGACGTTTCTACAAAAACACTCAAAACATTGCATGTACTATGGAATCATTTTAGGGCAGGGGTTGTACTTCTCCACGCGTTTGGAACCCTACAAATGGCTCTGTTGAGGTCACTAACAATCCATTCCAAATTGGCGGTTGGTTGTTTAGTCAATTTTGCTTAGCTGATTTCTTCGTGTTAATGATTTACTGTATCGAATCTATGAGTTATAAAAATTTCGACGAGAATGATATGGTGTCTACCATTTCTTATATGTTCTGGTTTAATACGGGAACAATAACGTGGTCATTAATAATTACTATGACACCTAAACTTCCGGGAGTATGTCTGGTTTTCAAACAATGGCATGTCGTCCGGGACGAATTGAAACGTAAGCCAAGTTTTCAAATACGACTGATAAAGAACCTTCTAAAAATTCCTGTCACCCTAATTTAACATCACTTGAGCTTCCATATTGTGTATTCAATTTAACTTTTTTCTACTTCTTAGAAAAATCCTTAATCAGTCCGAGTAAACACACCGGCGGGTTGATAATTCTGATGTCCTTATTATGTGCACCAGTATTTCTAATGCTAGCGTTTACGATCAATATCATGGTAAGTACCTCATCATCCGGCTTTCATCTCCTCAATTTTTTGTTCATCAAATACTGAGCTGTCCTATTTGATTCGTTTATTCTTCGCCGTCCACTCTACCTACATAGTTCTCGTAGTTTTATCAACGGTCTATGTTTGGGTCCACATCGGCATTGACATCCTAAGCATTGTGATTGAAGTGCTAGAAGAACTCAGGTATGTATGTATTACGACTTTGCACATTTCCCCTCAACTTGGACTTAATTATTTAAAACGAATCCGATTTCAGAGAGTACCCCGTTGCTTTAGATCGTACTCCGTGGAAATTTCTGAAGGTGTACCGATCTTTGACAATTATAATCGCCCATATGAATGTTCTGGTTAAAGTTATTCTGGCTTTTGCACAAGCGTACTGCGTACAAGAAGTCGTTTTGGGCATTTACCTAGGTTTTCGATGGACTGATATTCTTTTCAAATTAAAAATTCTGCTGAGGCGTGCAAGGTTTCCAAGTAATGGTTTCTGCATTCACAAAATTGGGCTTGGTCCATGAGTACTCCAACAAGGCTTTGATGTCATTCTCAATTACTACTTCAAATTCACACATACTAAAACGGTACGGCACATCCTTACAGCCTATGAAGAACAAAGCATGGTAATCTATACTTTTCAGATAATCATCTTGCAAGGACAACTATCGAAGCTATTGTGGACAATCTAATTAGTATGTTGCAAACATTTTAGCTTCAGATTTGAAACATTAGCTGAAGCACCAGTTTTGCACTTTTTCATTTGTTGTGCACAAGAGTTTACTCATGTCAAATAAAATACAAACAAAAACGCTTAGACGCAGAAGTTGCTCTTGCATTCATTTAGATACAACAGGGCGATTAAAAGTAATAAACAAGAGACTTACATTTTGTGACTATACTTGGAACAACTTTTGAATTGGTATAAATATTTAAAGCAAAAACAAAGCGATCATTACCTGCTCCTATTTGTAAGTGGAAAGGCTTCTAACGTTCTGCAAGGAGTTCCACGGGTTCATTTACATCGACAACAGTGTCATCATTTACGTTAAAACCTGTATATAGTGATCAGCTATACCGTGGTCTCTTGCTCACACTTGGCAGTATCATGTTTCCTCGTCATGCGCAATATCTTGTAACAATAAGTTGGCCCTGTATGCAGTCATTTGGAATATAGTGTTCCCCGGTTGATAATGGATCCAGGCTTATGTCCATTAACTTCAAAACGCATGCTCCAAACTCTAAATACAATGGTTTGCATCCTTATTATTAAACGGCACTTTCTGTTCCTTTTATTTAAAGTTTCGCGCGTTCACAGTTCAATGGCCTCGCACAACGCCTGAAATGTGGCATGCTAAGCACTCTTTATTATTAACGAGCACTAATTGTCCGTTTATTTAAAGCGCTATTTTTAATATAAGCGCCCACGATTTAGATATACAACAAGTCTCTATGACGGCTTGATTCTTATTAAGCCGTTTAGCTTTTAATTTTTACAATCACACTACCACCTCTTCAACAAAGTGTCCCTGTGAAGCACAGGGCTTTTACTAGTTAAATATAATGTGCACATAAAATTGGTTCTCATTATTTCTCTAGATGCTCGTTATTCTATATTATACTTCCCCAACTAAAGCATATATCCTGTGCCACCATGTACAAAGTAGTTGAATTTTATTTTTAAAAAAAGTATGGGTAATATTAAAATGATTCAAAAAACATACTGAAATTATTGGAGGCGGGATACACAGTAATCAATGATTGGATTGAATCTCGAAAGAACAGAAATCATATTTGATTAAATTAAATTTGTGGAGAATCTGCCGGCATCAATAATGAAGTAATTTTACGATGGTTAAAAGCTATTTCGACTAGTATTCAAAAAGAATATTTAGAATTACTAATAGAATAATTAATATTATACAGAAATTCTTGTTCAACATAAGTTGAAAAATATAAAACATTCATAAATTAGTGATTATTTTAAACAAATGTTTTAACCGTTTTAATAATATGTTCTTAAACGTGTTAAAACTAATTATTCAATACATTTACCTTATAGTGGTTAATGAAAACTATACTGACAAGACACTACTAATAATGTTCATGCAAACCACGTGTTGCACATAAACTCGTGATTGTTTCCCATACATTCAGTTATCAGCGAAATGAACTACAGTCGACCCGCGCTACAGTGCTGTCCCCATCGTTCAGTGACGTTCTAAGGGAGATCTTATTGCAGGGATTTTACATCTCCAAAGAACGTGCTGCTGCTGATTACACATATAGTTATGTATGGAGCTATGTCTGAACATATGCTTGGAGTTTGCTCGAGTTGTGAAAATTGATTTTTCTTATGGGATTTAACATGCAAAAATTCAAGTGAGGAAGAGTAAACTTTAAAAAATAAAAATTTCAGATGTCCTACTGGCGGAACCAAGAGGAGATGGCATGAAGTTTGTGGTTTCTATGAACACTATTAGTAGTGTCTACAATTTTCGTTTACAAAGTTTCACTTGTTAGTTCTGCATTTTACATCGGAAGAACTAGCTCGTCAGTATAGTGGTCACTGCACACAGTGGTCAAATTTTAGGTTCGAGTGATTAGAATTGCAGAATTTTAGGTTTTAGAAACCACTATACACAGGTTCTACTGCATATATTGCAAACACGGCTGGATCTTTTTAATGTAACATCTAAAGCATAAATGTATGTGCTGTTGGGTGAGGCACTGTTGTTGAATGTAATTTATAATTACAATAACACATGAGAAAATTTAGCCAATGTGTTTCTATAGATAAATATCCGTTTTATCATTATAGAGAGGATCAGCAGTCAACTTTACAGAGCCTTACTGCTACTAATAACGGACAGTTATGGCGTTTCTCTTTCTGGAATTATTTATACCAATCCAGGGTTCTTCCAATTATTAAATTGTTTTTTATTTAAACCTCCATTTCTATTCCAATGCTCGGAAAATTCCTAAATGTAAAATCTTTGTGTTTCCTTGCAAAATAAGATCCGTACTCGGATGTAAGTAAACAACACTTGAATCATTTGAATAGTTGTAAAAGTTGACAGGTTCTACCAAATTGTAACATTTACGTCGGCAGGAGCAAGACTATAGTCTCCCTACAAACCGTTGCATTTTGTAGGAATGATTCTGAAACCACGCATTGTATTATTGCAAATGAATTCCAAATGTATTGAACAAATGCATTCAAATCAACTCCAAACATTTGTGGGAAATTAAATACGAGCAGTGCATACATAGATACGTCATTCTTTTTACATTTGATGGGTCAACTGGCATCCGCTATTTCATCAATACTTCTCCCAATCCGCACAAAAAAACCAATTAAATCAAAAGTATAATTTCATAACGTTCTCAATTAAACAGCGTAAAACTGCTTTACATTGGAAATTTTACGAGAATTATACAACTTTGTCAGGTCTAAATTGCATCTGAGAAACCTCTTTGAAAGAGACCCGTAAATAAATTTAAGATTTGTTCCAAGCTTTTTTTCGATGGTCATAAAAGCTAAACAAGTATTTTCTGATGGCCCTTGTGAACAATTGCAAAATTGCGGGTACTTCAACTTCCCCAAATTACCTAAACCTTAAAAATTATCTCAACTTGCACGCGTTCCCAAGACGTTGCTAAAAACGGGATGAGAACAATCTATTGAATATATGACGTGATGCTTCTACTGATTGTGTTTAAAGTCCTCCAAGGCAAAGCCACCCATGTTAATGACGATTTCCGTCAAGGCAAAAAATATAACCCCAAATTTGTACCAGCCCTCAGCCACTCCATAAGCCGGGTTTATTGCTTCCCATTTGCCGCGTCTTTTCCTTACTTCTGCGGTCAAAAATGAGATTCCTTTGACGTATTTGTACTTTCATCTGATCAAGAAGTGATTTTGGGGGTTTCGTTTGTCTTTTCGTTCTCACGTTAATAAATGAATGAAAGTCTAAACTGATTACATGTTGTACTCTGGTCAACATGCATTTCCATCAAGATTTTTTTAACAAGGTTCTCGCATATTACATTTATAAATTCATAAATAGTCGATTACGGTTTAGGTACATTACACATATTTTAACAAACGATTGAGGTCTTGAGAATTCCAAGTATTATAAACATTTAGGGAAGTACACAATATGATGTAAAAATACATGTAAAAATAATTGCAAAATATCGCAGAATGAACATGTTACACTGTGACTACATCTTAGAGAGAACAAAATATTCCATTCAATTACCGTTTGGCCATTACATAGGTATAAAAAATTCCGGGATAAATTATTTGTAATTAATTTTATGTACATTCTATAATAATGAGACACTGCAGTTATTCCTGCTTATATTTTTATATGTATTTAGCTACAGAATGCAAGCAGCAGAGCTATGCAGTATTTTCAAATACAGTATTTTAAAATACGTATTTTCAGACCACAAAGTATTTTGTATTTTGTATTTCAATGTTGGTGAGCAGTGAGCAAGTATTTTGTACTTAGTATTTTGAGGACCAGTAAATACAAAAGTATTTAGCTCAAAATACTTTTCACTAGTATTAATTCTGATTTTGACATTGTGTGCAGCTTGTATGATGTGAAATATCTGTGCAAATTCCATTTTAGCATTGGAATGACATACGTTGAATGAATCCCTTTACTACATCTAACATTTTCAGGTTCTCGAAACTACATTACGTCGTTGAAGAGGCGAAATGGTCTACGCGCGCATGCTTTTGTACAGCACAGACCATTTAGCCTCCGCAACAACGATATTTAATATATGCCGAAGACCGACTCGATTTAATTTTCACATAATAACTTTTTTTTATAGTAATCATTTCGAAAATACATTTAATTCCTAATAAATAAAATTTTCATATTAATCTACTTCACTACTTCATTAACAGTCAAAACGACTTATAATATAATTCATTTTAATGGACTGACCTATTCGGCAACCGTTGAACAATTTGTTACTACACATGTCTTATATGCCTTGTCTTTGAAGTGACTGTTTTAAATGGTTTGTGTTATAGAAACTGAGAAGAGTGATCATTATGTGGGTATTTTAAGGAAAGTATTGTATTTAAAATACAGTATTTTGTATTTGAGTATTTTAAAATACCTACCATGCATTGTATTTTCATTTGTATTTTATCAATATAACCTGAAGTATTTTACTTTGTATTTTGTATTTTCCATATTTTATTTCAAGTATTTTATTTTGTATTTTGTCAACGAAGACCAAGTATTTTGCATAGCTCTGGCAAGCAGGTATATTTAGCACTGAACTACAGGATTTAATGTCTTATAAGTAATTACTTATAACTGTGTATTCACTAGTTCCTTATTTTTTCCTTTGCCATGAAGTTGAACTGGTTCAACCTGTAGGCAAAGAAAGAAAAAAGGACACTTTCACGCCCGAACTGAAAGTATAAATTGCTCGCATGAAAGAAAAAGCACGTGAGAATATTTCGTGAAAACTAAATAAAAAGGACGGGAAAAGGATACTATAAACCCATCTATGCAACTCAAATAAATTCTTCGCATTTTCAAGTAATCTGAGAATATCGGGGAAATGGGAATTTCATTGCCAACACAACAAATATTTTTCTCAACTGCCTATTACACGTTCCTTGGTTACATTTTCGCAGGCAACAGAGTCCACAGAATTCTTACAATGTTTATCACAAGGAGATTTCAAACGTGCTTACCCTCATCCCCATCATTTCTGAGCTTTCCCGCAGGAGTTACTGTAATTATTATTAGATTGTTACTTGTACGTAAATCTTGATTTCTATTGCAATCAGCAATATGAGGAAAATTTCTAAATTTCAAATTCTGTGAGTTTCATGCAAAATAAGACCCGTCGTGGTATGTAAATAAAAGATACTTGAATTATTTGAATGTTTTGTAAAAGCTGACAGGTTTTGCAAACCCTTAACCTTTATGTAAGCAGGAGCAACACTATCATCATAACGTCTATAACACTATCATATATACGTTGATATATACTTCAGCGCCGATAAAAGTAATAAACAAGCTGGTTACATTCCATGTAACAACTTTAGCAATTAATAACTACAGGAAATTAGGATTGCTATACAAATATTTCAACACAGCAAAGCGATCATTACCTGCGTCTAATTGAAATAGTTTCTCACATTGTGGGGAGATGTTCAGGGTCATTTACATCCAGGGGTGGATTTATAAAATAATTTTGGCCCTGGACTAATCCTAAAAATAGAATTGTAAGCCTTTGGGGAGATGTGCCTAAGGGGATCTCTTGTAAATTATGTTACAGTTTTCATTAATCGAAGAGAATTGTAGCAGGAATCAATGTGTGATTGATTTCAAATAAATGTCTTGCATTAGGACGGCATTTCCACTGAAGGAACCAATCTGATCAGAGTAGCAATTTGTAGGAGTGATTCTGGAACAACCCATTGTATTATTGCAAGTGAATCTCAAATAAAATTGTCTCTACAGAGCAGATGTTTTCAAATCACCTCTAAAGACGTCTTGTAGGAAATTGAATACGTGGAGAACATACGCCATTTTTACATTTGATGGTTCCCATGGCATCCACTATCGCTTCGATACTTTTCTCAATCTGCAAAAAAATAAACCCATTCAATCAAAATGTATAGTTTCGTACCTTTCTCATTTTAACCCCATAAAATATTTAAAGTACTTCGCTCTAGGAATGGGACTGTTCTGGTCCGGACCAGAAATTTTGGTCTGTTCTGGTCTGTTCCATGGTCTGTTCCGGTCTGTTCCCAGGTTACGAAAGGACCAAATGTATCTGGTCCAAGAACCTTGATAGACCAATTAAACCTGGTCCAGCTCAAGGAACAGACCAGAATGTTTGGTCCTTTGTTTGGCGCAGACCATTTGGAACGTTCCAGCATACATTTCAAATGGTCGGACCAGAATCGATAGATGACCATTTAAGTATTTCCAATTCCCGCGAATAGAATAGCATTGCTAGATTGTACAGCATGATACGATCGAGAGACGATACGATACAAGCTGGGTGAAAAACAAAGGAGATTTCTCGACGTGTCGTGGAGAACATTCTTCTATCCAGAATCATTCATTGTGTCCGCGAGACGTTAATATTTAGTATTGGTTAGTAAGGAAGACATTTGTAAAAATTCCTGTTGTAAAAATAAAAAAATATCCGAAATTGTAATTATTAATATACATAATATTAACAATAATAAATAAATAAATTATTAGTAATATATTTATTGATTATTAATACTAGATTTACTAATTATTAATAGTTTCTATTAATATAATAATTATTACTACAATTTTCAGAGGTTCGTTCATTATCATTTTGCTGGCAATTTTACTTTTTTTCAAATAATCAAATAAATTATTCAAAACATTATCTAATTTGTCAAATGCTTGCATGTTGTGATCGTATGATGAACCTATTTGGTCCTAGTGGTCTGGTCTGGTCTGTTCCGGTCTGGTCCGAGTTATTTAGAGGAACAGAACATATGTTCCTGTTCCAGCAATTTGTACGGACCAGATGGTTCCGGTCCTAATGTCTAAAAGACCTTATGGTCCTGGTCCTACACTGAGAACAGATCAAATGGTCTGGTCCAGGCTCAAGGACCAGACCATTCCAAGAAATCCTGGAACATTCCGGAACAGTCCCACTCCTACTTCGCTCTACACAGAGAATTTAATAAGCATTAAAAATCTTTATCAGGTTTAAATTGCCTACGAAAAACTTCTTTAAACAGTTACCCGTAAAGAAAATTTCGATACATCGGAAGCTATTTTTTAATAGCCATAATAGCTAAACAAGTATTTTCTGATGGGTCTTGTGTGCAATTGGAAGACTATACTTGAACTTCTCAAAATTAACTAGACCATAACAGAACAGTACCTCAACTTGCAAGCATTTCCCAAACGTTGGTAAAATAGGATGAGAACAACCACTTTAATAAATGATGTGATGCTTCTAATGAATTTGAAGTCCTCCATGGCAAAGCCACCCGTGTTAACGATGACTTCCGTCAAGGCTAAAAATACAACCCCAAAAGTGTGCCAGCCCCCGATCACTTCATACAGTTCAAATAAATTCTTCATATTTTCAAGTAACCTCGGAATATCGGGGCAATTGTGAATTTCATTGTTAAAACGTTTATACATACGTTCTACTGTAGCTAAAAACGTGTCGTTCTGAGTTACTTCCCTCATGTCTAGCTTCTCAAACTCCTTCAATAAAATCAGACAAACGCGGTGCTGAAATTGGACTAAAATGCAGCCAAAAACCCCGATGAAAACAAATGCGAAAGCCAATGCCGTCAAAATTAACAAGTACACCGTAAAAACAAATAATCTCCCAACAGCAGGAATATTTGGAACAGTTTTAAACCTCATAAGTTTTCTTCCGAGATTTCAAAATCCGTGTAAATATCCATGGATCGTGTGATCAAAACAAACCCCGTTTCTTCGGCTCCCTTTTAAACAAAGTGCAGTAATTTGACCCCAATTTTGAGCCCCCGTCTTCTCTTAAACACTCTTTGAATCGATCATGTAAGCCCGAAATCCTCCTTTAAGATTTGCATCAATTTGACGGTATCTTGACAGTACATAATTGCAGCGAGACGAATGATGTTACTGGAAATGTAAAAGGAGTAACTGTGGCGTAGTACGTGATTTTTTTGAATAGCTCCTTTACTTGCAAAGTTTGAAGGATCGACTTATTTATAATGATGTCGGATACTAGTATTGAGGGCTGCAGAAACCAGAGTACGCTTAATGGGAAAAAAATGTTTTGGTAGCAAACTTTTAGTTGGTTTAGTTTCCAAAGTGATTCTTCAATGGAAATAATCTCAAAAGAGGTAAAACTACCAGAAGTAAACGAGTTGCGGCAAGTTTGAATTTCAAACTTATAAACACGCTTAACTTGTATACTAAAAATGATCCCCTTTTACTTTACTAATTTAATTTTTTTTTCTGGAACGTTTAAGTGAGCGCACACACAACTAGACTTGCACTAATGACATCAGTTTTTAAAACATACAGGCAATAATCCGTTGTAATTATATACTGTATATATCCAAGTATTTGTAAAATTATTGAATTAATGCTGCCATTTTCCACTTGAAATAAGCTTTCATTTCGAATGCTCTGAACCTTACAGTTAACCAATTAAATCCGACATATGACATGCCACATATGGGTACCCACGCAATGCGTACCAGCCATTAAAAGTGAATACATAGAAATACATATAAGAACAGTTCCCTCTTCACTCTAGTATTGGCGTAAGATTTTTTACTGGTTAGTAGCAAAATTTGATTCTGAGAAATGCTCTTTTCTTCAAGGATAAAACTTTTATCCATAATACCATACCTGGCACTACAACGAAGAATTTGGACTACATACAAATGTATGTAAGTATATGTATTCATGTCACTAGCTACTATTGCGTTATTACATTTGGTTTTAATCCGCGGCCAATTACCTCTGAACACGCTCGTTTGAAGTAGACATCCAAGAAAAAGTTTATTTGTGAGAGTGTATGTAAACAATTTTGCAGGCGGTTTGTCATTATTTTAATTATTAATTTTTAAAATTTTATATTTTTTCTCAATTGTGAAAATTATTTCTCACTCGCTTGTTAGTGCCTGAAGATGACAGTCTGTTAGATGTCGAAAGCTTGCATATAATTTAGCTTGTTTAATAACGTTAAACACGTAAGCCAAAGAATGGAATCTATTGTCATTATTTATTTTATAGGGCATTTCATAATTAGCCCTCTCATTGTCGGTCAATACTTCGTATTGTTTGATGTACCGTCTAAAATTTGTTCACTTGAACAGCATTGGGGATAAAAATTCTATTAATATTTTTCAGATTCTTCTGAGTACGATATTTTGGATTATCAATTAAATAAAGTAATACACGTTTTGGACTATTTTTGATAGTGCACTAAAATTTATCTGCATAGAACTGTGGTCGCTAGATTGTAATTTGTTTGTATACACATACATAACTACTTATGTATTGTATCTATACTCACGTAAAACAAATAATATGTATTCTGTAAAGAAAAGCATTAATCGGGTGACTAATTTTTTAACAACTGTCGTGTATGCGGGTAATCACTGTTCACAATTGTGCACAAAATCCCCTGTTCAAAACAGGACCACTTTTGTGCACAAAGCATGCTGAACAAAAATTTGTGCACTGAACTATGTGCACATCGTTTGAGCACAAACCAAGGTTCAGGAAACGAGACGCACAAAATTTTGCTTTACCAAAAAATGTATTCCTTGAGCCATAGATGCACATTTTCTTTCGCACTCGCACTCCACTCACACTCAATACATATTGAATAAACTGCACTCATCCTCACACTGGTATGGTAAAATATGTCAAGTCTGCATTCACACTCGTCCTCATGAGGACAGAAGACTAGAATTTGATACTCGCACTCGCACTCATGAGTGCATTTGATATGTATATATGTAGTGCTGTAATATTGTACTCGTTTAGTTTTGTACTTTTGTATTGTTTTTGTCTTTGGTACAAAACTAAACAAACAATATCCATTTTCGAGATACAAAACTAAAACAAAAACAAAACAGGAATTGAAAAAAACAATACAATCCAAATTGTATTGTTTCAAGGTTCTACAGACGCTAGAAATTTACTAAAGTGATTGTTGTAATAGATTTCTAGAGCACATAGGAATTGATTTGTGTAATTGGAATCGTGAAAAAACACGTCAAAGCACAAAAACTGGGCATTGACTAATTATTGGTAGATTCGCCTACTATCGCCCATATAAAATATACACTTACATTGAGTATGTCATTCTAGTGTCATGTGACCATTAATGCGCCAAAAAAACAATCATAGGTGATTTACTACTAGTTACTCACCATCTGTCATGACCCTATTGGTGACCCAATAAGGTCAATTTGAGGTCACATGACCTTACTGTGTCACTAGTAGTCACATGACCTCAGATTGACCTTACTGTGTCACTAGTAGTCACATGACCTCAGATTGATCTTACTGTGTCACTAGTAGTCACATGACCTCAGATTGATCTTACTGTGTCACTAGTAGTCACATGACCTCAGATTGATCTTACTGTGTCACTAGTAGTCACATGACCTCAGATTGACCTTACTGTGTCACTAGTAGTCACATGACCTCAGATTGACCTTACTGTGTCACTAGTAGTCACATGACCTCAGATTGACCTTACTGTGTCACTAGTAGTCACATGACCTCAGATTGACCTTACTGTGTCACTAGTAGTCACATGACCTCAGATTGACCTTACTGTGTCACTAGTAGTCACATGACCTCAGATTGACCTTACTGTGTCACTAGTAGTCACATGACCTCAGATTGACCTTACTGTGTCACTAGTAGTCACATGACCTCAGATTGACCTTACTGTGTCACTAGTAGTCACATGACCTCAGATTGACCTTACTGTGTCACTAGTAGTCACATGACCTCAGATTGACCTTACTGTGTCACTAGTAGTCACATGACCTCAGATTGACCTTACTGTGTCACTAGTAGTCACATGACCTCAGATTGACCTTACTGTGTCACTACTAGTCGCATGACCTCAGATTGACCTTACTGTGTCACTAATAGTCACATGACCTCAGATTGACCTTACTGTGTCACTAATAGTCACATGACCTCAGATTGACCTTACTGTGTCACTAATAGTCACATGACCTCAGATTGACCTTACTGTGTCACTAATAGTTGCATGACTTTGACTGTTACCATATTGATTATTAAAGGTTGTAACGGCTGAGGCCACTATATCAACCAATAAAACCCTATTATTATTATTATTATATTGATTATTATACGCCACCGATAAGATGTACTAGTTGTAGGTTACATTTAATGTGGATTAGTAAGATGTCATGAAAAAGGTCATGAATTAAATCAATTAATGACAATTCAATGGCATCAGATATGATACCAATGAATCGGTACTGATCAATAAAATTGGCTAACCGTATGGTTTAAATGTTGACCTGGATAAATCTAGTCTGTGTCTAACAAAGACAAAAGACCTAGTCTAACAAACGAACTATGCGATTTGTAAATGTAGTCCACGCATAGGGGACATTTCTACATCGATGAAATAGGTGGTAAAAGCCAACGGCTGAGCCAATTGAAAATATAGATATCAGAGCCCACGCGTCTACTCTATCCATTCTAATTTTAAGCAATGGTAGTGAATATTGTTTATGAAATTATGTTCTTCTGGAAATTACAATGTGGTTATTACAGGGATTATTCACAAATAGGTTGGTGCCACAGAATTGCACCCTTCAAAATTCGACCGTTAACAGATTCAATGCATTTTATATGGGAGATTCGTCAATGACTGGTTTTTTGATCTTTTACGTAATTTTTAAACAACTAAATTGCACAAATCAATTCCTACGTGCTCTTGAACTCAGATACAACTATCACTTTAGCAAATTTCTAGCGTCTTCTAGAACCTTAGAACAATACAATACAGATTGTACAAAAACAAAAACAATCTGATAGAAGTACAAAACAAAAACAAAACTCGGAGTACAAAACAATATCTTAGTTGTACTACTTTTGTACTTTTCGCCAAAGTACAATACAATACTAAAAGGACAAATTACAGCACTATATATATGTATGCATACCTGACTTATCTCACTGAACGATTGCGTTTCGTTTTTTGAGTAATAATTGTACAAAATTGTGTATACATACGATATATACAAGCCTAAAATTAAATTAAATTTTTTGTACTAGAGTGCAGAGTATTGCATTTTTTTAAAAAACGTGTGTATATTTTTGTGTTCTCGTCCTCGCACTCATTAATAAACATATATGTGGCATGTACTCGCACTCATGAATATAAGTGCACGGTTGTAATAACATGTACTCGTCCTCAAAGTAAACTCGTGAGTACAATGAGTGCGAGGTGAGTGCGAGTGCTGCACTCTGTCCTCATGAGGATGTGCATCTATGCCTTGAGCTCCATAGCTCATAAAAATGCAAATGCCAAATAAAAAAATCAAAATAAAATATTTTCAACAAATCTTTATATTATGTAATTTATTGTAGCACTAGAAATAGTGGTTAATATTAACAACACATAGAAAGTACAATATACAAGATACCTATGTATTAAATCAGTATACATGTTACATATTTCAAAATTCTACGAGTACAAATTACAACAAAATTTTTTAATTCCTAGAATACATATGTATTCACACTTTTAACGACGTAAGATACACAAATGTTTTGCACTTACTTTAAATACAATTTTAGTATTTCTAACAATTGGTTTTCGTGAAATACAATTATGAATACATACAAAATACAATTTTTATCAAAAAAATGACGACTCAATTGACACACGGCTTAAAATTTGAATTCCATGTAAAGTAATTATATATTAATGATCATTACCTAATCAACAAAATGGTAAATACATTGAAGCCCTATAAATATGATACAATATGCAAGCTAAAAAATATATTAATTCTTTAACATTTCTAACTTCTGTATAAACAAAATGTGTACCTTATGACGAGCTAATAAAGCAGAACATTTTTAAATGTTTTTCACAAATATTTGGATGCAGTCCACAAATTTCCACAAAATGGGTGGCTAGCTATTAATGCTATAGGGTTGTTACCAGGACGCATTTCCTTTTTGGTACATAGATCCCTGCGGGAGAAAATCAATAGAATCACATTAGGATAATTACATTATTTTTTTATTGTTATTAATAAAATTAAAGGCAACACAGTATTAAGTGCTGCAAATCAAACTTTTAAATTATCACTGTTATAAATTAATCAACAAATTAAATTCAACATTCAAATAAAGTTATATTTACAACTAGCAGTGTAAGCTCCAACACATACCAAATTAAGTACTTACATGCATTACAAATTACAACTTATACACTTTTCACTACGTTATTTACGCACTATGCACATACATATGTTATGCCTGAAGAGCTAGTAAACCCAACGCTAACTCAATAAAAAAATTCGTATAATAATATATAAGTATGTATGTATAAATAAATATACAATAATTAAATGCTTTACATACTTACCAATCAAGTCAACCAGTCGTACGTAATCAATGAAAACTCACACTGTCGTTCCCGTCCCGTGTCCGTTATTTCTTCGAATCTTCCACTCCCGCTACAATTATAGTTGGTTGCTGTACAACGCATGATTTGGCTCTCCGCTGCTGCTTGCGCACTTACACTACACCTGTAGCATATAATGATATTTGTGCGCCGCCGCTCATATTGCGCATAAGTGTGGCTTTTACGTCACATGGTGTCGGTGAAGAAGCAACGTTGTCTAAATACGATTTCGAAAATCAAAATGATCTACGCAGACTAAAATACATTCAGGTAGTTGATGGAGCCAGTTCATTATGTATTTAGTAAAATTGCATGCATACCACATTTGTCTTTTAATCGAATGAACATCTTGACCATATTACCTCTTCACCGGTGTTTAAAAAACTTTTAGTTACTTTAGTTAATTGTAAATTGTGTTTGCCACTTTAAAATAAAATTTTTGGCGTATTTTATGTCGTACATTAAATTTTTATACATGCGTCTGACGTTCGAAAATACCGAGAATAAGGCAAATAAAAAAGGATAAAGCAATGGTGGCAACCGATTGAAATGATAAATGTCCATAAGAAACTCATTTGTTAGCATCCGTGGCAGTAGTAGGCAACGTGGTGCAAATATTGGACTTATGAATTTTAAAGTATTAGATTTACGTAATAGTAATAAGGCCCATTCAGAAGAAGAAATTGTTGACATTAGCTCGACTTTTAAACAATCGGTTGGGCAAACATATTTAAATTATAATTGTTTGAATATTAATCTTAAATAAGCAATAAAAAATCTGCACAACTGAGTTGTGCTCATCTGAATGTGCTCAACTAAGTTCTTAGATTTTGTTCACAATTGTGCACCTGGAAATTTTCAAACTTTGACTGTGCATAATTGTGCACAAAGTTTTCGTTCGTGATTAGTTTGAGCACAATTGTGCTGATAATTTCCATGCGGGTATGGATTGTACATAAAATAGATTTAGCAGTGTACCCCATACTTTATCAGGCAAGTCCAGTTTTTCAAATACGTTCAGCCCACGTTCCTTATTGCTGCTCCCATAGTTAATCGGGCAATCCAAAAACAAGCGTTTATTTACTAGAATTTAAACTAATTTTAATGCACACTCCCATATGTAACAGATATATAATTATGTCTTTCCTCATATTTTAGTGTCCACCCACAGACCGCACTTTTTGACTTAGAAAGACTTAATTAGACTTAAATGAATTCCCAAAGTTACAAGAGCAGCTTTCCAAAACTTTTTTAATGAAACACAGACAATCCATGAAAAAAACAATTTCAGGAATTCCATCTTTTCTACATATCTCCTACTTTTGCCTTTGAAATCTACTTTTCCAATCTTCCACGGATCATGTCCACAACTGTCAAAGTAACTAGTGTGAAAGCCCATAAAACGTCGTAAAAATAATCGTCGAAAAATATTTCAGAAAATATTTTGGCTAGAACAAAAATTTGTAATGTCTAAAATCGTCAAAAAATATTGAATTTTGTTCAAGTTCTTATGATAAATGTAGCAGCATTTTTTGACCTAGGTCAATACAACAAATTTGGAAAATTCTGGGTAAATATTTATTTGAAAATCGCATATTTTCTATTATCGCATTTTATTTTGGCAAGCATAATGGAAATGAATTCAAAATGGACTTCTAAATCATTATTAAATTTGTATCGACTTTCTTTAAATAATGAGCAATCTTCTCGTTTTAGTTAAATTTGATATGAGCGGCAAAGTCTGCCTTTGCGCAACATATCCGTAATATACGCAAGGTAAAATGAAGTGGTAGGAAAGCCAGGGACTGATTGAAATTTTATTAACCCGCATCATAAGACGACATCACAAACAAATATCGCGCTGAATTTAAAACAAATTTTATGATTATTGTAAATTATGTGTTTATTTAGGAAAGGTAAGAACCGACACCCGTTGACTCAATCCAACGAAAATGTGGCACAATTCCTGCATCACGTCTAAGAACTTTCAGATTGTCATGGGAATATGTGCTTATAAGGTGGCTAAATGATTGCCCTGCTATATAGCTCTTATAAGAGAGCTAAATGAAATACTTGATCCTCCCAGTATGTAGCGGAATATTATCTAAAATTTTCCTTATTGAGCTATAGGTGAATTTCAACGGTCAATTCGGTCTTCTACATTCATTTTAATCAGGGCTGGTCAGAATGAACGAAAGTCTGAATCGGAATCAAAATTGGAATCGGTATTTTATTCCTATTTTTTTGGGTATTTTTATCGGTATTTTATTCCTATTTTTTTGGTATTTTTATCGGTATTTTATTCCTATTTTTTTGGTATTCCTAAATATATTTTTTCAAGTATTTAAATCCATATTGAATCGAAAAAAAAAATCTATATTCAAATTAGTATTCAAAATATATTTGAATACTGTATCCGATACTTAGATATCCGAAAAATCCGTGAAATATTGAAGTGTATCTCGTAAATTCAAAAAACAAAGGAGTTCTTTCTCAGCCATTGCACAATTTTTTTAAACTACTTGATGAAATACAAAATTTGGGATTACGTTTGACTCCGCAAAATGACGCAAAGCAACGACACTTATTTTTTTACGGAAATGAATTCGCTGCAATGTGTAGGAAATTAATTCATTTATTTTTAATTTTTTTTTATTATTTAAATTATTCGGCAGTAAATCCCAATTTCTGCTCCAATATGAGAGAAATTACAAATATGAATGTAGGAATGACTTTATTCGTGTTTTTTAGATAAGACTACAACATGTTAGAGAATGCCTGAGTTTGAGAATTATAATATCATATAGAGTGAGAGATTTAGGATAGTGCAAAGATATATTATAAGGTTATATTTATTGAGTGACCAAGCTCTGACTTTGAGCACCCCCGTGATATAGAAGGCAATGTTATTTATGGCATAAACATTGTCGACAGATATATTAGGGAGCTTTTATAAGGAGTTACAGAGAACATATTCAGATAATTAGTTAAATATTTTCTAATTGGCTTATACACGTTACATCTAAAAAGGAAATTACACATAAGAATTTCCATGCAAAATAAGACCCGTCATTGTATGTACGTAAATATTACTTCAAATATTTGGATGTCGTGCATTAAGCAGAGCAGACACGGTTGTGCCTCCATGAGCACATTCTATCCTTAATAGAAAAATAATAATAGCAGAAAATATTATTGGGTCCATTGAACGTGAGTAAGAATAATACTCCACCAATATATTTTATTTCAATCACAGGATAATTTAATAGACACTATTGTAGTGTAGTATTACTTGGAATTTTCTTCCCCTCTATTTCGGATGTTCTCAGCTGGAACATGAAAATGAAGTAAGTTAGAACGGTTCCGATTGCCTGCAAAAAAGTTAGTTAAAAGTTCTTTTGAATTCATGGACCTCCGGCCAACAAACAGAAAATTCTCAAAGTAGCCATTAGCACAGTCTTTATAAGAGCACCCTTAAAAGCAGGACAACAGGGTTTAATTTTATGACTTTCCAAAAGTTTTCATAAAGTTTAGTTAAAATATTTTTAAGGGAAGTTTTTATTGTGGCAATGGGAGGATACTGTAATTATGAAGGATGCAGTATTCGTTATCCGAAGAGACTTACAGCGGGTATCATTGTGTGATTGACTTCAAATAGATGTCTTGCATTAGGACGCCATTTCCACTGAAGGAACCAATCTGACCAGAGTAGCAATTTTTGGAAATGATTCTGAAAACACACAATGTATTATTGCAAGTGAATCCGAAATAAAATCATGTCTTTACAGAGCAAATGCTTTCAAATCAGTTCCAAAGATTTGTTTTAGGAAACTAAATATGAGTAGAACATACTTCATTTTTACATTTGATGGTTCCCATGGCATCCGCTATTTTTTCGATACTTTTTTCAATCTGTAAAAAAATTATCTATTAAAAAATTATCTATCTCTAAATTATCTATCTCTAAAAATTATTTATTAAAAAAGTTTCACTGTTGAATTTTTATATAATTATGCTTCTTTGCAATGGCTAAATTGTCTCTGAAAAGCCTCGTTGTAACCGGTACCTGATGATGGGGGTAGTCACAGACGATTTTCCTCAACAAGTAAACAATTATTTTCTAAAGGCTCTCGGTACAACTGGAATAGTTATTTGAAATTCGCCAAATGAACTAAATCATAAAAATTACCTCAACTTGCAAAAATTCCCCAAACGTGGCCAAAATTAAGATAAGGACAACCCCTTCAATTATGGTCTGGAAATACTCATCGAGTTCAAAACCCTTATTGATAAAGCTACTCCAGTTATTGATGATTTCCGTCACGGCAAAAAATGATATCCCGATCACATACCAGCCCCCGATTACTCCGTAAATCTCAAATAAATACTTCATATTTTGAAACAACCTTGGAAAATCGGGGCACTCTGGCATTTCATTCTGAATACGTTTGTCAATATACTCAACTGGAGCTAATACAGTGTCCACGTAACTCACTTCCACTATGTCTAGCTTTTGAAACTCCTTCAGCAAAACCAGGCAAACGTGATACTGTACCAGGACCAGAATGCAGCCAAAAATTAGGATGAAAACAAATGCGAAGGTAAAAGCCGTAATAATTAACAAGTCCCCCATGAAAATATACAATCTCCCAAGAGCAAGAATCTTAGGAACGGTTTTTAAACCCTCCAAGTGTTCTTCCGGAATTTCAAAATCGTAGGACATTTGCTTAGATCGTGTTATAAGAAAAAAACCCGCTGCAGCTACTCCCGTTACAAGGAAGGTTAGCATTTTGACCCCAATTCGGACCCCGCTCCTTCTCTTAAATATTGCTCGGGCTAATTTCAGGAGCTCAAAACCCTCTAAGACTTGCACCATTTTGACGGTATCTTGGCAGTAAAAGATTGCTGCAAAACGGATGAGATTAGTGGAAATGTATATAGAACTGGCAGTGGAATAATAGGTAATTAACTTTGAGAGTTCCTTTACTTGCATAGTTTGACCCATAGCCTTATTTATAATAACATCCGAAGATATTATTGAGGGCAGCAGTAGCCAGAGGACGCTTAGGGGTAAAAAAATATTTAAAAAGGAGAATTTCAGTTGATTTAGTCTCGCAAAAGGATTCTTCACTGGAAATAAACCCAAAAGTGATAAAATAACCAAAAGCAAACGAGCAGGGACGAATTTAAACTTCATATTTATAAATTTTACGCTTTACATTACAAATTATTCCCTTGTACTTCAATATATTTGGCTTCTCAGGGATCTTCAGAATATTAATGGAACATCGGTGCCTCAATAGCTTTACAATTACAACAACCCCTGACTACCGTACGTAAGTGAACGTACACAATTAGCCTTGCACTAATGACATCGGTTTTTGAGTAAACACATAATAATTCATTTCCAAGTATTTATTCCATTATTGAATTAATGCTACCCTTTTTCGCTTGAATTAAACTTTCACTTCAAATGTACTAGGCCGTATAGTGAACTAATTATATTTGACATGACACGTGTACACGGGACCGTTACCTCTGAGTACGCTCGGTTGAAGTAAACTCACTTTGAAAAAAATTACCTGTGAGGATCTGAGGATGCATACATAAAATTGCGTGAGGATTCTCATTAATAATGCTTACAATTTATTACAGCCATAATTATTTTAGAAAGCATTTCAAAATTAGAATTAAGCATTGGTGCGATAGAAACAGTGCAAGGTATGCGTAGCCATTACGACTCTTTTAATAGTTATGGTATCTAATTGGGACCATAAGGGTATTTATTGTAGTAGCTAAAAATAAAAACGCTCTATTAATTTATATCCAATGTACAGGGCGCACCAAATTATTTTTCTTCCCCCTCCGCTAGTCCATATAATATTCGTATCTCTCAAATCCCACACCTTTTTGGAGGGCTGTACTTCACAAATGCTGGAATGTGGCTCTGGAAAGCAGGGATGGATAACGTTATTTTCGGAAAAAAAGAGAAAAGGTTTACAGTAACGAAAACGAAACGGAAAATATGTAATAACGTTAAACTAAAACTAACCCAAAGGTTGGATTTGTAAAATCAAAAACATAAACTATAACCAAAAATATAAACGTTATTTTCCGTTTTTACAAATCCCAAGCATTGCCACCTTGTAAACTCCAAAAAAGTATAAGCCTGATCTTAAATGAGACACGTAAAACGCTTCTATTTCGTTTCACTTGAACTAATTCTTTCAACAGGTGCTCTCCTTATGACATATATAGAAATGCATAGAAACTACAGAAAGTTATTCCTTAGCCATTTACATTAGGTAATTATTTACACATAAGCAAGTAACGGCCATCATTGTTAGTGTTCATTTGATGTAGCAAACAAAAGGTAAACTCCCGGTGTTTAGTGGAAGGATGTGATTCGATAACACGGGTGAGCCTTGCACCGCATCCTTTCTACTAAGTTGAAAGAGTGGGCCGTCTTCGTCTTGGTGTAATACGAATTTGAGATTCAAATTTCCGCGCGCTGTTGTTTATTGGCTGATCCAGCAATAACTGGCTACATAAATTATTAAATTATTTTTTTTTAATTAAAAAAAATATATTAAAATTATTTTTTTTGAATTAAAAAAAATTATATTAAAATTATTTTGTTTTTAATTAAAAAAATATTATTTTTTTTTAATTAAAACAAATTAAAGCATTATGCAGTAGAAAGGGCGGCGACATAGCCACAGGCAGCCGTCTAGCACCAAGACGGTCCACTCTTTCAAATTAATAGAGAGAATAATAATTTTATTATTATTTAAATAAATTATTAAAGCAAAATTATGTTAAAAAATCATTTTACCGTACGTTAGTCTACACTCTTACTAGGGTTGTGCTAATATTATGCTATTGTATGTATACAACAATTTACTGCCTCCCCTATTTACATTTGCCTCGCTGAGCCAGCAATTGCTGGCTGTGCAGTGCTCGTGTTTACTATAATTTCAATTGTTGTCAATTGTGATTTAAAAAATGAACCACCAGTACTATTCTATTATTGTGTACTGAATAATATTAAAAATATCAATGATTGCAAAAATTCAGGATAAAAAATTCTTATAACCGTTTTCAGCCTTATAACTGTATGTCATGGAAGCTGTAACCGTAATTTTGGAAAACTGTTTTAAACCGTTTAACAGAATAGCACGGAAGCCGTAACAGTTTTCACCAATAACCATTTCTTCAGATAAAGGGGCATTCACAATGAATACAATTTGCTACGGCTTCGGTGAAAAAAATCTGTTTCTACAGATTACGTCATCCGTAAACAAGAGTTCCTCCGTAACCGTATAAGTATGTTCACAATAAAACCAAATTTACGGAAAGGAAGTAAACGCGGCGTTTTTAAAATTCTGTACAATTATAAATTCCTTCAAAATGAAGGTAATCACAATAACTAAGAAAAGATTAATTGCAAAGCTGGTATTATTGGATAAGAAATTCAAAACCAGAAGATATTGGGTGCATCCAATAAATATTCTTCGTTCAAAGCTAGGCGATCAGGTAAAGTTGGATTTAAAATACAATCAATTTCCCGATAGTTTTCGAAAAGAAACCAGGATGACTCCAGATCAGTTTGACGAATTGTTACTGATGTTAGAAGAAAAGATGAAGAAAGTAAGCATGAGAAAAGCTATTTCGCCTCGAGTCCGCCTGTACGTGACATTAAGGTAAGCACTTTTATTCGAAAATATTTATACCCACTTTTTGATTTTGTCAAAAATCATACAGTAATTTATTGACATAACATGATTTGTTTTAGATATCTGGCGCATGGAGTCAGTATGAATCGACTTTCTGATTCTTTTTGCATGAGTGTTTCCACGGTCTCAAATATTATAAATGAAACCACGAGACTCATTTGGAATATCATGTCTCCAATTTTCATGCCCAGACCGACTAAAGAAGACTGGATCAAGATTGCAGAAGGATTTGAAAACATATGGGATTATAAAAACTGTGTGGGAGCACTGGATGGAAAACATGTATTATTGCAGTGTCCAAATAAATCTGGGTCGTCTTATTTTAACTACAAAAAAACATTCAGTGTAAACCTGATGGCCATGTGTGATGCCAACTATCGGTTTACTATGATATACGTGGGTGGCTACGGGCGACAAAACGATGGTGGTGTTTTTAAAGAAAGTCCTTTCGGTGAACGGGTAACAAAGGGTTTGTTTTAAAGCTTTTATAACTAAACATCATTAAACACGTTATACTAACTACTAGCATGCTAACCTTACGGAGCTACTATTTGTTACGGTAGTCCAATATACCAGAAACGTAACGAAAGATTTTTTGTATGATTGAACAGGATCAATGAATTTCCCCAAGCCACGTATTCTTCCTAGCAGTACCTTGGCCTTCCCGTATGTTATAGTTGCAGATGATGCATTTCCACTAATGGGCAATATAATGAAGCCCTTGCCTGGCAACGATTTGACGAACGAAACACGGATTTATAACTATCGTCATTCACGGGCTCGAAGAACCATTGAGAATACAGTCGGCATTTTGTCAAGCCGATTCAGGATTTTCCGAACTCCGATTATTGCCGAAGTCAAGAATGTTGATTACATAGTAAAAGGTAAGTATTTACTTGGAAAAATGCAAGTTTCTTAGATGGTACTCGTGGATTCATACAAAACTGCACGTTAAATCCCATAAGGTTTTTCAATTTTTAAAAGTATATTAAATTTAGATTTTTACTATTTAAAGAAACTTTAAGATTCGACATGCAAATTTATATACCCTCCAACGAAATTCCCCCAAACGTAATCCCTCCATAATGGAGCATCTGTATGTATATATGTCGAAGGTATGATAAATTCACTCAATATTTAATCAATCTGATATACGTATAAACGACACTATTGATTTTGTCCCTCTGATGTATACATATATACAACATTAATAATTAGCCATCACACCAATACTGTCCAATTTTTCGGAGGTTGTCCCTCCAGCATGTATAATTCTGTTTTCCTTCCCAATGATTCCAATCTAGGATTTATTTGGTAACAATTTGGAACAAACAACTTTGGAGGTTGTAAATATGTACATTAGAGAGATAAGCTATACTGGAATTCATTTGAAGAAGAAAACAATAATGTACAAGTGCTATGTTTTGTTTGAATCCTAGTATCCCATCCAAAAGTCTTACCTTGTAAGTGCTGACAATTCGTCTCTGATAATACAGTTATTATACGCTCACAGAAGTTTTTACAAGCAGCTACAGTTGGAATCGTGTTTAGTTTCTTCTTTTGCATTTATTTAAATTTGTGAGGTTGTAACCTCTAAATTCGGTTTGATTAGCGCCAAATATTTTCAACAGGTCTTTGTTAATTTATGACTTAAATACTCTGGTTGTGTAGACGAAATTACTTTTTTAGCATGCTGCGTTTTGCACAACTTTTTACGAACCTGGGATCTTAACAATGGAATGGAATCATTTTTTTGAAACAATGTGCTAGACACTGAGAACATCCACAGCCATTCAATCATGCCGGGAGCGTGGCGGAAAAGACGATGTTCAGGATTACAACCAATGGGGAAAACAGGATCAAATAACTACACGAAGAAAGTAAAACTGTTGAGACAAAACATGGCTACTTATTTTAAAAACGTGAATAATGTTCCATGGCAAGAGAATTATGTCAGATTTGCAAGATGGAATCCAGGTAATTTTATTTCACAAGCGGAAGCTTTAATATTGATCAAATTACAAATTTTGCGAGGAAATGTTAATACTGTTAACATGAGGAGCATTTTCAGGGCTTCTATACCCATCCCCTATTGTCAGTTCATATAAAACTGTTTGAATTATCAGTTTAACCAACGCCCTTTTTTAGGCGAAAACTTCTTCAAACCCGCAGCAATGGTCGCTCCAAACTAATCCTCCTCGTCTTCAGGTGGTTCCAGAACATTTAAAATTTTACTCTGGATGTCAGCTTCTTGTAATTATTACAGAAACAATCTGCCAAATACAAATTGTAATTCTATTTTTGTAAATATCTAAAACCTCGACTCGCTACATAATGAAGTGGTCTGTAAGTATTTTATATATACTACTTAAACAGATAAACCTTTATTGTAGGCCTATTACATAGGTCTATAAACTATTCAGTTGGAATATTATATGTTATGTGCACCAGGGTAGGCGACAAATGATAATTATAACATGCACTCTTATTTTGCTTTAATAATCTGTTTTTATAAATTAAAAACTGCTATACTCACTTTAAAAATGCAAACACTTTCTAAACTTGCATGATTTCTTCCGTTTGCGCATAATTATCGGTTCGGTGGATGGAGATGTTGGAATTGATGAAATTTGAGACGGTTGACCTGCATTGTCGTCGTCAGAGCTTGTTTCGTAGGCAGAATTTGCATCCTCATCAATTTCTTGGCAATCGCCATAATTTCCGGAGGTACTTAAATTAAACAAGTTTCTGCTTAAACAAGTGATTTCGTTCTGATCAATATTTCGCAGTTTATTCGGCACATACATACGTAGTTAATTTTGACATTTTAATTTCTGCATTATTTGAAAATTTAAAGATAGCAACAAATTGAACATAATTATGTGTACCTTCTTTTCACTTTCACGATTCCGGCCAGGAAGGACATCCGCTTCAAAAATTCCTTTTCGATTGTATCATTTCTGGTTTTCTTCTTTCGTCCAGATCCACTAGGGATAATCTGATTTTTTTTGAGTAAACTGGTCGAGTAAGTACGTATACTTGGCTTTGGCTTCCGTCCCTATATAAAATAAATATGAAAACATTTCAACCTTTCTGTGATGTATTCATTTAACTTTCAACTTCAACTTATAGAACTTTTCTAGTGACATATATTACACGCCGAATGTTTTAGAAAGCTTCTCGAATCTCTCAGTCTGCCTGGAATATTATATTTATACTTATTACCTGTCATATCAATAGCAGATCCGATTTCTTCCCACGCTGACCTGGCTATGTCCCTGTTGCGGTACAGGGTGTGAGATGGATTATACAGGTATGAACGATCCTGTACGAGTGTTAGCAAGGTTTCAATATTGTGGAATTGATTTCCATGCTATTTTGATTCTTCGACGAAGGTTTATTAGCACATTTGCCAGTAGACATTCTGATTTAAGTTCACTTAAAAAGTTATAAACTTTATTGACTAATCGAAGAAACCAGAGATCCGAACTATTGAAAACAACTCCCACTTGTGCCAAAAATGCTACCGTGAATGTGTTGCTGAATCAAAAGTGGCAAAGTTATTAATTATTTGTTGAATGTTGTGTAGTGAATAGTAGACAAAGAAAATCTATCGATTCCGCGCCTTCCTTGACTGTCCGGCAAATTCAAATTTTGCTTCCGTAGCATCGAAAAGTTGAAACCATATTTCATCGTTCTAACTTTGCTTCCGTAAGGGTTTAGCCTGCGGATGAAGAGTGTTTTTCATCCCTGCTAGAAAGGGACAAATATTACCGTGTATGAGAATTTAATCCAAGAATTTGAAGACCAAACTAAAACCCGTGGTCATATTTATTTTCAATTCAATTATTTTTTATCCAGGCATCGCACAATGCGTATACATCCCACCTCTGTTCCAATCATTGACAGTTTTGTCATTTGGCTTCCATACTCGACTGTTTAGCACAGAAAATCAAAACGCGTTTCGTTTAGCTCTTCTTTCCCAGTGAGGGAGCAAAAAACAATGTTATCATCCGGAGGGGTTGCCACACTGAATAAAACAACATGAACATTTTAATTGAAGTCTTTCAATAACAGTTTATTTAAAGAATTATTATAATATCAAATGTTAATAACTCCAAACTTTAATGAATACCTATTTTCAACGGTTGCATAAGGTAAATTTAAGGACTCCAACATTTCTTCCACTACGTGTTCAATGCCAAGAGCATTGAAAAATGAATGGAATTCATA
This sequence comes from Allacma fusca, assembly GCA_947179485.1. Lineage (NCBI taxonomy): Eukaryota > Metazoa > Arthropoda > Collembola > Symphypleona > Sminthuridae > Allacma > Allacma fusca. The sequence goes on along the minus strand of OX359246.1, from coordinate 15,476,665 downwards.
CTGACTTCTGCAATCAACCATGGAGGAGTTGGGGTATATAGTAGAGAAGTAATGCTTGACACATTTCTTGATTCGATAAGCCACCCTTAATAATAATTGAAAATCATACTTTTGATTTTAGCTCTGGAAACACATTTGTATAATTTCAACATGAAATTATTTCCGTACCACAATGTAGTCAATTGAAGTTAAATGTAGTGTTTTTTTTAATTGACGGTAGTAGGTGTCGTAGTTCCGGTCCTGTATAAATATCGTTTGTAGGTTATGTTTCCTTAAAAGCATTCCTATTACTGCAAGTATATTTAGCATGTGTACACTTTTCTTTAAAAGTATTTTTGAAAGTATTTTCAGTCCCACCTGGGATATAGGTGCAAGTTCCATTAAATTTCGAAGATGACGTAAAATAATAGATTTGGCTTATGTATGACCGTGGAGTAGTACAGTTTCAGCGAAAGTTCCCTCGGGTGGAAAGCTCGGTAATGAGCTGAGTAATAATTGTTATTGTTAGCGTTATGTTTTATACAAACCTGCTTGCGTACCTTTTGAGTGCATTCACTGTGACAATAACAACAATTCACTGGGTTGCAGACCGGTCACAAGTGGGTATGAGAACTTCCGGGACTCTTTATTCTACGGAAAATGTAGCCACCTGCCAAGGGATACCAACACGAATGACTCGGAGAACAGGAAAGGAAGAGAAATACAATTCCTCAATTTTGTAAAGATTTCATAAAATCAATGTCTTCAGGATTGGCGAAGTGCGAATTTTAATGTCACACTGAACAATTCCGCTTTTAAATACTTTTCAACACTTTTTATCTTGCTACTATTTCTTGACAAGAAATCACTGTCACTTCCAGGACTTTGGTTTATTCTATCCTTCCCTCAAGTCTCAATTTCAAAAAAGGAGTAACTATACTGAACTAATGTACCTACATAAGACACCTACATTTCACACACACAAACAATCCATACATTATCTTGTAACCGAGTTCTATTTAATGTCCTACTTTAATCATGTATTTATTTTTAAAACAGAAATACCCAACCGTAGATTACAAAATATTTGTGTTTCAAAATTTAATTCATAAATTGATTCTATAAAAAGGTACTCCAAACAATCACTTCGACTGCCTTTCGAGAATAACACTACTTGTTACCAGGGACGGGATATCGGAAACATACGGATTTCAATTCTGATTCGAATACTTTCTAATGTCGATTTCAATTTTAATTACTTTTTTAATGCTTAAAAATTTGAAGTCCGATACGGATTCTAATGTATTTGAATTCTTCTGGTTTATGGATTCCGATTCAAATACTTTTCGGATATTATTACAAAAAATGGGAATTTATTCGAAAGAACAATTATTGGAGATAGTTCTCTTACATATATACTACTATTAATAATATAGGTAGATTAGAGCATTAGTTTTTGTCTTCAGCTCTTCAATCTCGAGCAAGTTACAAAAATGCCACCTTCTTCACTCTTTTAAAACAAGCGCTCCGCTTGCATCACCAAGAGGCTTCTACGTCATCTTCTCTCCTGAAAACCATCATCTGGCACGATCTCAATTCTCTTTGTGGTCAGTTCCCAACTTATCGTCAATCTGCATGGTAAGCGCTGACTCAATCTAAAGTTTAAGGCTTTTATTAGTAAAAAGGCTCTTGTATTGTGCCCTTGTGACTCTTGAAGCTGGACCAGTTTCAAAGTAACAATTTATACACTTCTGAAGTGCTGATAGCCTTCTCCCTTGTGGGTTCTAGGTTTGACCAGCGCTCCTATAAACACATCATTAGAACATCAATCGTGACATATGTACTAATGCCAAGAATTGTAAATCAAGTGGAACATTTAGTTACACTTTTCTTATTGGAATAAATTGCCTTATTAAATAACTTTACATCTTGCGGTGTACATACGTTTAGTATATAAACATTTCACATACAGTAACTAGTCGTTCAACTCATTTCTGCAACCAAACAACCATTTAATCGCAAAAACATAAGCGATACATAGCGCATTAAACGTTTCTAAGCTAAACTACCACGAAAATCATTTAATAACGCCCAGCTGAAATTTCAGTAACAAGAATAGCTTGACAAAACTTCATACTACATGATGAGAGCAAAATTTAAGTAATGAGACTTGATTCACTTAATAGTCCTGTAAGACAGACACCGTACAGCTATCTCATCCTATTTGTAGGAATTTTTGCAAAACGGGCTTCATCTCACTGCCCATTAACGAGCATACACTTTTCGTTTGCCAAACGTTCGTTACTTGGTCTTTATATTTTATAACAATTGCATATTGCATGTGTGCGGCTTTCCAAAAATGCTTTATATGAACATTTTCGCGCAGGTGGCAGTATAAAACCGCATGAAATCGATACTTTATTGGAATCGTAATTCACAAGATATTTGAATACCGATTTGAATACCCTTGTTTTTATTCGAATGCAATTTTGGATACAAATACCTTTGTGAATTGTTTTCCGAATCCAAAATCGATTAGAATACCTTAATTTTTTGAATATAATTCCGATTATAATACCGATTCGAATTCGAATTCCCGTCCCTGCTTTTTACATACTGCAAATCAACAAAATTACCTTGCGCCTAGAATAATGATATTTACTCCCTTACCCATGTAACAAAAAGTAAGGACTTATATTGATTCACTAGTGCTTTACACAATCTTAATAACTAATAATTACTCTTATACTTACAGGCAAAGCCTTCGGCAAATACCGACTGTAAATAACTAGGTTCACACACATTACTTACGCCTTACAAGTAAAATATGCCCTAATAGTATTTTAGTTTTCTACGACCAATTTACAATTACACGAAGAAATCCTATGCGAAGAGCTGGATCCAATCCGTTATCGGAGCACGGTACATGTTACATCTATACAGTTTGTCCACAAATTTTCCGCAGCACATGTGTCCGCATAGAAATGCCCACGAATTCTTGTTGACGAGGCCTACACGGAAATAAACTGAAGAAAACATAAGCAAGCACTTCATTGCATTTAATTATTTTAAAACACTACCTGAAAGTTTTACAATACTCTACAACTAACCTCATTTCCGCGAGGATAAAAACTTTGATCCAACTCAGTTTTTAATTGCTGGAATCCTCTTTCCACTCTCCTACATCTCGTAAGGGAGGTCCACAACTGCATATTGAGGTTGTTGATTCCAGTTATTCCTTCCTTCATATGCAGCAGATATTTTCCGTGTTCCTCATTATTCTTCCGAACTTCCACCAAATCTTCTGGGTCCAGTCGATTGGATAATAGAAGCTTCGTCTCCTCTATGAACTCATCCAGAATGTCCGCATTTTCTTTAACTGGATCTTATAATCCCGTATTTTGACATCAATGCTCACTGTCACAAAACAGTCCTTCACTGACTCATCACGCAAATTTTGAAGCTGTAATATGTTTGAGTTGGAAATTACCCAGTCCAAATCGTTACGGCCACACAGATTCTCCCTCATATGCTACAAAATCATCACATTAAACCATGCAAAACATAACCCTGGTGAAACCTTATACGTTCATATAATTCAAATGTTACTTAATGGCTTGCACAAGCATTTTAATTTCTGGAAGTTTCTTTTCCAGACATCGGCGAAAGTCTAAAGAAACATCCAGATAATCAATAACTGGACGTGGATTACCACGTCTTGCCTTGGATCAACAGTAGACAACATATCTCGGAAGTCAATCATATCGTCAAACTTGTAATCAACAAATTTTTCGAGGAACCAAGACTGACAGAGACAAATGAACGTGCTTTAGATTAAGTTTCGTCCAACCTAAATGAGAATAAAGGGATCATAATTGTAACAAAAAAAAATTATAATAGAACTTACATTCAGCAGTTCCACAAATTCCGTATTTATGGTTTCCACCACAATTCCAACAAATATCTTCCAGCATCATGTTTGCGTCCGTCAGCTTTCTAAATAGCGTCTAAACCGACTGAAGCGGAGATGCAATTACTGCGACTGCAAGTTGACTGCAACTGTTTTGGTGCGGACACAAAAGCTGCTGATTCAAACTTGCGGTCGCAGCGAACGTGCTGCGTCACATGACGCCGCAGCTATTTGACGCACGTCCCCAGTGCGCCCACTGCATAATTCAACCATTCCGAAGTAACCCTATCGTTCTAACAGGTCGCACCCGGATGATCCAAGAAAGGCTCAACAAATTCCTTCATAGTTTTGCTTACAAATGAGGGGACTCCACATTTGAGAAGCGTATAGTGATGGATCAGATGCTTATACTCCGGTTTTATGATGGGAAGATACTAACAAAATTAATCGAATTTTTTGAAAAGAAACCACAGTCTCTGACAATACAAAGCTTGAAATTGCTGTAAGTTTATATCCACCCCAATAATATAAACTGAAATCCGTAAATTTAATCATTATTTATTAGATAGCACACAAAGTTGGAAAAGATTCAAAAACGTACCATTTGAAAAGAGATTCTGTGGGAGCTAAGGTTCCGACATACAGGCGGTACTTTTTAAAATTTAGCCGACGATGTATGTAATCTTCTATCAAAATGGTTTTGCTACGACCGTATTTTTATTTTAAGGCTAATAATACATATTATCAAAACTTGCGTTCGGATAAATGACATCCCAATATTTTGCTCGTCCTGAGGAACCCCTGAAGATGATGGTACTTCACAGACACGCTTCTCACGCCCCTATTAACATTCCCATGTCATTGAAGGGCCTCATTCCTCTTAAAGACGCCATTGCTTCCATCAAATTGCCCATATCAATTTAACTGTGTCGCCCTTAATAATAACAATAATACAGAATTAAATCTTCCATATAATCATATTCACCCGGTCATTGTTTAAAATAACCTTTAACCCTTACAAGCAACTCCTCGGAATTATGTTCAATGTTATGCAATACGTTTGTCAACACTTAAGCACAAAAAGTCAAATCAGATCATCACTCCTATTTGAAAATCCTCGTCGTCATAACAAGTGATCCGTCTAAAAATGATCCTGAAGCCAACCTTATTCCTTTCCACTGTCAAACGTTCCACCTTCTGTTGGACTTCTTCAATTGTGAGGGATTTTTTAGTTGTGTGAAAATCCTCCAAACAAATTAAAAGAACGCCATCACATAAGTAAATAATTTAAATGTTCCTTACATTCCTTCAGAAATAACGCATTACGGGCTAAATGATTATAAAGTTGTTTAAGACGATTTACTAGAATCCTTAAATATACCGATAATATCGGTTAAAATACATTATAATACACATTAAATATGCATAATTTTATGTCCAGTATCTCCGTACAAATCCGTACAAAGCGTCTCAGATGGCGTTTAGCCTGTTGATAATTTGTTGTACAAAATAAAACAATTGATTGGCGGAGAAATAAATTTTAACTTAGAGTACTAATATGTGTAAAGATTATTATATTTTATGCTTACCAATGCCAGACTCTCGAACTTCAACATCTTGAGATGTTCAGTCATCTCCAGGAGATTTACATTTCATAATCCAATTACGTAATGATGGTCTATTGCGTTTAGGGCACAAACATTTGTTTGCATCACGAGTCAACACTACAGGTGCAATTATCTCCAGTCCTTTATCCTCTCCTTTTAGAAACTTACCCTTCGCGTACATTTGTTTGTGTAATGGTAAAAATCTGGTTCAAATTCACTTTCCTTCACGAAACGTAACCAGCTTCTTGTTTCACTACCGTGCACTCAATAATTTTCGGTTCAGATTTCAAAATTAAAATAGAGTTGGAAATAATAGTAAAAAGTACTGATCCGCCATTACTGAAATTCCATGCTATGAAAGGAATGCAGAGACTTTATATAGTGACTCAATAGCCTTCTCATTGCCTGCAGTGGTTCAAGAACCGTCAAACGTTGTCGTTAGGCCATGACATATTTTTTAATGGTCCAGTAGTTACACGTCCGTATAAAGCCAGCAACGGTCTCCTAATCACAGTCCATTCAATCATCGAGGACGGTTGTCCTTGGCCTTGAATGTGTCATTCACGCCATTGGTGTCCCATCAACCATTCGGCCATTGGTGGCCATTTATTCGTGCTATGTGGGCAGTTATCTCCAAAATTACTGAATGTATTTCAATGAAAGTTTTTGTGAATATTGCTTATCTAAATAGTAATAGTTGGTGATTATGTTGTTGGAATTGGTCTTATAGTGTTTTCTAAAAAACTAAAATGTATCCTACTTTGAAGGCAGTAGCTGACGCTACCCTACGCGAGGCCTCAAATTATCGCGTAGCGATGATTTTTTTAGTACAAATAGTATTAACTTACTAAAATGAAATATTTCAGCAAGAGCAATTTATAAAATGGTGAATTGGCTTGCAGTTCCAACTTCGTGTAATTTCCTGGAAGCATTCGATGTAAATCCGAATCAAGTATTAGGACCAGGGCTGGCCTCAAGTTCGGTTCAACTAATGATTCGCACTTGAACTTGACCCGAACTTGATTATATCACCAAAATTGAGATCCGAACTTGAACTTGATTTTTTAAAAGTAGGTACGAACCGGAGTAATCAAGTTCACATAATCAAGTTAATTTCGGCGAACTTGACCATGAATGGAACTTGACCATGAAGTTCAGAAAAACCTTGACCGTGAACTTGACCATGAACTTGACCATGAACTTGAATTTCTAGTTATAGTGTTGTATGTATACTTATAATTAGAAAGGCTAACAAATTACCTGAGATTTAATTTCCATTTATTTTTTAAAATTGAATATCAAAATTTAGAAGTAATGATTGATAAAACTTATAATAAGAGAATATAAAAATAACTAGATTTCCCGTATGATTTTTTGAATGACCGCATTGACACGGATTTCATCAAAATTGGTTTGAGATTTGAATTTTAACCATCCCTTCAAGCACAGACAAACACAAATGATGTCTGACATTCTTTTAGGAGTTAGTAAGTCTGTGCCAATACAACTGAAATATATATGAATACACTTACGCGCAGTGTTTGCAGCTGTATTTTTTTGTAGAATCGCAAAATCTGAAATGCTTGTGGACCTTAGGCCATTTTTTCTGACTACTTGATGGAGTTAGACTTCCAGGATCAGCATCTTCTTCGCACTGTTGAGATTTTTCAGATGTGCTCATTTTCCAGTTGTTTTTAAAATAATATGATTATTCAAAAATTTAAATCAAGTTAAAATTAAAAAGATGTTGTGAAGAAGAAAATACAACAGGAAAGATATTGCTTCTAATATTTGAGCCCGGAACACGTTGCTCGTTGAAAACACAGAAATACCGGTCTAGCATTTGCACGCGAAAACGCTGTGATTTAAATTAGCGTTTACAGCTTCAGCAAGGACATCTGCATAAGAACGATTATCTACAGTAGTGTTGTCCAGTCTTGAGTGAGAGTTTGAGACTGAGTGGCAAAACGAAAAGACTGACTCTTAAAAGACTGAGACTGACTTTAAAATAAGACGTTTTTTGAGACTGAGACTGAGTGAAACTGTTACATTTTGTAAAAAGACTGACTGAGACTGATACAACGACTCATGTATACAACGCGCGTATACAATATTAAGCAATTTTAAATTTTCGCGCCATTATTAAAGCCCAAGGATGGAAATTAGCGCCATTTTGTATCCTTGGAAACTGAGTGGGAGTTTGAACCAAGACTTTCCTTGGGACTGAGACTGAGTGGGACTGATATGCTTAGCATAAAGACTGACTGTACGCAATACTGACTGTAAGTAAAAGACTTTAAAAAACTGAGACTGATAAACTTCAAGACTGGACAGCACTAATCTACAGCGTATTATATGAGTATAAGAACTTGACACTTGACCATGAAAAGTCAAGTTCATGTTCATGGTTTTGGGTTTATGGGATCCGAACTTGATCATGGTATTGATGTCAAGTCTATAATGAAGACCTGACCACGAACTTGATTCGAGCCTTAAAATCAAGTTCAAATTTCATGTTGACCCGAACTTGAGGTTTCAGTATCCAGTTCAAATTAACTTGTGACCCGAATTTGACTTGAACTTGTACTTGACATGAACTTGTCAAGTTTTACTTGAACTTGAATGCCAGGCCTGATTAGGACGCATGTATTTATCTTAATGACGGGTATTTACGTACTTATATCCCAGTCTAAGTTTTTTTGTTTGTTTTGTTACACCTGGTTCTGCCTAGAGATGGTTCAGTCAAACAATCCTGTTTCAAAATCCAATTCTCAAACCCATGTCACCTTAAATCTAACTTGGTTGTACTTCTATTCTTTATTAAATATCTATAGTTAATTAAACAGGCTTTGTTTGAGTACATGTATACTGTATGATTATTCAGTGTTGTCGGAATGCCTAATCTTCCAAATGGTGCCAATACAGGATGGAGGGATCGGGAAAAAATTTCTTCACAAAATTGTAATACCCAGTGTTGTAGCTTTTTTGCAGTTATTAAAACTCACAAACAATTATACACCAATTGTTTCAGCTGCACTCGTGGTTTATAAGAAGTAGCAATTCGTCCTAAATAATCTGCAAGAGGCTTTTTGAACTTGTCTCACATTTGACCTCATAAGTCATAGAAACATTGACCTCATAGTCCTTGAAACGAATCATAGTAGTAAAACGTTTTTCTGCTTCTTTTGAAGTAAGTGCCAGCATACAGGGTGCTAAGAAAGGATTTCTTTCCTGTATCCTGCATCAGCAAGGATTCTTCATATTTGTTTATATTATACATATAAATATCAAATTTGTTTTTAAATCAATATTTGTTTCATCTCCTAAGGATGAAAAGATGTAAGTATGAGTTATTTTGGAAAAAGTCGACGTGTAAATGTGACTTTCTTGTGTTTGTTTACAAGCAAACTTTTGATTTGCGAGACGGACTGGCATTTTGAGTATTAAATTCAACTAGTAAACGCCCTGTGCTTCACAGGGACAATTACAAATATTTGTTGAGGTGGTAGAGTGAGTGTGCAAATTAAAAGCTAACCGGCTTATGAATCAAGCCCTGTCGAAGAGACTTGTTGTATGCCTAAATCATGCGCGCTTATATTAAGAGTAGCGTTTTAAATAAACGGACAGGTTGTGTTCGTTAATAATAAGGAGTGCTTGGCATGCCACCTTTTGGGCGTTGTGTGATGTCATTGAACTATGAAAGTGCGAAACTTTAAATAAACGGACAGAAAGTGCTCTTTATTAATAAAGGATACATAACCGATTTTTAAATATTGCGGGGTACCCAAGTTGAGCTCAAACTCATTCTGTGCATACACAGAATTGGAATACAATTTTGGTACTTTCTCTTACTAATGTGCACTCAAAAACTCAATCTTTAGGTGTGTTTTTCTGACTGAATGTAATGCCAAATTGTAGGCAATTTTACGTAAACTTCTTAATAATGTACAACATGAAATGTACACTGCAATTAGAACATGTACTGAAACAAAGTATGTTTAATTAAACAATTAAAATTGAACATAAAATTGGATCGAGTCATAAACACGTACATATAAATTTTTTAATATATTCACATAGCAGATGCCTTACATACAAACATGCCTACATGAAACAAATATTGAACAAACTGTATAATGTAAATAAATATTAAACATCGCTGCTGATGCAGAGTAAGCTCAAAAAATCTTTTTTTACAATTAGCAACCTGTATGCTGGTATGTTATAGTTCTCATTACTATAATATTACAATATAACATAATTTAACTGATCGGCACCATTAGTTCAATTTACGCTGTAACAAAAAAAATCCATATTCGCAAATAATTTGTATCTGCAATAATTCGACGTACGATCAACCGTAAAACAAACATAATTTATTATAATGGATACATGTATGTGTACATATATGGATATATCTGACCTGAAGTCCTATATTTTTATATATTGAATATCCTAACCAATATATAAACTAGCGTAAACAATTTCACACAAATTAAAAATAAGTCCACACAGATGAATTTTGTAGTTTTAGATAATTAACATGAAAGTAGGTAGGAGCAATGTTATGCACAATCATGCAGTTTATAAATTATTATTAAAAAACCATACTTAAAAAAAGCCATTTTATCTATCAAACGATCCTAACAACGTTTTCTGGGGGGAATAAGACAATGTTTATACCCTCCGGGGACCTAGCACGGGGTAAAATAGACTTAACAGTAGACAAAAAAAATAGACTTCTGACTTTTGTAATAAATTTGCTCCTACAAAATATTTGATACTAAAATCCTACAAAATACTAGTTAGGGATAAACTTAGTAAAAGTAGTGAAATTGAGAAAGATTTGAATAAGGAAAATTAGCCGTTGTAAAACAAACTCAAAATATTGGTAGAAAATGTCAGTAGGATTCATTTGTCTATATATATATGACCAATTCAATTAACATTCTTCTGCCGCATGAAACAAAATTGGAGGGAGAGTCTAAAATATCTACCTTTGGATGTATACTTTTAAAATTATTACTTTTTGGAACATTTATGTACAATTCATTATGCTCTGAGGACGCCATAAGTTAAGAACTAATTTCTGTTATGCTAAGGTAACCAAATACGTTTATGAGGTTGTCGCTCAACATGCACACGCTTTTGCGACGTTTTGACAGTTTTCTAGGTAACCGTAATTTCTGATCAGACCTGGAGAAATTGCAGCTTGGGTCTAATTTGATGTAGATGTGATTCGTAGCACACCTTGCTACTTGTTTAACTTATTTAATTTCAATATACTCAGAATATAATCGGCTTACCAGGCAGATATTACATATGTCTATACCCAGTGTATATTCGGTTTGAGCATTAACGGGGTTAGAACGAACGAAATTCAGTGCAACGAAAGGAAAGGAAGTAAATTAATTTACTTCCTTTTTAAATTAAATTAATTATCGCAGGTCAAAGTACAGTAGTAACTGAAATTAGCTAAGACATGTAGAACTTTCAATACACTTTTGCTGAACTTATAAGGAAAAGAGCATGTTGGAGTTCTCTGAGCTACAATTTTGGGTTTAAGTTCCAGAGAATTCCATTTTTGCCACGTGTTAAATAATAATAATTTATTTGTTGTTGAATAATGACGTACAAAAGAGCGACTTATTTGATATGTTGCAACATACTTTTAAAATAATATTTTGATTTTGAGGTATTTTTATATTATAAACTTCATGTGAATACCAGGTAGGTACACGTTTTGTTCCTGTTCCCAAACGTTCCCAAAGTGTTTTGGGAACAAAATTTGCGTTCCCGTACGAACCCATTCCTGTTCCCAAAAACCTGGGTGTCTCCTGTTCCCATGGACAGCACTAGATGCTTCCCTGCAGTGCCTGATATCGTATTACGGATATAAGTTTTATCCTTACACAACGGAATAATTCTCAGAATCAAATTTCGCTACTAACCAGTAACACATGTTATGAAACTATACATTTTGATTGAATTGGGGTAATTTTTCTGCAGATTGAGAATAGGCATCGAAGACAGCCGCAATGCCATGGGATTTGTTCTGTAAAGACATAATATTATTTCGGGCTCACTTGCAATAATACATTTTTCAGAATCATTCCCAGAAATTGCTACTGTGGTAAGAATGGTTTCTTCAGTGGAGATGGCGTCCTATTGAAAGACATCTTTTTGAAGTCAATCACACATTGATACCTGCTGTAAATTCTTCGAACAACGATTACTGTTACCGCCTTAATTACAGTAACCTCCCATTACCACTGCAAAAAATTCCCTTAAACAAATTTATCTAGCTTCAGGAAAATATTTGGAGTGTAATTAAATTGAAGCTCTCCTGTGCTGGTTTTACGCGCGATCTTATAAATAAAGTACATTAATATTTACTTTAAATATTTTATTTTTGTTTGGAGGTTCATAAATTCAAAAAACCTAACATCTTTGCAAATAATTGAACCAGTTCCAACTTACTCCCTCTGTCATGTTCCAGCTGAGAATACCTAAAATAGAGGGGTAGAAACATTAATCCTTATAAATTAATGACCTAGGGATGGAGTTTGTGGCTATTAAACTTTCGCGCTCTACTCTTAATATCAGCGCGCAAGGTTTAGGCATACAGTAAGCCCAAGACTGGGCTTAATTCGAAAGCCGTTTAGCCTCTACACTTTTCTGCTGTTGTGTTAATTTAAAGTTGGGCGTGCTCATTTCAATATATAGCAAGCCACTATGTACTATATTATTTCACTATATAGCCAAGCAAGCCGGTGGTATACAGCAAGTCGAGAAGCACAGCGGGTTGAAACTCTGTCGCAGACGCGAGCTTTTTCAGCTCGCTCTGCTTCTCAGCTATATACCAACTCCTTGCAGCCTACTGGAAGCTCGCAATATTACACAATTTTAGATTATCACTTAAAAGCGCTAATCGTAATTATTATAAACATTAGACATAAATCATCAAATTTTGATTAAATTAAGTCTGACAGTGATCTTTAGTGGGTCGGAAGCTGTTGTCCCATAATTATTTGATGAAATACCAACTATCCATGTATATGAAACGAATTGTTAGTCTAACAGTTAATAGTTCACATGTCTTATATAAGATTACTTTACCCGGCGAAGCGGGACATTAATATTAAGCCTTCTCGACAGGCCTTGATACAGGATCTATAGCCATTTAAGGTTTTGTGAATACTCTCACAATTCTCAAGTAATTTCCCATGTGCGAAGCACAGGGCTTTTACTAGTTAGCAATACAATACAAGAGTGCCTAACCTAAATGGCGGAATGAAATAGTATTGACTGGGAGAGTAGTCTTGCTCCTTGCAAAACATTTCAACGTTTGCAAAACGTTCTAATAATTGTGTTTTACTTGCGTATCAGGAAGAATCTTATTTTTCGTTGATATTCCAACATTCGAAATTTAGGAATCTTACTTATATTGCAATATAATTCGAGATTTAAATAAAAGGAACAACTTAATGTCAAATAAAAATATCTACATGTACTGTAACTACCTTGTTTATTACTTTTATCGGCGCGGAAGTATCCATCCATGTATGTATAAGCATGTACAAACAAACTCTGTCTGTGAGCGTTTTTGCTTGTATACTACTGTACATGAGTGTGGAGTATAAATACGCAGTTGCACAACCCCTGCTTCAACTAATGCTTCAACAACTGTAACTGAAGCTAACATGTTAACAACATACTAATTAGATTGTTCACAATTACTTCGATAGTTGTCCTCGCAAGATGCTTATCTGCAAAGTATAGATTACCATGCTTGATCTTCATAGACTGCAGGGATGTTCCATACCGTTTTAGTATGAGTGAATTTGAAGTAGTAACTGAGAATGCCATCAAAGCCTCCTTGGAGTACTCGTGGACCAAGCCCAATTTTAAGAAAGCGGAAACCATTAATAGGAAACTATGAACGGCCCTTAACAGCATTCCCAATTTGAAAAGAATATCAGGATATCGAACACCTAGGTAAATTCCCAGAACGACTTCTTGTACGCAGTACGCTTGTGCAAAACCTAGAATATCCTTGGCCAGCACATTTATATGGGCGATTATAATTGTCAACGATCGGTACACCTTCAGAAATTTCCAAGGACTACGAATTAAAGCAACTGGGTACTTTCTGAAATAAGTGATTCGCTTTAAATGAATATGTACAATTTAGTAAAATGTACAAAGTAGTAATTCATACCTGAGTTCTTCTAGCACTTCAATCACAATGCCTAGGATGTCAATGCCGACGTGGACCCAAATATAGACCGTTGATAAACCCGCGAGAACCACATAGGTGGTGTGGACTGCGAAGAATACACGAATCACATAGGACAGCTGAGCATTTGATGGGAAAAAAATTGAGGAGACGAAAGCCGGATAATGAGGAACCATCATGTTTACCGTAAACGCTAATATCAAAAACACTGGTGCACATAATAATGACATCAGATTTATAAACCCGCCTATTTGTTTACTCGGACCGATTAAGGCTTGTCCTATTAAATTCAAATTAATAAATGGAATACACAATGTGCACATAGGGTGTTAAATTAGGGTGGCAGGAATTAATTTCGAAAATAGTTTATCAGTGGTTTTTGAATAGTTTGCTTACGTTCCAATTCGTCCCTCCAGAAATGGCATTGTTTGAAAACCAGGCACGCTTCAGGGAGTTTAGGTGTCAGAATAATTGTTAATAACCACGTACTTGTTCTCGTGTTAAACCAAAACATACCAGAAATGGTTGACACTATATCATTCGCCGTGGCGGTTATATAATTCATGTAGAATCGATAGATCAGGAACACGAAGTAAACAAGGGAGCAAAATTGACTAAACAACCAACAACCAATTTGGAATGGATTGCTAGTGACTTCAAGAGAGCCATTTTGGGGGTTCCAAACACAAGGAGAAGTGTACAAACGCTGCCCTAAAATGATTCCGTAGGACATGGAATGTTTTGAGTGCTTTTGCAGAAACGTCTACAATTTTTTTCCTACCAGCGTTGACAGAAGTTGGTAGTTTTTCTTTAAAAAAATTCTGTTGGCGTTGAGAATCCGTTCCGAGAAATTTCTCCGTAGTCTACAAAGGAATCCTGGGCGGGATTTTATCTCTGACATTTTAAAATGTGTATTCAAAACTGTTCTACTAAGAAATAGTTTTTAACTGCCGATTACGCGTTCCTTGGATACAGTTTTGCAGCTACCAGCGTCCGTAGAATTCTTACAATGCTTTCTGTATATCACAAGGAGAATTGAAATATGTACAGCGTCCTGCGGGAAATGGCAACATTGTCGGAATTGAGAAAAGTCAGTTCCAATTTATCTTATTTTAAATCGTAATCTTCGTAATTCCAGGTTTATGCTTTATGGGTAAAGCTTTTTGAATAAATCTCATTTGTTGTGTTTACCCTACAATGTATTCGTACAAGTTCAAATTTCGGAAGTAACAATATATTATGCATACCTTCGAATAGTGTTATTTAAAATATAGTTTCAATGCAAATTGACTGTAGAAGCGTAATGTTGGTGTGGGTTTTATTTGTTGTAGACTAAAATCAATCATGGAAATTACGGGCGGACTTCAGTATGTTTTCGTTGATGCATCAACCCCATTATGACATATTACATATGTATTTACAAAGGTTTCCTTCTCAAGAGTTAACATGGAAAATATATTATCTGTATATGATAACCAGACCTGGATAACGTTATGATTAAACGTTATGGTATAACGTTATGGAATGACGTTATTACCGGAAAAATGACAATAACGGTTTTTTGATGACAAAAAATGTTATGTCATAATGTTGTCATATAATTAAAATTATTAACAGCACAAAAAAGCGTGGAAAAATCGGGCTTGGGGGCAATTGCGAATTTTTCCCAAAATATTTGCATAGTGATTGTTTGCCAGCTCACTCCATTGAGCTGAGGCTTGGAACGTTGTAAGTATGTATGCAAAAATTGCGAACTTATTAGAACTCAAAGAACTCAATTTAAATATTTTCTAATTGGCTTATTTACGTTGAATCTAAAAAGGAAATTTCAAATATAGGAATTTCCATGCAAAATAAGACCTGTCATTGTATGTACGTAAATATTACTTCGAATATTTAGATGTCATGCATTAAGCAGACACGGTTGTGCCTCCATGAGCACATTCTATCCTTAATAGAAAAACAATAATAGAGGAAAATATTATTGGGTCCATTGAACGTGTGTAAGAATACTCCCCCAATACATTTTATTTCAATCACAGGATAATTCAGGATAGACACTATTGTAGTGTAGGACTATGTCTTAATTTTCTTCCCCTCTATTTCCGATATTCTCAGCTGGAACATGAAAATGATGTAAGTTAGAACGGTTCCGATTGCCTGCAAAAAAGTTAGTTAAAAGTTCTTTTGAATTCATGGACCTCCGACCAACAAACAGAAAATTCTCAAAGTAGCCATTAGCACAGTCTTTATAAGAGCACCCTTAAAAGCAGCACAATAGGGCTTTAATTTAATGATATTCCAAGTATTTCCATAAAGTTTGGATACATTATTTTTTAAGGGAAGCTCTTAATATGGCAATGGGAAGCTACTGTAATTGTGGCGTTAACAGTATTCGTTATTCGAAGAGACTTACAGCAGGTATCATTGTGTAATTGACTTCAAATATATCTGATCTCTGACCAGAGTAGCAATTTCTGGGAATGAGTCTGAAACCACACATTTTATTATGGCAAGTGAATCCGAAATAAAATGATATCTTTACAGAACAAATGCTTTCAAATCAGCTCCAAAGATTTTTTGTAGGAAATTAAATACGAGTAGAACATACATACTTCATTTTTACATTTGATGGTTCCCATGGCATCCGCTATTTTTCGATACTTTTTTCCATCTGTAAAAAAATTTCAGAAGTTTCAAGGGGGAATTTTTATATAATTATGAATCCTTGCCATGCCTAAATTATATCTGAGAACCCCCCCCCCCCCTCAATCACAGTTACAGAGGATTTTTCTCAACAAGTAAACAATTATTTTTTAAAGGCGCTTCGGTACAATTGGAATATCTATTTGAAACTTGCATAGCAATAACATCCGAAGATATTATTGAGGGCAGCAGTAGCCAGAGGACGCTTAGGGGTAAAAAATATTTAAAAAGGAGAATTTCAGTTGATTTAGTCTCGCAAAAGGATTCTTCACTGGAAATAGACCCAAAAGTGATAAAACAACTACAAGCAAACGAGCAGGGATGAATTTAAACTTCATATTTACAAACTGTGTCCTTTACATTACAAATTGTTCCCTTGTATTTTACGATTTTTAGCTTCTCCGGGATCTTTAAAATATTAATGGGACATCGGTGCCTCAATAGCATTGCAATTACAATAACCCCTAACGCATAAGTGAACGCACACAACTAGCCTCGCACTAATGACATCGGTTTTTGAGTAAACAAATAATAATTCATTTCCAAGTATTTATTCCATCATTGATTTAACGCTACCATTTTTCGCTTGAATTAAACTTTCACTTCAAATGTACTAGGCTGCATAGTCAACTAATTATATTTGACATGACACACGTACACGGGGCCGTTACCTCTGAGCACGCTCGGGTGAATAAGTGAACTCACTTTGAACAAAATTACATGTGAGGATCTGAGGATGTAATTTATTATACATAAAATTTGCGTGAGGATTCTCATTAATAATGCTTACAATTCATTACAGTTGTAATTATTTTAGAAAGCATTTCAAAATTAGAATTGAGCATTGGTACAATATGACAGGAAAGAGTACAAAGTATGCTTTGCCATTACGACTATTTTAATAGTTATGTTATCTAATTATGACCATAAAGGTATTCCTTGAAGTAGCTAAAAACATAAAGCGCTCCATTAATTTGTATCTAGATGTACATGTGTGCAGAGTGTACTATGTCCTTTTTCTGCCCCTAATAGCTAGCCCCTATAAATTTCGTATCTCTCAAATTCCACACCTTTTTGGAGGGCTGTACTCGACAAATGCTGGAATCTTTTTAATGTGGTTCTAGAAATGGGTAAATATTATCGTGCATGAGAATTTAATCCAGAAAAAATAAAATCTGCCAACAGACTTACTTTCAATTCAATTCTTTTCCCTCCAGACATCGCACAATGCGTATACATTCCACCCCTGTTCCAATCATCCACAGTTTTGTCATTTGACTTCCACACCCGACTTTTCAGCACAGAGGACACTTTTACTTTCCTACCAGGCTCATCGCCTGTCGAGTACAAAAAATCAAAAAGCGTTTCGTTTAGCTCTTCTTTTCCAGTGAGGGAGAAAAAAACAATGCCATCATCCGGAGGGGTTGCCACACTGAATAAAACAAAACAAAGCATTTAATTTCAGTGTCTTTCAATAACCGTTTATTTAAAGAATTATTATAATATCGAATGCTAATAACACCAAACTAATATATACCTATTTTCAAGGGGAGCATAAGGTAAATTTAAGGACTTCAACATTTCTCCCTCTACGTGTTCAATGCCAAGCGAATCGAAAAACGAATGGAATTCATACTGACTTCTGCAATCAACCATGGAGGACTTGGGGTAGTACAGAAGTAATGCTTGACACATTTCTCGATTCGAAGATAAGCCACCCTTAATAATAAAAATTGAAAAGCATACTTATTGTGATTTCAGCTCGGGAAAAAAATGGTATAATTTCAACATCAATTATTTCCGTACCACAATGTAGTCGTCACTTTCGTTTTCAAATAAGCATTCCAGCATGAGCTCATCGCCAGGTAAGATTTTGACTTCTTTTTGCAATTGACGGTACTGTTGGTAGTTGGTGTCGTAGGTCCGGTCCTATAAGAATATATTTTACAGATTATATGTTTCCTTATATAGAAATATTCCTATTGCTGCAAGTACTCTTAGCTTCTACTCTTCCCTTTGAAATTATTTCTCAAAATATTTTAAATCCTACCTGGGCTATAGGTGGAAGTTCCACTCCATTTCGAAGATGACGCAAAATAATAGATCTGGCATATGTATGACCGTGGAGTAGTACAGTTGCTGCAAAAACTCCCTCGGGTGGAAAGCCCTGTTAGAAAATTTTCAGTACGGAGTAATAATAATTATTGTTAACGTTATTTTTTTAATACAAAACTGCTTTGGTACCTTTTGAGTGCATTCACTGGGACAATAACCATTTATTTTTATCCTCTTCTGATTAGGAGGAATCATCATGAAGTGTGACACTTTTTGCCCAAGGAACAGAGTATTCACATCATACGGACGAAGCTTATCTGTATAAACCACACGCATCCCAGGACTATGGACGACTGCAATGTCAAGAATTCAATAAATTTGACTTGACCTACTGTGACGCCCACTCACATCTACCAGAAACCAACATTAAAATTAAATATGCAATCGAACAGATTTAGATAAAGTATTCTATTTTGTACACGTTAGTTCCTGGGGATTTTCATAATGAATTTCTAAGATGAAGTAATGGTCCTCATCCGAGTTCTCTCCAATGGGACTTCCAACGTGGTTGGGAAACATTTCCCCTGAAAATCCAACAAACATTTTTTAAATATTTTGTGGGACATTCCCCAACATTAGAGCAAATAATAATGACGTAATGTCTATACCGTCGGATCCCAATGGTAATGATATCGCGAAAATATGGCAGTAATATAACCATTAAGGAACCCTATCGGTATAACAGGTCGCACCCGGATGGTCCAAAAAAGGCTCAAATATTTCCTTCGGAGTTTTATTTACAAACGGGGGGACTCCACATTTGAGAAGCGTGTAGTGATGGATCAGGTGCTTATACTCCGGTTGTATGATTGGAAGATACTACAAACATTAATCGAATTTTTCGAAGAAATCATAGTTCCCTGACATTACAACACAGTGAAATTGCTGTAAGTACACCTACCCCAATAATATGATGCTTTTGATGAAGTTTGGGAAATTTGAGTAGTTTGCAATGATAATTGGATTTTTTCTTGGGAACGACAAACTGAAATCCGTAAATTCAACCATTAATTATTAGATATCGAAAAAACAACACACATCGTTGGAAAAAAATTTAAAATGTCCCATTTGACTGGAGCTCCCGTGGGAGGAAAGGTTCCGAAAAACAGACGGTAATTATTACTTTTTTAAATTTAGCCAACGATGTATGTAATCTTCTACCAAAAAGGTTTTTCTATGACCGTATTTTTATCTTCAGGTTAATAATAAGTGATAGTCAAATATTACATTCGGGTGAATGGCATCCCAGTATTTTCCCCCCTCATGAGGAACCCTTGAAGATGATGGTACTTCAAACTTCAAAGACACGCTTCTCACGCCCCTATTAACATTCCCGTGCCATTGAAAGGCCCCATTCCCCTTAAAGACGTCATTGCTCCATGCCCAAATCAGTTTAACTGTGTCGTGCTTAAAATAATAATAATAATTCAGAATTAAATTTTTATATATAATCATATTCATACCGACCTTAGTTAAAATAATCTTTAAAAGCAACTCCTCAAAAAATATACTTGCAATACTTTTGTCAACACTTGAGTATACAAAGTCAAAACAGGTGATTACTCCTATTTGAAAATCCTCGTCGTCATCACAAGTGTCCCATTTCCGTCTGAAAATGACTCTGAAGCCAACATCATTCCTTTCCGCTGTCAAAAGTTCCACGTCCTGTTGGACGTCCTTAATTGGGGCGGCATTTTTAGTTGCGTGAAAATCCTCCAAAAACATTAATAAAACTCCGTTACATAATAAAATTCAAATATGTTTCTTACATTCCACCACAAATAACGCATTTCGGGTAAATGATATTAAAATTTACTTTCAAGTATACTCGACCCTGGTCATCTATTCACATCAAAATTATGTCACTTCCTGGCATGCCGCCAGAACGTGAGAACCCAATACCCGCATACCCCGCGACGTTTGTCGCAATTATCTCCCCAGTCAAATAGTCCGGATGGGAAGTGTCCCAGTGGAATTCCAAATTTTGAGAGAGACGCAAATGATTGTTCCACGTCCAAGAGATCCCCTCCTTTTGAACCCCTTTGCTATTAATCGGGCTTCTAATTGTGAGTAAGAGGGCGATGGAAGATATTATTAAGAAAAAAACGAGGTATTTGCAGTGGATCTTCCGTATGGCTCTCGGTTCGGGACAATTGGTATGAACCCGGTCGTAGTGCTGATTTTGTGACCCATTTTTCGACAAATCTGGACATGAAAGCTGGCAATATATGTGCTTAGTGGATAATTATGTAATGCTAAATTATACAAAATTATTTCATTCTGTAATATTCACAGTGGCGGTATTTCCTTAATCTTGGAAATAATACAAGGAAATCTAATGAAAGCTTCCAGTCAATTAAATGTGAGTACATCTATTAATTTTATTTAAATTAAACCTAGGTAAATCTGTATGATTCAATCGATTGAGTCTATGGAGGACTACGAATAAAATAATAATAAACACATACATAATTATGTACATACCATATAGGGAAGGGGTGAGAACTGCTGGAACGCACGCCCTCTGGCAAAGCCCGAGGTTATTTATTTAAAGATTTTGCGAGCCTTAGCCATAAAAAGGAGCTTGTAGATGATAATGCTTCTGAATTTATTTACATGAAATTTTATGCATAATTACGTACAGATTGAAACTATGATTATCATGAACACTGGCCTAATATATTTAAACCGCGCCATCTACATATGTATGTATAAATACACCTACAAAAACGTGTGAATTTTCACTTTAAGAACTTTTTGCCGCTGCTTCGTTTTCCGAAACTCGGAGTTGGAACAGGAAAATGAAGTACGTCAGGACAGTTCCCATAACCTATAGAACGCAAAAAGTTGCACAGGCTGCACTTTTGAAAAAAACATTCTAATTGTTTTTGAATATTTAAGGAAGATGAATCTCACAGCTGGAATAGTTGTATGGTTCACATCAAAGGTATGCGCCGCAGTAAGGCTCCAATTCCATTGGCGGTACCACTTGACCCAGAGGCGCAAATGTTTTGATTTGACCTTATCACCCCAAATTGTAATGAAAGCATTAAATTGCTAATTATTATTATTGGATTTCTAAAAAATTAAAAATACAGTAGTTATATATTTAGCAATACTTCAGACTCTCCAGCAAAGGTTCCCACTACATCAAATATCTTTGCTCTGTTCCCGTCAATCTGTCAACAAATAAAAACAAGTTAAATAATATGAATTTACATTTTATTCATACCATATGCAAGTCACATGGAAGCTTTTCAAAAGCATTTTTGCTTTATTATAAAAATAAATTAGAGCTATAATAATTACATGAGGAAAATAAATACACAAACCTCAAACTCCATAAATTGCCCAAACGTTGCAAACATCAATACTATAAACACTCCAGTCATAATGTTTCCAAGACTTAGGGAGGCCGCAGCATCAGCAAATGCCAGCTTGCAAAAAGATTTAATTATCTCCATAATCGCGAAAAATAAAATCCCTAAAATATACCAGCCCGCAATAATGGAATAAAGACGGAAGGCCGTCTTCATTTCCTTAAACAGTTCTGGGAAGGCTCTTCTCATGCTCGTGTTCGTCCCATAGTCACTTCCAGGAGGAGCCCCTACGAAAATAGGGACTGAAAAATTCTTATCAGTGATCAGTCTGCCAGAAGTAATGTACGACTGCTCCAGCAAAACTTCCAGCATAGTAGCTACAGAATCTTGAACCTGGTTCAGGACGCAACCAAAATAGAACACAAAAACAAATCCATACACGAGGGTCAAATTAGCCACCAGAGTTATCCCAACTAGTACGCATTGGGCCACGATTACAATTTTGGGGAGAGATTTGTAATTGAATAATATCTGAGCTGGGATATCAAAAACTGAGGAAATATTGTAAAGAACAGTCCCCATAAAAGCAGCAGTCCCAATGACAGACACAACAATGAACTTAATTACAGGGTTCCTTTTTTTCTTAAACTGAAGATGAAACCGAAATATCTCCAATTTCCCTTTAATCCCATACAGGATTTGAACCAATTCCAGGGTCTTTTGACAATTCAAAATACCCGAGATGCGAATGACGATTACAGCAAAGTAGACGGAAGTCGCTGTTGAGTAATAAATTATCTTTTCGGAGAGTTCTGCTTGACTAACATCCACACTCGTGATGTAAATCTCCGTCACTAGAGCAAGGGGGTAGGCAAAAGTTATGAGGCTGATGAGAGTGAAGATACTGAAAAATGAGCATTTCATTTCAGGGATTTTCCGAAAAGGATTCACTACGGGGAAGAAGCCCAATATGGCGGACGGGATTAAAAGTCCCCGCGAGCTCAACTCAAAAAACCTCTTCCCGGACAAATAATTTCCAATTCTTTCCCTCAAATTTCCAAACATTTTAAAATGTAAAAATATTTTTATATGCTTTTCTGTTGCAGAGCAAGCATAATATGCACCTTAGAAGGACAAGGTTGTGACGGACTGTAATGGAAACGGTTATCAAAATTTGGCAAGGCTAGTATAAATGCTCTCAAAAGAATTTCTAAGCACATCATTTGTATGACCGGCATAAATCACTATCGTTCATATGCAACTACATCTATATTGAGGGCTTGATAGTCATGGACACTAACGTCTAAGATTTCTCCATTTATTCCATTAATTTATGCCCCAAAAGGCTATCTGTTTAATGTCACACACATAATTCATACATTTGCGGCATTAACGCGATTTTGACAGTTATATTTACGTTATTCAACGTTTGTTACAAAATTCACCTGCTCACAGAAGCCTTACCACGCATATAATAGTTATCCAACTATTTTATCCCAAGTACATATTATTGTTGAGACAAAACCATGCAAACAGTTTGGCATTTAAAATAAGGAGGGTTATAGATACTATAACAAATCATTTTGTTTTTTGTTCAAGAAAGGCAACAATCAAAATTAATTACAATTCATATGACCATCCTGTGTACATAAATGCAAAAACAAAAACATCCGTCACCAGTCACCATGCAATTAGGTTGGAAATATATTGGTCCTTCGAGCCGGATACGTTAGGTAGAGAGACTGCTGTGGCGCTTAATTAGCTTCATGGAAACTTCATTAGCACATTTGTACATAACTTCCGTAATATCTCTTCACACGTATGGAAGTACCAGGGGCGAGGACCCCTACAAAAATTGTAATTCATGCTCTCCCTGACTGACTCTCTGACATTCTCAGCTGGAACAGAAAAATGAAGTAAGTGAAGACAGTCCCAATGACCTAAAATATAAAGGAGTAAGTGTATACGGATGGACCACAGGGGGAAAATAATTTAGTGTCATGCAAAATTTTATAAACTGTTGATGTAAAAATAAATTATTCCAAAAATAAGCAATACTTGAAAAACATTTCTGTCACACACACACAAATGTCACTCACAGCAGGAATTGTGGAATGGTTAACATTAAAATAGTTCAATGCGGTGAATTTCCATCGCCATTGGTTCCACCATTTAGTCCACTGGCGTAGTTGTTTGGATTGTACCTATTGCACATATATTCAATAGCGTAATTTAAAACATTTTCCCGAGAATTTACCTTTTTTCACAGATGCAATAGGTAATTGAGAAGTGCAATATTTATTATTGCATCACCAGGTTTTTGAAATATGATTTATTACAGTTGATTTTGTCATTCCTTAAATGCGATATCATGCAAAAAAAGAGGAATATTTTGTACATAATAATTTTAATAAACCTCATTCATCGTTGCGAAAGTTCCAACGGAATCCTGAATTCGTGCTTGGCTTCCAGTCATCTAATAATTTATGAATTAATTATTAATATAAAAATGTTTTACAGTTCATACGACAAAATTGATCCAGGTCCATAAGGAAAACTCTAGGAAGGTTAAACTTAATTAAAAAGCAATATGGAATTTTTAAATGTCCGAACCTCCCGCTCCATAAACTCTCCGAACAGTGTGAAGAAAAACACGAGGAAAACTCCCACTAGGAGTGTTATCAGACCCAACCCGGAGTCCTCCACGTTAGAAAATGCAAGGGCGCAGAAACCCTTGATGATGAGCATCACGCCGTAAAATAGAAGCGCCAAAACGTACCAGCCTCCAACGCACGAGTACAAGGAAAAGGCTCTCTTCATTTGCTTGAACAGTTCCGGGAAACTTAATTTCAGATCCAAATCCATCCTCGGGGAATTTTTATCACCCCCAGATAACGATTGGACCCAGGCAATCGGAACCAAACTCTTGTCCGCCCCCATCCTACACGAACCAATGAATGAGCGCTCGATTAAAGAAATCAAAATGGCCCCCAGAGTCTCTTGGGTCTGAGCCAGAGCAGACCCAGTAAAAATTATGAAAATTAATCCATAAATGAGGCAAAAGCCGGTGAGGAACTCAATCATCACGAACAAAATTCCTGCAAGCATCGGGTTTGTAGGTGTGAAACGAAACATTTGCAGGATTTCGGGTCCATGTTGGAACAAATTGGGAAAACCTGTAATAATAGCGCCCATAAATGTCGTAGATCCGACTACCGTAATCACCAAGAACCACTTGCAACGAACTGGGCTACTTTTAACATTAAATCTCTGAAATGTGCCAAGCTTCAGTTGTATTCCATACAATATTTGCAACATCTCGAGCGTTTGTCGATAGTAAATGAATGCCGACAATCTAATGATCATAACTGCGACGTACATTGAAGCTCCAGAGGAATAAAATATTATTTTATCGGACAGGGCAGGGCTGTTTTGACGGGCCAATTGAATACGCAATAAGTCAGAGGAGACAAAAATTGGGTAAATGAAGGACAGCACACTTATTAGGATGAAAATGCTCAGGAAAGAGGACGTTATGTCAGGGATCCTTCTAAAAGGATTCTGTACGGGGAACATTCCCATCAATGCTGAAATTATTAGGAACCCCCGCCCTGATACTTCCGAAAATTTTCCGGCACACATGACGCAGCTCCAGAATTTCAAAGGGAACTGCTCCGCAACTTGGCAATCCCTGGTTTTATAATAGATATTTTTTAATACAAAATGCGTATTTGAGTATCTACATACGAACACGCGTACGAATGAACAAAAAATAATATAATATAATAAAATCACAAAATGGTCTGACCCTATTCACGTGATGAATATAGAATATAGTTGAATAGAATTTAACAAAAGAAAAGGATTTCGTGCAATAGTATACAGACTAGACTAATTCATTGTAATAAGTATTTACTGCAATAGATATTTTCACCACAGGGATTTAATACCATTTTGAAATATATCCAAGGTTTAAAATAACAAGGGAATGTTGGGCCCTAACATGAACTCTATATACACACACTATATAGTGTAAACGTGGCAGCCCGAGAGGAAAGATATATTTGTTCCGGAATTGTATTATGTTTCACTTTAATTGGCTAAAAATTTAGATTCTACAAGGAAACATAGCAGGTGTTTTATTCCTTAACATTTCTAAATTGTCCACTATTTGTAAACATTTACAAACGTCCAGACGATTACTTGAATGTAAAATAGTTTGTCGAGTATATATATGAATAATTCGGAAAATTCCTGGAATTATTTAAATGTTAGGAATTCCTCAAATTGCTGGAATTCTTAATTTTAGGTCCAAAAATTCATCACATGATTAAATATAGTACTTTGGTCCTTCGAGCCGGGCTCACGCGGTAGAGAATGCTGTAGCGCTTAATTAGTTCCATAGAAACTTTATTAACACATTTGTGCATAACTTACGAAATATCTCTTGACACGTATGGATGTACCACAGGTGAGGACACCTATGTACGAAAAGCGTAATTCATGCCTTGTTCTCTGTAGAGCGTGACACTATCCCTGACTGAATCTCCGACATTCTTAGCTGGAACAGGAAAATGAAGTAAGTGAAGACAGTCCCAATGACCTGAAAAATAAAGTAGTAAGTGTATACATAGGATGGACCGCAGCGGGAAAATAATTTTGTGCCATTCAAAATTTTACAAATTGTTGATTTCTAAAAAATATCATTCTAAAAATAAACAACACTTGAAAAACATTTCCGACAAATGTCACTCACAGCAGGAATTGTGGAATGGTTAACACTAAAATAGTTCAATGCGGTGAATTTCCATCGCCATTGGATATACCATTTAGCCCACTGACGAAGTTGCTTGGATTGTCCCTATTGAACATATGCACATATATTCAATATAGTGTAATATTTAAAACATTTTCCTCAGAATTTATCTTTTTTCACAGATGCAATACTTGAGATCTGCAATAGTTATTATTGCATCACCAAGTTTTTGAAATATGATTTATTACAAATGATGCTGTCATTCGTTAAATGTCAAGAAAAGCCCGATTATTTTGTAAATAACAATTTTAGGAAACCTCATTCATCGTTGCGAAAGTTCCAATAGCATCGGAAATCCGTACTTTGCTTCCAGTGACCTAATAATTAAATTATTATTTGACCCAGAACTACAAGCAAAATTCTAGGAACCAAAAAGTAAAAGCAATGTGGAATTTTTAAAAGTCCGAACCTCCCGCTCCACAAACTCTCCAAACAGTGTGAAGAAAAGCACGATGAAAACTCCCACCAGGAGTGTGAACAGACTCGTCCTGGATTTCCCCATGTTAGCAAATGCGAGTTCGCAGAAAGCCTTGATGATGGCCATCACCCCGTAAAACAGCAGCGCCAAAATGTACCAGCCTCCAACGCAGGAGTACAAGGAAAAGGCCCTCTTCATTTGTTGGAAGAGTTCCGGGAAACTCAATTTTATATCCAAATCCACACTCGGCCCATTTTTGTCACCCCCAGAGGACGACTGCACCCAGATAATCGGGACCAAACACTTGTCCGCCCCCATCCTACACGAACCAATGAATGAGCGCTCGATTAAAGAAATCAAAATAGCCCCCAGAGTCTCTTGGGTCTGAGCCAGAGCAGACCCCGTAAAAATTATGAAAATTAATCCATAAATGAGGCAAAAGACGGTCAAGAGCTCAACTATCCCAAACAAAATTCCTGCAAGAGTAGGGGTTGTAGGTGTGAAACGAAACAATTGAAGGATTTCGGGTCCATGTTGGAAAAATTTGGGAAGAGTTGAAATAACAGCGCCCATAAAGGTCGTAGCTCCGACTGCCGCAATGACCAAGAACCATCTGCAACGAACTGGGCTACTTTTAACATTAAATCTCTGAAGTGTGCCAAACTTCCGTTGTATTCCATACAATATTTGCAACATCTCGAGCGTTTGTCGATAGTAAATTATTGCCACCAATCTAATGATCATAACAGTGACGTACACTGAAGCCCCAGATGAATACAGTATTATTTTATCGGACAGGGCAGGGCTGTTTAGACGGGCCAATTGAATACGCAATGTGTCAGAGAAGACAAGAATTGGGTAAAAGAAGGACAGCAAACTTATTAGAATGAAAATGCTCAGGAACGAGGACGTTATGTCAGGGATTCTTCTAAAAGGATTCTGTACGGGGAACATCCCCATTAATGCCGAAATTATTAGGAACGCCCGCCCTGGTACTTCCAAAAATCTTCTGCCACACATGACGCAGCCCCAGAATTTTATTAACCCTTAAGAATTTCAAAAGGAACTGCTCCACAACTTCAGAATCCCTGGTTTTATAATAAATACTTTTTTTAAAGCAAACTGCGTACATGGGTACTGACCGAAGAGCTCGAACTTACGAACACGTGGATGAATGAACAAAAAGTTAAATAATAGAATAAAATTGCAAAATGGTCCGACCCTATTTACGCGATAAATAGTGAATCCTTGAATAAAATTTAATAAAAGAAAAAGATTTCGTGCAATAGTACACTAATTATTATTGTAATAAGTATTTACTGTAGAGTATACATTCACCACAGGATTTAATGCCATTCTGAAATACATCCAAGGTTTAAAATGACATGGGAAGGGAAGGCTCTAAAATGTACACTATATACATGCATAGTGTAAACATGGCAGCCAGAGAGGATAGATATATTTGCTCCGAATTGTATTATGTTTCACTTTAATTGACAAATAATTTAGTTTCTAAAAGGAAATATAGTGGGGGTCTTTGTTCCATAACATTTCTAAATTGTCCACTATTTCCATGCATTTACAAACATCCAGACAATGACTCGAGTATAAAGGGATTTGTCCAGTTTATGAACAATTAAATTTTTGAAAGCCAGTGTCTATACACATCTACGTTCATAAATATATAAAATATAAATATACATATTTTACAGCACAAATTTTTGTACAGTGTGGTGCAGTCGATCAAACGTAATACACCAACTGTTCTTGGAACTTATCGGGTCATCCGAATGTCCTCAGAAAATTGAATAAAGTCACATATAAACACACACAAATACATACTTCTACAAACCAGGATGTTACGCTTGCGCTTAACGCTTTTTTTTTTACGGCTGACCCGAAGCTGAAACTCACTATTGGAATTGTCGGCTTGTCCCTCATATCACAATACCTACCCAACCAAATGACACCCTATAATTGCCATTTTTGTAAAGCCAATTTTGCTAAAAACTACAAAAAGCCCAGTTTTTCAAGGACATCAAATCATCCCTTCCCCTCAGAAAATTAAACCAGGTCAGGTCTAAACACCTTCAAATATACCCATGCAAAAAGTAGGAAGTATCGCTTTATTTATAATTTGACATTTATTCCTTCCATTAAATTATCTCTCACACTAACTCATACACGCCCCGTTTCACTTCCACTTGCCTAAATTAAAAATAAGTCCATTTTATTTCATAAAAAAATTTAAGCGCAAGCAGCGGTCGCTTACGTGTGGGAATTTTAAATAATCGTTCCCTCAATATAATACTTCCACCAACAGTGCAATCAAATGCCTATGCTTCTACATACTTTAAATAATCTCATCCCAACGTTTTAATTTCCCACAAGTGTCCAAAATTTTACTGACTCATAGCCCTCGCTCTTTGTACATTTTAATTTATTATATTTATTAGGAGAACGTAACATCCACAGCTTCAGCCGTTAAAAACATCCTACAATGGCGCTTCACCCCTCATTGTCAGTGACTTCGCACGTACTGTTAATCACACTTGAGCTCTTTTCCATCCTCTATTATAATCCACTGCTGGACCATATATACAGTAGGAAATAATAAATGCTAAGTTTTTCCCCCAAGGATTCTCAACCCAGAAGCCATAAAGTTACAAGGCTTGAAACATCCCCCCAGCTCCTGCTCACTCAGTAAACATTACCTCCGCTAGATGTGAGTTAGGACGGAAGAGTGAAGCTGCATAGGAACTCTCATGTAATTGAGACAGAAAGACCTAGAAGCACGCTGATCCTCCGAGTGGAGCGGCATAGTGTGAGTGAGTGACTAGTAGGAATTGGCCGTACAGGAAAATCATTCTTCTTTCTAGTGCATAGGAGCATTGGAAGGCTATAGAAGACAGGCTCCACACAGCTACACACTAGAACAGGCCCAGGCACCTCAAGGCACACGATTCCTTTTTGCGTGTGTGCACTTTCGAACCTCGGTACGTACAGTATAGACTTCCGAAAGAACACACGAGACAGACGACTTTACTTACTACAAAGGCTTCTTCAACACACACCAGTCACATCATCATCCCTGAAAAAGACGAGAAGAAGTAAAAAAAAGCACGAGGACAGGAGACTCTTTAGGAATTAATCAAATCCTTTCGAACCCAAAGTCCCGATCACCGGCATTCAATTTTTACATCACACAAATTGGAGTCCAAGAGTCTTTCAACATTTGACCCTCTCATCAGGAGCAAGTGACAACGACTTCCTTTATTCTTCGCAGTCAATTCCAGTGTCTATAGAGAAGATAAATCACATACAAAAAAAGACATGTCTTCAAATAGCACGTAAGTTTGGAGGAGGATCGATCCTGTCGGGAAAATTTATATGTAATAATTTAAGTATATATAAAGGAGTTGTACTTATATGATGTAGTTGGTGTTGGTGGTAGGATTTGAAATTTGGAGATATGAAATTATAGCATGGGAAATAATGTCTGCGGGAATTCTAAATTTTGAGGGAGAGAGAGAGAGGAGCTGAGAAAATATTATTTTGAGGATTTGTATTCAGGAGTAATTATTATCGTGTTTTGTGTTGGGAGTAATCTTTGAAGTGGGATTTGTTATTTCGGTGAACTTTGAACTGATGTTACGTCAGATTTAACAGTAACATGGTGTTGGTGGATTAAATGTGTGATTGTTATTCTGAGGGGTTGGAGCGTGGGAAAATGGATCCCGTTGGTAGTTCCTGGCGGAATTTTTATTATTTGTAATTTAGATGGGTCTGTTGTAGGAAATAATTGGGATGGGGAATGGTTTGAGGGATTTTTTTTAGTTTTTTTTTTTTTAGTTGTGTATGATGGGTGGTTGTGGGAGGGGTTTGATGGAGATTATGATAATTTTGATAATTATGTCTGTTGTTTCTAGATTGCTGACCCCGAGTGTGATGTGGGCCCAGCGTCCGAATTGCATTTTCCTTACAATTTGCCTAGAAGACTGTCAAAATCCGTCGGTTAAGGTAGAGCCGAATACGATTTACTTCCGAGGGGTGGGCGGGACTGACAAGAAGGAGTATGAGTTGAATCTTGAACTTTATGAGCCGGTGTTGCCTGACCAGTCCCTTCACAAAGTCCGGGACCGGGGGATTGAATTTTGTTTGAAAAAGGAGAAAGAGGGACCTTACTGGCCGAGACTTCCCAAGACCCAAGGGAAATACCACTGGCTCAAGATTGACTTTAACAAATGGAAGGATGAGGAGGACTCGGATGATGAGGAACGAGTCGGAGGAGGTGGTGGTGGTGGTGGTGGTGGCGGCCCTGGTGGTTTCGGCGGTGGGGATGCGGATTTTGAAGAAGTAAATTGAACATTGTATTTGTAATTTGTATATGCGATTATTTGGCGTTCCAAGAGGCAGTCCAGTAGGATTTTTGGAGTTGGAGTGGTAACTTTTGGGTTTTGAGGAAGGATTTAGGAAGTGGATCCCAAGGTATTTTGTGGGTGGATGATTTCCGGTTGGGTTGCTTTCAGTATTCGGATGATAACTGAATCGCTATTTTTTTAACGAATTTTATGGAGTGTATTTTGTACTGTTGGATTGTTGAAAAATATGTAGTTAAAAATGAATCTGTAAAGCTGAATTGGGATTTCTGAATTGAGAAATAAGAATTTTAAGTGTGAAATTATTTTTGAAACTAATGGGCGTGTGCTTGTTTGACAGATGATGAAACAAATGGGCGGCCTCGGTGGTATGGGTGGAATGGGAGGAATGGGTGAAAAGCCAAATTTGGATGATTTAGACGGTCCTGGTGAAACGGACTCGGATGACGAAAATGATCTCCCGGACCTTGAATGATTAAGTTAGCTTAATATATAAAAAACATCAATCTTAAATTTACAATATTGTTAGAAAAGAAACTTCATCCCCTCCCAACCTTTTGACTTTATACCCATGAGAGAGCCACGACGACCATCCGATTCAAACGAAAGTCAACAGCTGACGCAGCCAACAATGATTCTTGATTTGTTCCCTTCAATAACTACACTTAGATTATACACGTAATAGAATTATTACAATACCTTCTTATAGCGCTGTAGGAATTTGAAATTACATTTGTTTTCTGACGATACAACAATAATATAGTAAAAAACACGACCCTCTAGTTGAGATATAGTTGTGAATGTGTGTTAGAATGGTGAAGTAAGAACGAGGACTTTTGTATACATTTATCAATAATTACACAATATAAATACTAAATTGTAATGTTTAAAGTGTGCTTTTTACAAAAAATATTTGTGAAAATCAAAAATGCTGTTAATTCATTTTCACGAGGCATGTAATTTAGTTTTTAAAAAAAAAATCAATTTCCTAATTAGTTCTCTCTCACCTGTTTCTAATAGCATTTATATAAACTGTTCCGATACAAAAAAAATTGAAATGTTATGCACTGGAAGTTTTGACATAATAAAAATTGTATTGAGTTGGCTCAGTTTTCGGAAGATTCCAAATAAAATAATCATTTTCCATTCTGTTCAACCGTGTATTTTTATATTATGTAGTACAATATTCAAATTACTTTTATTTCAATATTCTCCCTCTTTAATTGATTTATGCAATAACATTTTCATGTATCCCTAAAAATCTAAATAGTAATGAACTTATAGTGTGTAATTAGATTGAGTTCTTGCATTTTCCTTTATATATAGTTTCACGTCCAAAAAAGATTGCAACAAGGATACCATTTTCAGTACACACATCATCTTTAACTATATCGTAGTTATGTCATTCCTTCATTGACACTGTGAGCAGTTAACCCCTTTCCTCTGCAACAGCACTTTTCCTTAACCTCGCAAATAGCCAATAATAAATAAAAATTTCACAATAATTAATAATTAATTATTATAAAGTATTTTGTACAAGGGGAAAGATCCTTCAATTTCAATACTTATGTAGTTTTTTTTACAATAATTCTTTTTATAATAAGTAATGTACTTATTAATTTTGACTTCTCTCAAGCATCTATACCAACTGTATAACATACAATGGCTCATATAACAAAAAATACCTAAACACATTTTCGGAAGATACAGGCGAAAACCTATTTTTCCTTATATCTGCTTTCATTCAGTATAACTTTAGTATTCAATATTTATGTAACCTATATAAAATTCGGTAGTATTCATTATAATAACAATATCAAAAAACTTTTTGGTATCATTATCATCAGCATTTGCCCTCATAACGCAGACCTAACATATCCTTGCATAAGGGGTAGCATTTATGTAGGTGTAGCTTCTCTGCACATTAAAGCTCCCTAAATGTATAGATAAATATACAGGACATGTGTACATTTTTAGTATGTATAGCTATTATACATTTTAGCTATATATACAAATACTAAGTTAATACTAGGCTGTCCACGTCCACCTTGTCTGCGTGGCTCACATATGTTAACTTATAGAATAGTTTTGTATATAGGTGACATAATAATAGTAATAATCAGGAATAAGTAATAAAACAGTTTTCAATAATTTAATTCAAATGATGCAATGTGTAATAATAATAATTAATAATAATATTATCATGGTATATTTTAGATGTTGGGTCTTCTCAGGAGCAAACAAGTATCTTCCGCTCATTGGAACTGCATACAATAGTATATCTATATACAGTCCATATAAGAACAAGTTGCAGTTTTCTGAAGCAGTGTTTTTTCTAGGTTGTTGTTTTTTTACAATTTGGTTTTTAAGTGTCCAATCCAAAATAGGCTCGCGCTGGGTATTCATAAACAAGGATTATTGGTGAGTTTACAGTTGTTTGGAATTCAGTCCGTTCCATCGCCATAATCCCGTTTGCCTACATTCAGACGGTCTGGGGCGGCTGTAGTGTTGAAGCCCAAGATTCTAGCGTCCACTTTTTGCATTTTACCTTTCTTCCCCTTCTTTCCTTTGGACTAAACACAATGAAATTCAAAATTCACCATTCAATTGAAACAAGCAGATCAAAAAAATTTAGTGAGACAATTTGGGAAGATGTGGAACTACAAAGAAATACCTTGACTTCCTGAAAGTCATTATTGCTTTGACTGGGGTTGACGCCAGTGGGTCTACCAAGGTGATCCCCATCAAAGCCATGAATGCCAGTGGTATTGCTGATACTGGTGGTATCGGAAGAGTCCTTCCGATTAGTAGCTCCGTTCTTCCAACGGGAACGACGCTCCAAGAACTCTCGACTGAACTCCCGGGCTTCTTTACCATCCCCCAAATAGGCCCGAACATAGTCACCCACATCATAGGGTGACTCCACCTCTTTGAGGAACGCTACGAACGTTGGGATATCCACTGAGTCTCCTCCTAGATTCCCAACAGTAGCGTAACACCAACGAGTGAAGTCATCCTACGAAATATCAAAATCGATTAGAACAAGACTTATTTTCTAATAAAACGAAACATGGAATTCAATAATAAATTCAATCAGAATTCCAAAAATACCAAATAATTAGTCCTAACATCGAATCACAACACAAAAATTCAATTTACATCCGATTGTACTTTATTACAAATCAGAAACCAAAACTAAGATCCAAAATGGTAATCTTCATTGGGCCGACCAAGCATGTGATTAATAAACTACTCCTGTACCAACAAAATACCAAAATGCACATTCAAAAGACAAAGTCAAGGCGTCTTGAATGAACTATTCCAAATCCCAGCTCTTGTCAATTTTCCATTTTTTATAATTATTCGTTTACCTGCGGAACTGAATTTTTCGTGGCCTGCTGCTGCTGCTGTTGTTGTTGCTGTTGCTGCTGCTGCTGCTGTTGTTGTTGTTGTTGTTGTTGTTGCTGCTGCTGCTGATGATGATGATGACTAACCGAATGGTCCTGGAACAACTTGAGTATGGAGTCTTCCGCCTCCTTGCTTCGTTGTTTTGAAGAAGAGACACTGCTGTTATTACTATTATTACTTCCGCTCGTATTTCCCGAGGAGGACTGAGAGGATGACTGTCGCGGTGTAGTATTATTGCTCAAGCCCCCAGACGACACAGGACTTGGTCCACTGGGGAAATTTGAGTTATTGCTCAGCGGAGAAGTGGATTTACCTTGCTTACCACTGGAGGAATTAGTCAAAACAGGTTCGTCCCAAACACCTCCTGCGGAACAAAACAGTAATGATAGTATTTAGCTTTGTCATACTACACTAAAACGGAGTTTATACATCAGACAGTTCATGCCTAACAATTCTTATTCATGCCATGGATTCATGGCATCGAATAAAAACTCACCATTGGTTTTATTAGGAGGATTATTTGGTGCATTTAACGATGCTCGATTTGCCCATGTTAAACTAGAGCTCCAAGCAGCCTGCTGTTGGTGATGGTGAAGCACGGAAGCCTGATCTTTTCTTTCTTTTTCTTGGAGCTGTTGAAAAAACGAAATAATTTCACTGTATTTTTAAACAACATTCAATCGTATATAACAGTCATATAAATTAGGAGCCGTATTGGGAAGTATTTTAACTAGATAGAAAATTTTAACTACACTTGTTCAACTTTTAATTTGAATTCACACATTTTGAATGCCTTCGGTTCTCGTTACTGAACGGAATTAGGTTGCTTATACGCCTTACAATTTAATAGCCTGAACCGAAATAAGACACGACTGCAAACTTCCAAGGAAATTTTAGATTTCAATATGAGTTCTAACCGAACTTTGAATTCCACCCGATTTTAAAATTTCAACATTAGAAAATAAGTCCACAAATTCAAATCAGAGTTAACTTGAAAAGTAAAAAAGATAGAAGTACGATTAATGACAAAATATATGGACCTACATTCACATTGCCGCTTACCTTAGTTAGCTTGGCCTGTTCTTCTGCCTGGATTTCCGTAAGACTTTTAATAGGGACCTTCTGTGGAACAGCAGTCTGAGCCCATTTAAGACTTAGCCCACCCTTCTGCGCTTGGAGTTGCTGCTGCCTTTGCTGTTCTGCATGCTGCTGTTGTAACTTTTTCAGCATTTGTTGTCGCATCTCCTCCTGTTGCTGTTTTAAAGCCTCCTCTTGCTGGATCTCTATAAGTGAGCGAGGCTGAGGTTGAATCATTTGCTGTGATTTGGTTGAGCTTTGCTGTTGTTGCTGCTGTTGTTGCCATGCTATACGTTCTTGTTGTTCACGCTCTTTCATTTGTTGTTGTTGCTGCTGCTGCTGCTGCTGCTGCTGTTGTTGCTGCTGCTGCTGCTGCTGTTGTTGTTGTTGTTGTTGTTGTTGTTGCTGCTGTTGCTGCTGCTGCTGCAAAAGTTTAACCTGGAGTTCCTGTGCTTGACGTTGAAGTTCTCTCTCACGTTCCCGTCTCTGTTGTTCAAGTTGTTGACGCTGCTGTTGTTCCATACGTTGTTGTTGCTCCGCGCGCTGTTGTTCTAAGCGCTGCTGTTCGGCACGTTGTTGCTCCAGCCTCTGCTGTTGTTCTATATGAAGTCTTTGTTGCTCAATTCTTTGTTGTTGTTCGAGATGCTGCTGTTGCTGGAGTCGTTGCTGTTGCTGCTGCTGTTGCTGTTGCTGGAGAAGTGCCATTTCATTTTGACGAACAATTTCTTTTTGCCGGGCGAGTTCTTGCTGTTTTAAAAGCTCCTCTTGTTGCTTCTGCTGTTGGAGAAGGTACTGCTCCTGAAGCCATTAATTTTTCATTATTACAATTTAAATAGCTATAAACCTAAGAAGTAAATTATTTTTTGGATTTTTATCTATGCAAAAAATATGACATTTATTTGGAAAAGTTTTACTTCAAGTTGCTTGCGCTTCTTTTCTTCTTCGATTTCCTTGGCTCGTCGAGCTTCTTCCAGCCTCTTTTGAGCCTCCTGGTCTGCAGCCTCCTCCTCTTCCCGTTTCCGCTTCATCTCGTCATCTTTCTCCCGACGAGCTCTAAGTAGATCTTCCTCTTGCTGAAATTATACCAATCAAAGCATTTTATAAATTTTTAATCGTAGAATTAGAAACTTCTACGATAAAAATATTAAAATGAATGGAAAATAAGTTCTAAGATGACATAAAACGGAGAAAATTTTTAGTTTGAAATGTAAGGCAGTCAAATTAAGGTCCAATTCACAATGAAAGGTACTAACTGTCTAAAACATAAAATGTGAAAGAAGTTATTATAGAAATTCCTACAATTTTCCGATGCTGGAGTTTGAGCAAATGGTCTCTATATTCCCATAAAGGATTATTAATGTGGGGCATCCATGGCATTCCTTGCTGCTGTTGCTGTTGTTGTTGCTGTTGATGTGGATGCGGAGGTGCAGGTTGCTGCTGCTGTTGCTGCAAGTTAATACCA
Source organism: Allacma fusca (assembly GCA_947179485.1). NCBI lineage: Eukaryota > Metazoa > Arthropoda > Collembola > Symphypleona > Sminthuridae > Allacma > Allacma fusca. The sequence continues at coordinate 15,439,229 of OX359246.1, read as the reverse complement.
CTTTGCTGAACACCCCAACTATTAGCTTCAATCTTATTACTAGATATTTTCCGTTGCTGCTGTTGCTGTGATTGTGTCTGAGTTTGTTGCTGTGTAGGTACTTGTGGAGCTTGTTGCTGGGGATGAGTATTGGTCATGCTTGTTAGTTGCTGAACCAGGGATTGGATGGGGTCCGTTGCGGGTGGAATGGGTGATTTACGGGTGTCAATCTATAGGAAGATAAAAAGTGCTTTAAGTAATTACTGTAAAAATTATAATACTATTTACCTGATGCTACGATAGCTGATATCATTGGGTTCATAAATATCAATACTTGCATTCACACACTTACGTTGGGATTCTGCTGCAATATCGAGTTCACGTAGTCATTCTTAGGGAGTTGGGAAGCATCACCAGAGCTCTTTAACTTTTACAAAGAAACCCGAAATGTTAAGATATTGCAACCATTGAATTTACTATAATTCATTAGACTGCACTATAAAATTATTAAACGAAATTATTCAACTGAACTAATCAATTAATCAATTAAACGAATTAAAAATTTAAATAAATATATAAAATTCATGTTCAGGGAATAATTTATGACAATAAATTATAAGCGCAATTAAATATGTATTTCATTGGCTGTCAATCTAAGTGCCTTAGCTTTTTTTATCTCACCTGCATCTGTCGCTGAAAAACTGCTTGGAGTTGTTCCATAGGATTATTGCTGTCTACATTGACCCCTTGACTCTTGGCAAGATTGACCAAAAGGAGATCTTGAGGTGTGAGACGCCTATCGGGCGGAATGAGAGCCGCATTGGAGCCGCCTTGTCCCTGCCAATCATCCTTCCGCCCCAGACTGTGAGACATACTATACCACAAGATTCAAAAAGAATATAAGTATACAAAAACATTAAAATTAGTGAATCATAATTTACAATATATCTAATTTAAAAATATAAACAGGGTCTGTACGGTTGTTTGATTTTAAACATGTTTGCACTTATAGTCTGGTCTTCATTAACGGTATACACACATAAAAAGAATCGTCGAAACATAATAACTCACTTCAGCATAAACTGTTGCTGCTGAGTATGCTGACTATGTGTATGAATATGCTGACTCTGTATTTGCTGTTGTTGTTGTTGCTGTTGTTGTTGCTGTTGTTGCTGCTGGATGTGATGATGTTCTCTGTGAAGATTCTGTTGGAGTAATTGTTGCTGTATTTTTTGAAATTGGATATTCCCATCTTGAAGTTGTTCTAAGGCACTTGAGAATCCCTCCTGAATCAACAAAAACCGAAAACAATATTTCAATGATTCGCATAATGAAGAATTGATTTATGTAATAACAATACAACACCCCGCTACTACACTATAAATTGAACAAATTACATTAGGTAGTGTCATGAAAGCCTATGATTAGGAAACAAAGGTAAAAGTAATAATTACCGTTATCGGAGGCGGTGGTGGAGTTTCGGGATGAGGAAGAAAGGGGTTCCTTTTGTACAATTTACACATATCTGCTAGAGTGATGAAGGTAGTGTCACACTCCCGGCGAAGGAGTAGTCCGCCGGAGAAGTAACCCTGGGCATACCACTGAGCCATTTCATGAGTAGCAAATGGGCCCTGAACACTTCCTTGTGGATCGCGGTACAACCAAGTGTCCAATGCAGCAGGAAGGATTGCACTCCCCGGACCTGGGTTGTGTTGTGGATGTGACTGCTGTTGCTGTGGTTGTTGCTGTTGATGGGCTTGCACTTGATGGGATTGACTGGGTACAGGAATGCTCCCTGCAGGGTTTAGAAAATCCCTCATAAATAAATACTTATAAAGGACTCAAATTGCAAACATGTGTAACCAACACACACTGATATAATCTTTGTACTAAGAATAACAGGAAAGATAGAATATTTCAAAAGAAGATTAAAAAATATTCAACCTTGTTGGGGTTTATTTGGATGTGACAATAAAGCAGCCGCGTTGGGTACATTTGGTAAGCTGGAACTCATCGTGGCAGGGGAAGTGCGTGACACTGACCCATCCTCAGCTATTAACTTATTAACTAAATTATCCGCCTCTTCCGTCATACTGCAATAAGGTAATCATTAACTATTTCTCTCTTGCTTAACCCAAATTATCATTCATTCAAGTAAAAATTAACATTTCCAATAAACAAGTCTAAACCAACAGATCTGGTACATATTGTGTGTCACCTCCGATACTGCTCCTCCTCGACAGACTTGCTACTGCCATGAAGGGAAATGAGATTTTGAGTGGTCATACTTTTGGAAGCTCTAATATCCAGCAAGGATTGCTGATTGAGTGGCCGATGACTCTGACCCAGGGACTCCGCTGCGACCAGACTTGCGATGGGGCCTAAAGCTGCGCTCAGGACATTCGACGGGAGGGAATTATGGTGGGGTGGGTCGGAGGGCGAAGGAGGTTCATAAACTGAATTGGTTCCAGATTGCACATGGATTGCGTCGGATTTGAGCTGCTGGGGTCCAGACTGTTGTTGTTGCTGGAGATGCGGATGATGATGGTGATGTGAGGTGTACTTATCGGCGGCAAAGGAGTCATTGCGGTAGGAGGAGGGGGGAGAAGAGGATGTTGAGGTCTGGTCCGGAGAGATCGGCTCCGTCTCTTCCTTCAAGGGAGGAATCACAGGTTTGTCGTTCCTATCCGGGGTCCGTTTTTGTACTATAACATATGGAATCGAATTTTAAAAAATCATATAATATATTAATATATAAGTTATAATAATGACTACGACCAAAAATTTATAAAAGCAAGTCGTGGAACATTTTAATTTGAATGAATATTTCAGAGTTTCAAAATTTTGCAATTCACACCTCTGTCACTTTGAGATCCTTGAGAAGGCTCGGATTCGGGTTTTGACTTGTCACACGCTTCACGTCGGTTGCTCTCATATGAGCTAGAGGTTTTGCTACTGCTATTGCTACTATTATGTCGGTCCTCCCCGTGAAACGCTCCACTCGAGTCAAAAGTCCCACTCTCTTCACAAGGATTGTCCTTCGCCCTGAATTAACATTGGCATAAGACAACATATTACGGTCAAGACAAAGATCATAGACTGCGCTCCAGCAAACATTTTTCAAAATATTTAAACAACAATTCGTTTGACTCAAAACTGGAGTAGCCAAACTCGGGCATACACTCGACAGTGTATTGTAATAAAATTCCTTTAAATTTTAAACCTGATAACATGTAAGGGCGTTCTATCTCAGAAAAAGACTTACCATTCAGGAATGGAGTCATGACCCCCGTCCTCACTCCAGCTCTTGTGAAGCCGGCGCTGTCCGGAGCCTCGGGGACTTTCTTCCTCGTCCTCTCGTCTCCAGCGGGATTTGGATGACCTCCAACCCGAGGAATCATCGTCATCATGCCGGCGCCCACCAAAGCTATCTCGTGTCCGCCAGCTTCCACCCCTCGAGGCGCTCTCATCGCCAGGTGCCGGGCCTGGCCCCATCGCTCCGTTCCGCTCAGACCAAACTCTCTCATGCGCACTCTACAATGTTAATTTCAAATGTATGTAAAGAAAAAATAATATGGTAACATAACACGTTTAATTAACAAAAGCACATTTTCTCGTCTAGGACTGACTTGCGAGCGCTCAAAAGCTCTGGGTCTATTGAAAGGTCGATCATCCTCCTCGTGCGGTCTGGAGTAGTAACTGCCGCTGCCAGTGGTACCACCTCCACGTCCTCTGCCTCTACCTCGCTCAATAACACTACCCCTGCCCCTTGAAGAATAACTTCCGCGTCCTGCAGGCATAGGTCCACTTCCTCCAGCTTGTCTGGACGACTCAGGTTGTGCGATATGCCAGATACGCTACAAAATTTTAACCATTATTGCATTGATGATTATATGGGTGTCTCCAACAGTACGAAGAAACTGAAATAATTTCCCCGATGATCCAAAAGTAAATATAGCCGGACATCAAATATCTTTTGAGGTCTACTGACTGAACTTGATCCCTGGGTTAATTTAAGAATTCGCGTTCGAATGAAAGTGCAAATCAAACCTGTGGGAATCCTAATTACCTTTTACAATATCTGGTACCACCCCATTATATTTAAATCCAAATATTTCAACTTCAGTGTTACTCTTGCGTGTGTGTAAAACGCTAAATATACTTGTTAGACGTTGGACAATTCTAATCATTTTCCTAAATAAAATGGAAACGATAAGTTTATGACCAGAACATTAGGGCCTTATCTCTTGAAAATTCGGGTTGAAAAACCAACTATTCACATGAAAACTTGAACTTTATAAGTTTAGCTACTTTCGGTCAGATTTCCTGCTTTTAACTCAAATACTAAATATCAAGTCAAAAGCTGCTCTAACGGATCTAAGAACATCATTTTTTAATTATCACTCACAATTTCCTCCTCGGACGCCTGCGAGAAAGCCATGGGAGGCTGCATCTTTTCCACGAAGAGGGTCCCAAAAGTGGGAAGGTAGTGTGGTGGTGGGAGATTCTTGTCGTAGAGAGCCAGCATCTCCTCCCGGCTGTACCTATATTCGGATGGTTTATACTTATTAGGGTTGCTATTCGGCGGCGTATTTCCCCTCCCATCCCTCTGTCTGGGGGAGATATGATGCGGTGTGGTAGTGTTCGTAGTTGAGGGATGTGCCTGATGATACTGAGAAGAACAAGTAGAAGATGAAGACGCGGAGGAGTTCAAAGTCGGAGACGAGAGTGAGCCCCCGCCACCCACAACGTTGTTCTTACTCTGAGTACTTACAGTTCGATCGCCCAGCCCGACCCCGCCAGTCCCTCCACCGCCACCAGACCCGGTACTCCAGCCCGCAACCCCTCCTCCACTCTGGCCGCCCCCTCCACCAGCACCGGTTCCTGTGCCTGAGTCCGAAGACAATGCGCGGAGCCAGTCTGGCCCGAATTTTAAACTGGCATCTCCTATCTTTGTTTGCATTGGCATGGGTGACATGCTGTAAACGTCCACATCATCAAAGTACATGAGTTTAATCCAAATGAAGCAACCAACACTGGCATCAACACTACTAAACTAAACAACCATACGCCCTTCAATTAGCTTTATATTAGTCGATGACAACAAAAACTATCATTCATCATTCAAAAGGAACTAACAATTTTCAGGCAGCTCATGACTGCTGCAGCAAATTATAAATTCTCAAGTCAACCTTGATTTCTGAATTGATTTGCAATTCAACTCCAGCTTAGTATTCAAAACTTAATTTTATGGGGCATATTTGAAGCTTTAAATTCAATTCATAAACTGGATTAGGAAACCGTGTTGTTTTTCAAATTGAAATTTCGAATCCAAATTTTGAAAATTGAATATCTAATTTGAAACTTCAATTCCCTTTAAATGTAGATTTTAGTTTCGGATGCTGAATTAAATTAAGGATTTTAAATGTAATTTATTATTTGTGTATTCTTTTGTCATTTCAATGATCAAACTTACATGTCTGATTCTCTATTCGCTCTACCTCTGGTCTCACTTGACCTCAATCTAGCTATAAGCTTCACTCTGGGTAGATAACGTTGACCTCTGTCTTGTGTGTCCCCTGAATGTGTTATGCACTGAATGAAACAACTCTCTTGGCACTAGTCTCTCCCTTACACTGTCCTTTCAAGAATATTGTTACTGTTTATACTACAGACTCAATCTGCCGAATTCAGGCTTGGGCAACCAAATACGGTGAGCACCTTCAATTTTTTACATTTCCTCCAAACAATTCCCGGGGAAAACACAACACCGCAACACTTAGCGCACGCTGTAACAAACTATATTAACTTTGGACTCTAGGTCAGAAATAGAAAACCGACGGGATTTCGATGCTGACATTCAATTTAACTTTCTCAGTCTTTTTCCGGACAAAAACACTTGATGACTCTCGTAGTACGATACGTTTATGGATCTATGTAAAAAATTAATTTCTGTGTTATTTTTCTCTCGTCTCAATATTTTTTTATATTCTCTTAAAGAATTTCAAGCTTCCTGGCGATCCGCTCCTGGATACTGAACTTTCCAATTCTCTGAGTCTTTAAAAGGGTTGGAATTTGCAATAAAGGTGATGCCCATGTAGCAGTTAGCAGTGTTTAGCTATATACAGAGAAACATAAGTGTAAGTAAATCTATTTTCAGGATTAAAAGTTGCACAAAACCCAATATACGACAGACCGTGAAATATTTCCCCTTCCCCTAGTACACAAATCACATAAGCTAGAAAAATTTACGTTCCAGTTTTTCGAAATCAAATTCCAATCAATTTGTTCCATAGCTTGACTGACTAACTACATTTACGTTGATTGATATTTCCAATCAGGTAAACAGTGTGAAGCTATAGGTCAGAATATCTTCACTCAAAGATTACCACTTTTTCATTATATTATACTTCAATACTACACTATAATACTATTCAATGCAGCAACGTGCTACTAATTTCTGAAAGAGTGTAGCCTACGTAAATGAAGTACATATAGTACCTCTAATGATTTCCAGCAACCGGGACAGTTTCATGACTTCTAGCTTACTTAAATCTGCGTAATGTTGAAGCAGGAAATAATTCCGGGCACCCTGTTATTACAGAAACTTTCCCGAGACCGTCTCCAATAAAATTACAATAGTTTAGAGGGTCTGTTTCTGACTACTTTCTTAAATTTACACACATATCTAAAAATTACACACAACATCGACCTAATCAGGCCAAATTGATTTTCAAAACCTCACAAAGCAAACCAAAAGTGATCATGCAACGATGCCAAGTACAAGAGTAGTTTTGATAAATGAGACTCAAAATTAACTACTAGAATAGTCAAATGAAACAAAACAAAAACTCGTCCCAATAAAATCTAACAAAAACTCGACACCTTAAAATATACAATATACTACTGACGGATCTCTATCCCCTCACAATTGACAGCTTCACCCAGGAACAATACTGCCAATCCCATTAAATAACAACACACACCAACTCTAATATAAACATGAGGTCTGTACAATACCCTCCATATCAAAATGAATGGAACACAGAACTACATACTTGACTCCCAAGCCAAAAGAAGCCACAACAACAATTAATTACTCCAAGTAACATTCATTCCCATTCACAATAATTACATGAAGGTTATCTATCCCATATAGATCCCAAGATTTAAAAATTACACATGATTTCAATTACTATTACCTTTTACTTGGCATCGCTCCACCACAGCAGCAGCTTCTATTATTTATACAAATAATTATGTAACTCGTTGAAATTCCAGGGGGGGTGTGGGGGTTTCCTTAAAATACTTGTATGTCTGGAAATGTTCTTCCTATTTTAGACACGGGAATCAATAAATTGTATAAATACTTTTTTTTCTTCTCTCCCTCTGTCTCTCTCTCTCTCTGTTTTTTAAAATCTCTTCAAAATTATCTTTCTCTCCGCTTCTTTCACCAAAGAAGTAGAAGAGGAAGATTCTACTTCCGTTCACGTTCACACAAAACAACAATGTCTTTCTCTTCTAAATTAATCCTTCTTCCTCTGATCTTCCCCAAAAACTTGGCTTTGTAACTTGGTTTCTTAATACAGTACAACAATGGCAGTTAACCTGGAACAGAGACAGCATTACATTACATACTATTAATAACATCCCTTTTTTTTCAACTATTTCAATGATTTCCGAAAATATATGTACTCATTTTTTATCATTCAAAAATTACATGCTGGGAATTTGTGTACAGTACACAACACACACACACACACAATCCCTCAGAAACAGAGCACAACAGACACACGACGGGGACTGAAGACGGGACACACGAGCATATGAACATTATATTAAATTATTTTGAGAAAGTATTAATTTCAAGTTGAATTAAATGAAGGGTACCTTACCTTTATATTTACTATTTTTGCAAAAAAATCTATTGAATAAAGTGACTCTCACTCAAAATATGCGTTTGACTGGAACAACGATGACGAAAATGAGCTTTTCATCCGCTTCTTCTTCTCTCTCACTAAATATGCACTGCAAAAGACTATTATGATTGGAGATTGGAGTTGGTGATAGTTTATATATATATATGTGGGAATATTTGCATGTGTGAGGCCTGAGTATATAGGGAATAACATTGGGCCTATACTGGGACACACACAATAGAGAGCCAAATATGGCAGGCCTTACGGAGCCGGAGGCCAAAATGCAACTGCAGCAAACCTCCCGCCATCTCACGTTCGTCGTGTCAAACCCTCAGCACTGCATGCACAGCAATGGGAATCAACACCCGACATAGGAGCGTTGCCTATATGTCTACGGGCGGCTGTGGTCCGAATATAATACATTTATTAAAGCGTGAAGTGAAGTGAAGGTTGGCGCAAACTGCCAGAGGTGCACTCCTAGCCTATAAGCTCTTCCTTAGTTTTACTATTTTAATTATAATTACTCAGGAGTTATAATGAACTAGAAGAAAAGCAAAATAGTTCAATCTTGACTGTTTCCCTTTTGTAATAATTATTTGAAGGGCTGCGTTGTAAAATAATAAAATACAATTATTAAAATTATTAAATTACGCATGTGAGAGTTCATGCAACATTTAACGGCTCATGGAAAGGAGAATGTATTTGTAATGATAAATCTTACTATGGATGGCGGAAGCGTGAGATCATATTTTTTGTACAGATTTATTCGCATCTATTTATTGAAGTTAATTCAGGTCGCGGATAAATAAATGCAAATGTATAGAAGCTGTGAGAAATCGACCCTTGCGCTGTTTGTAGTCCGATTTGCGTTGCATTAAAATGTTTTTAAAACAACCGGTAGCTGTAGCAATAATTCGCTCAAGCATGTTTTAAATTAGTATACGTTTGTCAAATATTAGGGCATGCGATTTTATGAGGGAAATTTAGTGATTTTTGAATGCTCATTAGTGGTCATTCGCTCTTTAGTGCCTTAGGACGTTGCGCTGATCAGGGATAATTTTTTTGAAAGACAAGATGCTTGAGTAATAATTGGGATTGTTTTGAAGGTTTTCAATTGATTTTTAATCATTTAAATAAAAATTGAATATCGGCATTCAGTAAACCAACGATCCAGGTATATTTGATTGGAAATTGCATTAACAAATTTTATTCATTTTTATTAAGGATTACAGGTGGAAATTAAGGGAAACGTACCATATAATAATCCAGGTATAGTTATGTTGCATTTCCCTAATAGGTTATGGTGAAGCAAAGTAAGGTTAACAATATGGGAGGCTCTTTCTGATTCTTAATATCAGTTTGAAAGCCCTCGTAAGAGGCATGTCAGATTAAGGAAATGTGTTTCCACTTAATAAAATAGTTAACGAATTGTGTAGAATATAGTAATAAACCCATGTACCTGTTTATATTGAAGCATGGCCGAAAGTGGGTAGGTAACTCACTGGGTCATCATTGTAATATCGTATGTATATACTATGAATGTGGATGTGGAGTCAATACACGAAGACCAAGTATGTATGCATAACGGAGCAACTCCATAGCTTCAGCTCCCTATGGCTACTATGGCGTGCTAACTATGGCTTGATGTAATTGTAATGAAATTATTTAAGCCATTCTGGATTCCCTTGTGATCGTATTCTATAGCTTGAGCATGAAACGTGAAAGTATTATCGACATGCAAATTCACTATCCCAAATTTATCAGGTTACTGTTACAATTTGTGAAGTGTCATTATCTCGTTTGGTTTATCCATGCTCAAGTTTTGACACTTCACATATTAGCCAATAGAATGGGACATGCAAAACTGAAGTATTAGGATATTAGATTCCATATCTTTGGGTATTCCAGATAGAAGGATTAGGATTCTTGTAAAATTGTGTTAAGAATGATTCATAGAAATAAAAAAGCATCTCCTAGGAATAATACCAGGACGTAAAAAAAAGAAGAGTGGGTCTTACTGCATGAAACCTAATTTAATATTAAAACATTAAAAGTACGATTTTGGGCCTGTGACTATCCAGGGTGTCTGTACCATACACAGTTGAATAATTATACGAATGCATAAATGATAAATGCCTCCATGAAATACTTTTAAAGCTGACCATAATCACATAGCATAATCCCTTAAAAGTATAACTCTGAGTACTAAATTACTTCTAATATTTTTTAATCATTTCATTCATCATTTTTTTCAGATTTAATCATCAGAGGGTAGCCCCTCTGCTTCCAATTACAACAATTTTAATCTGAAACTATATATTCTGTAATGCTAACTAGTGAAATGCATGTTAGATGATACTGTTTTAAAAATTCTGCAATGACAAAGCAATTTCAAAAATCGTGATTAAAAATTGAGTCCTATTTTTGCAGCGCATTTTTGAAATTGTGAAGCCTTCTGGAGGCTCGCAATCTGTCAGATCGCTACATGAAGAGTCATAATAGAGATAAACTTTACATATGAGGCCACTTGTAACTCATGTCAATTCTGACAATTGACAATTCTTTGTATTGGGTCTTACACATATACCGACAACTTTTTCTATACGAAATCCTTTCTTTATAGAAAAAATTGTCGGTTTTAAAAAAGCTATAATAATTATTTAGTTTTTTTCTTTCTAATTCTTGTGCTTACCACAATATGCAAATTTTCTTTCATAAATAGCAGCCAACGTTTAGGAGAATACAATTTTATTACTTCAAGGGCTACTTATTTGTTGTTCCAAATGTATACATATATATGTGTGTCCTTTAAATTCATTCGTTTACTGTAAATAATTTTCAGGATTTTTTTTTGGGTGACGCTTCCCTGGATATTTGTGAACCACCTTGTAGCCAATGCAGGATACTAGATTTTTGGGTCCATATATACTCTTTATGCACAATAAGGTATAAGGACTCATTGTGAGGAGATCCAGAGAGAGGGAACCTCCGCTACATTCCATTCCGGCTCCACGCGGTCAACAGCACATTTGGACTTGCACCAAAAAGGCATGTAAGTCCTCCGCCTTTTATTTGAGGGGAGAACCGCCTTTATGCTATAAACATTTTTGCTCTTGTATTCTACACACACACAGTCATAATTATATAAAGTAGCCTTTTAATCGTCCCATTAATTATACTATTTATTTACTATATATAACCCTATGCCCTATATCTACTTTGTAAAAATAATATTGTTTCGAGTCAGTCTGTTGTTTTTCCCCTGAGCTCACAGATTTTTCCAGGGGTTTTTTTTTAATCCTAGTCTCTACACACTGTAACGCATAAGGTGCGATGAGAACGTTGAGGGAGGACTGAGTGAGGAACTCAAACACGATAAAAACTCAGGTGAGGAATTTGTAAACAAAAACTGCGGATGCGTGCTTTTTTTAAAACAGGACAAGATTGGACTTGCTTTTTTTACTTTACAAGTTGTTGCTATTGGCGGTAATTTTTAAATTCAAAATTTTTAGGGGGCTAATTTTGTCCAAGTGTCGTGGTTGTGTGTCGGTCCTGTTCGTGTATGTCAGTCTCATCTATCGTCATTGTAACAATTAAAAATTCTCTCAGTCAGCAATCAAATCAAAATCCAGGAATTCACATTCAAGATTGAGCTGAGCAGGAAGTGTAAGTGAATTTGTCGGAATAATAATTTAAATATGTTTTGTTTTTAGAAATTTGGGTTGTGTTACTAATGTAATTACTATAAAAATTTTCAGGTATGTTGGAAATTCTGTAAAGGTGAAAGGACGAATCAAAAGGACGAAGCTTTGCAAGAATTGAAGTTGACAGTTAGAACGTGCTTTTAAAAAAGTCCAGGTAGTTTTTCGTATTTTGATTCCAATATGTGGCATTTGTTAGGTTGGGAGGAGGAAATGTTTAAATTGACAAATAAGATGGTGACGATTTTGGTGCTTAACATTGATTGATGAATCTTGGAAGTAATTCTGAATCATTGGAAGATTTATTTAATTGTTGGGGGTTTATTGACAGATTTGTTATACGTTCAAAATGCCAACTTGGTCTCAGATCCAGTCTCAGCTGCGGGCACCTTCCAATCCTGTGGTCTTTTTTGATATTAGCATTGGCACTATGGTGAGTTTCCAGATAATGTTTAGTTGAGGGATGAGATGACTTTTATTTTTAGTGTTTTATTTGAATGTGAAGGAAGTGGGCAGAATCACGATGGAGTTGTTTGCGGATGTGGTTCCCAAAACGGCAGAGAATTTCCGGCAGTTTTGCACTGGAGAGTTCCGAAGGGATGGACTTCCCATTGGCTACAAAGGAGCTACGTTCCATAGGGTCATCAAAGACTTCATGATCCAAGGAGGAGATTTTTTAAATGTGAGTGGGCTGTAATAACTAACTTAAATGCTTAATATTTTTATTTTGTGCTGACATTTGAGTGGCTTGTATGTATTAGTCGTACATGCTGTCTCAATGAAGTGCGATTTCTGCAGGTACGGAATAGTGGAATTTTTCAACAAAACTCGGGCGGGGTGGGTGTTTGGTGGGTTGAGGATATACATTATAAAGGCGGGAATAAGGGTGGAATTGTCCAAATGAGCTAGCTTAATGGGTCTAAGAGATGAGATGACGAGATCAGTTGACGAAATTCCGGGACAGTGTTTACCGGACGGATCAGGTTTTAGACGACAGGGGTGATGGGACAGAATATTTGTGCTTTAATAGCTGGAAATGCAATCGTAAGGAGTGCAAGGCAAGAACTCGCACTCAGTTTTTAAGTTCATGAGTGCTTGAGGCGGCACTTGCGCTCACTTTTTTGGTATGCACTTATGAGTGAGAGCGGGAGTTACACTCATCCTGTCAGTGCAATCAACAGTGATGAAAAAATCTCTAGTTTTATTCATGAAGATTTGTCGTCGTTACTTTGGTTTACAAAATATTGTTAATTCTTTTTGTTACCAATTTTTTGTGAGCCATCCGCGAGCACATACAGTCTTCCCATTTCTCAGTATATTAACTCATCCTGCCATCTCTCTAATCCCGCATTTTATCTAAGCAGCTGGCTCGTCCGTTGCGTGAGGAATTGTCAAGTGGTGTGCTGTATTCGTAAAATTATAGCTGTGATGTTCCATGACCTCTGAGACTGTCCAGTCCCTTGGAAAATTGTCCTGCGTTTTTCATTGTCTGCGTCCCGAGTTGCTAACCCGGTCTCCTGAAAAATTATTCCGTCCAGTGCCGGGATAAATTATCCTGTGATCACTGACATTGTGCCTTGCTGTCACCTTAAAAGCATAACGGACGATACGTGGTTGTCACATGTCGGTCCTTAGTTTTTTGGTTGGTTTCAATGTCCCGTCGACCCATTCCTTCGTTTATTTTCAGCCCTCAAAGTCATACTGTGATGCGACCAATTTGCAATAAAAGTTTTGGTAAATAAAATTTGCAGTAAAAACTATGTGCGCAATGTGGAACTCAGCAGTCAGCACAAAAGTTTTGTCAAGTCTTTTCATAATATAGTGAACATATGCTTTCATTCCTTCTCACCAACTGATCTTGCCATCCCATCTCCTGGACTTACCATTTTAGCCCGTCCAGCATTTGTCGATTCATGGCATATCCACATCTCGCCAATCCCACATTTTATTGATGTATTCCACCAAAGGCACATTTTATTTTCTCATCTAGCCGTCATCGTTCCTTCATTTTATTCAAAAATATGTACACCCATTCTGAACCTGTGGAATCCCGCAATTTATTGAGACCTGTTGAGAGAGGTTGAGAATTGAAATGCTTTTTATTTAAAATTTTATTTAAAATGTTAATAATTTTAATTTGTATAATGCAATACAGAAAGACGGAACTGGATGTCAAAGCATTTATGGGCCTACCTTTGATGACGAGAATTTCAATCTTACACATGATGGTCCATATTTATTATCAATGGTAACTTCCACGTATTTTTGTTAGTTTGAGTTTGAGTAGAAGATTTTCTTAGGTGATTGATCTTTATTTCTAAACGTTTCCTATATTTATTGTGTTTCTATTATAGGCTAATAGTGGAAAAGAAACCAATGGCTGTCAATTCTTCATTACCTGTGCTAAGTGTGAATTTCTAGACGGGAAGCATGTTGTCTTTGGAAGAGTCATTGACGGGAATTTAGTCGTTCGGAAAGTGGAAAATGTGCCCACGGGGCCAAATAACAGGCCTAAGATTACTGTTACCATTACTCAGTGTGGACAGCTTTGAGAAAAAGTCTTGACTTGTGTGTATGTAATTCATAGAATATTTTTTACTTCTTTACCAAAATATGTGTTAATGAATGCATGAAATGAATAAATACAGTATGTTTCAAGTTTCAATGAAAAGCATTATCCGTTAATGTTTCATATACTTACATATGTATATATATTTTCTTTTGAGCAGAACAGGTACACAAAAACAAGCCAACAGTTCTAGTTCTTGGGCAGAATTGAACCCCGAAAGTGAGTTGGAATAGCTGTAGGAGATTTCATACATAATCAATATGTAATCGAAACTGGAACGGGAACCAACTTATTTTAATTTTCAGATATTTTTCAATTATCACAATGATTTTCACGGGATGTAATTTTGTAAACTAATTATGTTAAGAGCCGGAAGCATTATCAAAGTGCAACGTTTAAAAAATGTATATAATTGCTTTAACTAAGCTTCTTGTTCTTCTTCCGCCTTTTCTTTTTCATCGTCTTCCCTTTTCTTTTTCTTGATCTCAAGCATACTCGGGGTGATACCTTTTGCTTTCATGTAACCCTTGAGCTGATCTGGTATCTCAAATAAAACTTCTTTAGCTAACTGACTCTCGGCTAAACGATTGGTTTTCTCCTCATCATTCTCAGGTGGTTCAGGAGGCTTGGGTTCATGATCTTCCATTTCGTCATCCTCCATCTCCTCTAATGCTACTGCTAAATCATCCGCAGTGCATTCCCCGGTAGCACCCAACCAAGCCCGAGCACTTCGGTAGGACACAAATTGAACGATATCTCTTTGAGCAACTCTTCCATTTGCGGAAATTCGCACAGCATCCCCGTCCAACTCCTGCATGGCACTGAAGTCCGCCTCACCCACTCCGACAATTATTATTGACATGGGGAATGCAGACGCTTCCACAATTGCCTGTATGAAGTCTCACATTACAATGCTTTCTTCTGTACAAGGTCATATTTCCAAGTAATCACTATAGCTTGAAGATAATCCCTACATGGTTTCGTCAATGAAACTTATCCTCAAGCCATAAGAGAGAGTAATTTTGTAAAAAAAAATTAACAAATAGGTTTTTATGGAAGCAATAATCGTATACTTTTATGTTTTTCTACTATTCATTGAAAATTTTGATCTGAAGTATGTTCAATAATTTTTTCAGAAAACTTACCCTTTTAGTTTTGGCCATGTCCGTAATGACTCCATCCGTAACTATAATAAGTACATAATACTGTTCGCCACCCTTCACTTTACTAGCCATCTGAGACACAGTTTTTACAACTGGGGCAAAATACGTCGGACCGTACAACTGTATTTTACGGATGCAAGTCCTTTCAAGAAACACAACAACATTCATGTAAGAAATATAACTGCCATTTATTTACTTACATCTTGAAGATTTTTTCTTCGTGGAGGATCATTGTAACAACTTTTATATTACTGAAATTTTTTTTAAACCTGTACAGATCCAAGAGGCCAGAGACGCTGCCGCAATTAGGACTCTTCTCCAAAGTGATTGGGAAACAATGGGAGGTGTCTCCAATGGGTGGGATACGTGCACCAAAGCCCCAGGCGGGGAGCGCATTGGATTTGTCATAGTCCATTACAATTGTCCCTACAGCATGAATGGCTTGCTCGTATGGATTGGTTCCTCCAATAGTGCGGTTGTGTAAAGATAAGGGATCTTCTGGGTCACCGTTAGAGCCTACGATATAAATAGATAATGTTTTGATAGTGTGCCTGTAGTTTAATAATACTTTTGATGAAATCTACATGCTGATAATATTTATTTTAATCCAATCTGTATATCTAGTCATTCTCCCTCTTCATATAAAAATTCTGGTACATGATGGGTTATTTTTTTGAAAAATTTCAGAAAATATCCCTGGGGCTTTTGAAAAGTTAGGAAGTTTTGTTGGTTGCAAAAACTCACATGTGAAGTCAATGGCGAAGCAGCAACGCATCTCGACCCCTGCTTGTATAAACTCCAGGAAGGTGCTGATTGGGGCGAGTGTACACTGCATTATTTTGACGGAGGATTTTGAAGGCTATTGTCCACACCAAATTATGAACAGATATGATATCAAAATGTTAGTCTACAGAATTATGAGGTCACAGGGTTTTACTCCCCTCACCTGGCCATCAGGTGTCATAAGCATGATTCGCTCCTGGTGGTCACATTTGAGCAACTTGCTTAACGTGGTGAGGACCGACCCAATAGAAGCAGACTCCCCTTGAAGATTCCTCTGGTAAATCTCAATCTTCAAAGCCCGATCATGATCCCCATTGCACAGAGCCCTACTCGTCATCTTTAGGAGCTGCCAATTTGGATTTGAACCTCTTGCAAATTTACTCTTGTAAACCAATAAATATTTCCCGGCATCATTGAGCTTCGAAATGGAAAAAAATGTCCGGGGAGGAATACAAGCGTTCCAAATCCCGCAAGAGCTCCCGCTAAATTTCAGTGTGACCTCATCCTTCTCCGACGCCAGCTCTTCCGCCGTTAAAATTATGATCTCATGGGGCTTGTTAAAATCCTGGGGTAAAAATGTAGATTTGGTTGTGGTCAGCTCCAGGGTCAGTCCTTCATCTCCAGCAGTGACTATCTGAGCAAGGTTCGTTTCTATGAAGCCTAATGAGTCCTGACTTGCCAAGTTGTTTGAGTCTGAGTCCCAATCGTACACTTCAAATCGAAGCCCTTGAACGGCCTCGAACCGGTACTCCATTGTAATCTGTAAAGAGATTGATTCGTATGTCAAATACAGTCGACTCTCTCTGTCCCTCTCACTCTGCAACGGCAGGAAATTTTGTACCGTTAGTTCTACTCCAACGTGCCCCACTTATTTAGTCCTAGTCGTTTTATATATACAGAAAATTTTTATTACAGTAAGAGACCCACTTCAAAGAGCATTTATATTTAGCATTACCATTTATCTGTTGTACTTTGTCTTCCTTTTAGCAAAATGCTAACTTTTTTCCAATTACCACGATTTTAAATTGACCCATGGTTAACGACAATTTTGCTGATCTTTGGTCAGTAGCTCACATTGTAAATTTTCCCCCGCAGAACAGCATCCCACCAAAAATCTAATTTTTCTCCTAGATTCTGGTAAATGTGTAACATGCACTGCACATTTAGATTTTTAGTAAGTAATTTTAAAAATATTTTGAAATATTACTTTAGCAGCAAAGTCTGGGTCCAAGTCATTCTCGACTACCTCCGTCCGCATAAAAGGGACCCAGGTTTTGGCCCCAGGGGGTTTGTAAAAAACTGCGCACATTGGGTCAGACTTTGAAAGGACATCTTTGTTAGCCAAATGCCTGTAACAATCGAAAACCCCACTTGAAATACCCCTCTATCAAATTTTAAAACTATTCATAAATTACCTGCAAGAAATTGAGACTTCAACAGTGGACGTTGAGTTGCCAGCGGTTCCAGGTACAAAATCATCAACAACGCGATGTCTAAAAAAAATTTGGTATTTTAGTATTTAGAACAGGAAGCGGACACAAATCCATATATTTTTGCCCGAAGCACAGGTTAATTTAAGTATTATAATAATAAAATTAATAATATAATTTTGTTGACAAACAAATTGGACCTACGGCCTATTTACTGCTGCCACTTTGTTCACTGACATAAACGACAGCTTACTCCAGCTCTTAAGCATGGCTTGCCTTTAACGCCTAGGAATTCTAGGCAATTTGAAAGGGGGAATTGGATTATGTTTACGGTTCTTTATGCTTAATTTGTAACATGGCTATTTTTTTTGAAATTAGGATTTAAAGGGAGCTATTATGGATGCACTCTGCATCTGGCCACTTTGAACCATGACGTCAGATTTGTTAACAAGTCAATAAATGATGCAGACCAGGTCTTCGGGGTAGTTTTCTAACCTTGCATTTTCATTTATATGTAGGTTTGTTTGTCCATATGTTAGCTGAAAATATTTGGGAATTTTATGAACCTGACATTCCTTCGTAAGATAAGCCAGAAGTTCATTCTTCTTGCGTGAATGGCTGTCCTTACAGTTGAATCCAGTTATTTATATTTGTCTTTTAAAATAAACATTTGTTATATAGAGCCATCCGCTATAACTAGAGCTTCTTGTACACAAAAATACAAAAGTGTTGCATTACCCCTTTCACGGATGGCATATGACTCTTATAGTGACATTCTCTTACAAAGATAGAAATAAATTTAAGATAAATGGTCAACTGCCCTACATTCTTTTTCCTATGGAAACTCAACTCTCTTCAAAGAGAAATCTTTTACTACATACAAAGAGCACGCTGGAAAAATAAGGTTGCAAATATGAAATTTTGTGGTAAAAGTTTAAATCATAATATGTGCAATTACTATAATTACAAAAGATCAGTAAACAGTAATTGCTCAGACATTTCTAGTTTAACAACCGTAGTCAATTTTAAAGAGAGCATTTATTTTCCTTTCCATTCAAAACAGCACAAACAATAATTTACTTAAGACATTCAACAATGGAGATGACAAACAGATTTGTTAACATTAATTTTGTTAGTTTTAGTAACCGCCAGGGCCCATGGGGCCAGGACCCATGTCCGGTCCCATCCCATACCCTGCATCCCCTCCTGGGCCTCCGTAGCCACCCTCTGGACCAAGAGGGCCCGGGTTCCCTCCCCCGTAACCAGGCATGTCACCTGGTCCATAGCCTCCGTCCCCACCACCATAGTCACCCCCTTGACCACCCCCATAACCCTGGTCACCCCCGTAGCCTGTTTCTTCAAATGGGACGGTCATGGGCTCGTAGCGTATTTGATGGTAACTTCGGAAGCCGAAATTTGGGTTAATTTCATATTCCGGCCCTTTCTGCTTCCCTCCAAACCATCCTGGTATACAATGGACTGTCATTGTCGTGGCCAAGATCTGTGACATGTCAATAAAGAAAATATGGTGTCAAGATAAATTTGAAATCTTACTCATATATGGGAGACCATATTGTACTAATGAGACTCAAAAGTTGAGTCTTAAAATAAATAATGAATAGGTTCAAATAAATTTTGCTACTATAGAAAAATTGTTCTTATAAGGGCGAATGCACTACACCCTTTAAAAAAGATGAATTTAATAGAGAGAACTGTTTCAGCCAATTAATGAGGGGGTAGATTAAATAAGGAAGGAAAAAATTACTTACAACAATTATAACTGCCGACTTGGTCATTTTGAAAGATGTCTTAATCCCTGTCTGATGTGCTGTCCAAATGGAGAGTGCTCGGAAGTCAAGACCGGTCATTCTTTATAAAGGGTTTCGAAGCTTCAATTCTATACATGACTATAGGTGGACCGTTAGGTTGTCCTGGTGACCTGGAAAAAGTGAAATTAAAATATCAAATGCGGTCTTTCTATAAATGGATGGCAAGTACTGGAAGTGATGGTTGCATGTACTATGTACGTATGTATGCATACACATAACTTAATAAGTCCTCCTAATGAATCCGGAAAGTAGTCAATTCCAACATCCTGGACTTGTAATTGAGAATGATTTTATGTAATCGAATTTTCAGCTAACTGGGTGAAACAAATATTTTATGAGGTTTTCCATTTTACGGGCTATAGGGGAAGAAAAATTTTATGAATCCATATAAAAATTGGAAGTGAACGGAAAGTTCTTTCCGTTCACTTTTTGTTTCTGAACAAAATGACTTGTGGGTACTTCCAGTATGATTTGATATATTATGCGCACATGAACTATATAATTGGGATTTTTCTTTTTTTCTACAATTTTTCAGTAATAGTGGTACTGCAGGAAATTTACGAATTTTATTACATATGCGTTAGTTACTTTTCAGATTTCAGGTATCAGAAAGGCTAGTTTCTTAGCTTATACTGAGATTGTTATTTCGTAGTAAATTTTATGGGCTTTCTACGAAGCTACATATCTGATAGGTCTCTACGTTGAGAATTGTTGACATGACCAGAAAAGACTAGAGGGAGGGGTGAGAGGAGTTGAAGAAATTTAATAAATAAGTTGATAATTTAAAAAAAAAATTTTTTCATTGTTTCTACCCTACCTCCTGTTTTGGACTCTCATGCCACTACGAGTGTTGACTAGGGGAAGAGGATGTTAATCTCAAATTAACCCACATGAAATTTGCTACAGTAGAGCGTTTCGAAATATTTTCGACGCAACGTCAGACCGCCTAGGAAATCAGTACATCAAATTCTTGGAAATCCAATGCAATATCCTTAGAAATAAGAATTTGAAAGATATTTTAATAATTTTGAAGCTTGAGTATAGAAATTGAAAGACTCCTCAAACAAAAAATCTGACTTTCCTCGACTTCATTATTCAGCTGAGTAGCCAATGTTTTTCTTTCGGAGTTACAAGGATGGCATTTTTGAAAAATCCATGAAAAGATTTGTTATAGCATGGCGAATATATACAGTTGTGGCATAAAGTATTAGTAACGTTGTGCCCAACACCAGTTGTCTTGTCATAATTTTGGTTCCAATCAAAGATGCTAAACTGATTTTGCCTATCCTACATCCTACCTATACATTCATTGTCAGTTTAGGAGGGGCCTTCCTTCTTCCCTATTTGTGCAATTGCTAGGCCTATATCCTTGCCTTCAAGTAGGCATTTGCCCCGCTGCCTACATTTCTGCCTATATAGGGCAACGGAAAGTGTTAGCCCCTTCCTACATGGGACCCTATACTGTAGAATTAAATTATATTTTGATTAAAATTCATAATTACATTTTGCTGTCTCTATTTTAGCAAATTTATTATGGACATATAGCATTAGTTTAAAAAACAATTAGGCTATCCCTCATATGCAACAATTATTCAGCAAACACTCACAATTGTTTGTTACTTTCTTATGTATCATATTTTTAAACAAACTGATTGTGAGTACTTCTTCAAAATAAATTAATGTTACTCATGCATTATGTGAAAACTATTATTGATTGGTCGTATTGCACGTAGCAGTTAATATATAAGCATCGAGCAATCACATACAATATATGTATATGTACTTATTGTTAGTTATGTATGGATATTATTTTGAATAGGAAATCTCATTTGTCCCTACAGTAGCCTGATATTCCAACGTAGCCAACGTTCAAAAATCGTTTTGGTTAGCATTGAGATAACTTATTCCATAATGAGAAAATAGTTGTGTATATATGTACATCCTTCATATTTGCCTTCATACAAGCGCGTTTTCGTGCTGCCTACTTATATGCCTATATGACCGCGTGTATGCAGGCGTGCATTCCTATTTTATAGGCATTTTTTTCTGCGAAAACCAGTGCACCCTATTTTGCCTATAATTTTTTCTGCAAATAGCTCGCACCCTATAAATAGGCCTACATGTAGGCCTACATGTAGGATAGGCTAGCATCTTTGGTTCCAATATTCGTAGAGCTATGATTCTTGACCAAGTTACAAACAATTTAATTGGGAATGATAGGGATACAACACTGGTGTCACATTACCAAACCCACCAAATCTAGGGTCTCCTAACGACCACAAATAAAACGTTTTCATGAAAAAAGTATTCTTAACATTAATGAAATTATTTTTTTATGAAGTGCAAAATTATAACAATTTATTACTGCTTTGGCATAGATTCAATGGTCCTTTAGTAGGGTTTCTGCTTATGACATTGTGAGTTATACTACATATAGCTGAACTTTGATTTCGTAGATAGAGTTATAGAGCCCCACTGGAAGATCAATCGTCATCGCCCACAGAAGGTATAGTTAGAACTATTATACTTAACTATCGTCGAATATACCTATAAACACGTGCCATGCGTACTTCATGTGCCATATCTAAACCCTTAATTTACAAAAATTACAACCC